>CM076580.1:951470883-951618252 GCA_034641835.2 Pinus albicaulis | reverse complement strand
ATCACATCCTTGGATAAATAGTCTTAATACTAGTCATAATATTTTTTTACTCCAATATTGTTATCAAATCTATTCAAACAGAGGTTAGAAAGCATAACAGCTAAAGAGTATCAATGGTTAAAGTCTATCAGGTAAAAGTCAGTGAAAGTTAAAATGAAGTTACAGAGCAGTCAAAGGTAAACAGTAAAAGTAAATACAGAAGGCAGTAAAATGGTAAAAAGAGATGAGGATAATTTCACCAATAGTGAGGTTTGTCTAAAGTGAAAGTAAAACAGTCAAAAGAGCAAGAAAGTAAAAAGATGAAAAAACATAACAAGAAGGAACATTTTTGCAGAAATTGCATATTTTAGTCATAGTTTTGCAGAAAATATTGTGATCAATCCAAGATGAATTTTACAAAACTTAAGGAGGTTTATGTTCTTAAGAGGACCATCTACAAAAACCTCTCTCACTTTTCTAACAGCCATTATGGTTTTGGAAATATTAAACAATGTTGGAAAACATTTTTTGCAGAAAATTCCTGTTAAGTCATCATTTTGCAGAGAAGATTGTGGTAAATAAAAAATATATCATACAAAACTAAAGGAGGTTTGGGTTCCTAAGAGACATATATACAAAAACCTATCTCACTTTTTGCACAGTGATTTCATAATGAGAGATACATTTACATTTTTACAAGCTATTTTTTAGACTCTGTAAAACTTTGTTTTACACATATTTGTGCAGAGCCTATTGTGCACAGCTGGAGAGGAATTTTAGGAAAATGAAAGAGGTTTATATCAATAACATATTTATCTACAATAACCTCTTTCACTTTTCACATATCTATTACGGATTGAGAAACAAAAAGATATCATTGGACCCCAAGTTTGCAGAATTGTTGGAGCAGATTGCACAAAGAAAGGAAGCAGTTAGTGACTTGAATGCCTCATCATCAACTAAGAGTTGGATCAAATTCGAATTCTCCTATTTTTCATCACCTATCCATTCAAAATAGTGTCAAATATATGCATTAGTTTGAGTGTCCTTTACTTAAGTTCTATTTATGTAAAATAGTTGGAGAGATTTGTGAACCAATTTTGATATTTTTTCAAGATATTTTAGTTTAGAATTTGTATAAATACTTCACTCTTGGAAGGTCTTTGGGGGATTCTACTACTTTGCTGTAAAATTGATCTTTTGGAATAAAATTGCTTTGGAGAAACTTCTTTGTGGCTTGCTGGATGACAATTTGAAGCTCGGGACTTTTTGCAGGATTCATGTGTCGGACTGCAGTTCAATAAGTCTTTCTATCCTATGTCTTAAGTTTTATATCTGTTTATAAAATCATTGTGTCCATTTCTGAATAGTTGACATAAAAGAATAAATCAGAATTTACTTAATTGTACTCTGATTTCAAATGTGATTATTCTTAATGTTTTCTTCTAAATTGGTTATAAGCACGAATTCTTAAATGGTCTTGCTTCGCTAATTTAAACATTTTGATTACTATAGTAAAGAATTCTTCAATGATATTTATTTGTAATCATTTCATTTCTTTCGTTTGAACATGGTGAAAGATTCTTAACTACCTTTCATCCCTTCAAACCCATTCCATCCACTTTAAATTCTAAGGATTGTTCTCTGTTTGGCTATCTTGCCCTGCAAAGCCATCTTGTGTGTAGAATAGTAATCCAGTAAAGCCATCCTTTGACTCCATAGCCCAATGGCCTAAAAACATTCAACCTTGCCCTTAGTTGGTGAATTCCACCGTTTTCAAACAAAATCTTGGATTTATAACTAGCCTAAAAATTTCTAAGAACAAAGATAAATTATAAAGAGAGAGCCCTCTCTGGATGCAGATTGGCTAGATTCTGCATCCGAAGGTTGGTTTGTGGTTACCTCGGGTATACTTTCATTTTTCACAACTTCAAGGAAAACCTGAGTGATAACAGAACTCACACTAAAATGAAGGAAATCAGGATCCAACCATAGTTTAAATTCTTCTTCCTACCACCCTTTGATTTAGTCAATTTTTATTTCATCTGAAAGAGTACTACTTCAGCCCAGTTGAATATTGTTGGTTCTAAACACTCAAGAGCACATTTCATGTATGATCGGTTTGCAACATGTAGTGTTGCGGAACCAACAAGATTTGAAATAGTAAAAAGGATGGTTCTCAAAGGTAAATCACACACATCACGGATATATATTTTCCCATATTTACCTGGTTCAGTACCTGGATGAAAATACTGGCGTATGTAATCCCTCACTGTCTCTCCTCCAAGGGAAAATCCTGCAAGGGAAATATGAGAACCTCGTCTAGATAATCTAGTGAGAAAGTAAATATCCTCAACTAATATTTGGAGCACTTTGTCTCCATTTTGAAAAGCCTGCAATACCGGATCCCATGAACGAACTAGGAACTCCAATAGCTCCATATGTTGCCTCATCCCTGTCAATATGAAGTATTTAAGCAACCCACAATCCCTGAGGGCTCTTACTACACCCATATCATTTAGGGAAATCATATCTTGTTCTTCATGTTATCTTTCTCGCCATGTAATCGTCATTTTGATATGATGAATACCTGAACGCCAACCATAAGCTTCATTAGGATCCATTTCATGAAAAAAACTTGGGAAATTTTTGGTACACAACAAGAAACAAAAATGAGAAAGGTGCCCAACGCACTCCGAGTCAAGGGACAGAGTGTTGCAGTGCACCTGGACTTCAATTTCGGTGCATTGCAACACACCTTTCGACATTCAAGGGTGTGTTTCCCTCATAACGTAATATATTTACCCTAAGGGGCTCAAAACCCTTAAAATTTACCATGAAATGCAACATAAATGATACTAAAAGGAAGAGAAGGTTCATAGCTCCAACCTGGATCAAACGGCAAGAGAAATCGTCCACTGAAACTGTTGCAATCAATCGCTAAAGTTCGAGGGAAAAACTAGTTCAGAGCTCCTAATTTTCAAATGGTAACTATGGAATGGTAAAAACTCTTTTTATTAGTCATTTTGATTATTTCAAATCATATTTAATGCTATCACTATGGTTTTTTGTTCATTTTTAATATGAAACGGGTGTTTTTAATCCATTTTTTGGTTATCTGAATAGGTTTTACAGCTGATAGTGAGTTTAGTGTGCACACCTATTCAAGAATTATTTGACCACAAAGCATATTTTTATCCTCTTTTTTCGAACTGTGATAAAAATGAAAAAGGAATTAAAGCGCACTTTTATCTCTTTTTTGAGCTTTGATAAATGCGAAAAAGGAACCCCTTGGAGTCTTCTTTTATCTCTTTTAAGACTCCGATAATGTGAAAAGATCGCCGAGTACTTGTCTTTTCAAGCTTTTAAAATCAAATGAAATGGAATCTACTCAGCATAAGTTTAACCCTTTTCCAGACTGAGATAGATTATTTACGAAAAAGGAACACCTTAGTCAAACATAGCTAAGAGGTTTTCTCAAGTATCATTTTATACTTTTTCGGACTTGAGTGACAAATTTACAAAAAAAAACTCATGGAATTTTTTTTATTTTTTTTCGTTTTTCAAACTCTCTAAATATGAAAAAGGATCAGGTTTTCATTGTCTTTAGACTCGTTAAAACATAAAATAGCGACGGACTTGTCGATCATGGCAAGATCGAGTTTCATTATCGCTGGAATTGTTAAATCATTAAATCGTGATGGATTCATCCGAAGGGTCGAATTATAGATCAAGCATATGTTACCCTCCTCAAGCCTGTTAAAAAAATAAAGAGGTACTGGTCAGCAATGAATGGGCAAAATTTTGGAAAAAGAACATAACACTTTATGGTAGCAGGTCGCTCTTGAACATGACACTTTCACTCCATCACCATGACTTTTGGGTTTGGTAATATTCTTGATGGTTCATCATATCATCACTTAGGTTTTGGGTCAATGCTGCCAACCCATTTCAATGTCGCAGATATGTTCAAGAGAAGTCATCCAGTAATTCCTCATCTTCTGCAATACTCATAAACCTTCATTTTCATGATAATGATCCCTGAACATTGCTATATCAAGTCACATTTTGTCTCTGGAATCATTACTCCCATTTCGCGATAAAGTTTCTTCATGTCGACATCAGATCATCATCCAGGAAGTTAACTTAGAAACATCTTTCCAGTACCTTAGAGAATGCTACATCATCTGTAGGTTTCTCGCTTCCAGACCTTCGACCGAAATATTTTGTTTGGCGTTCGACATCAAATCATCTATTCACGCCTTGCAAATTGTACTGCAGTATCTTGATAACCATTAACATCAAAGGTGGTTTCTCTCACGTCTATTAACAACTCGCATCATTGGCTGGTAATCAGAAGATATATTCCCATGTTCGACTTCGAATCATATATTCGCATGGTTAGACTTGTACTTGAACAATCGAGTGAATGATATAAGAAGACCCCAGATCTAGTTTCATCCATCTGGGCTGCGATTTCAGGAAATTGTACACTTCATCTGTACGACGGATTTACATACAAATCATCATCCAAACATGGGCCTATATCTATAGGCGTGTCTGTATCGAGAAACATGACATTATAGATGATTTTCTGAATTATGTACATGTTATGATAGTTTATGTGTTGAGCATGGGTATGCCTCCCTCAGCAATTCACGTCCAAGATGTAAGATATCATGATGTAATGTATTGAAAATTGATGTAGGTCGCCGCCCACTTCAGATCCTACTCATCACATCGTAAAGCATCTCATCCAAATATTATTATTATTTTTACTTCATGATTTAGGGGACTGCTGTTATAGGTCAACTTGAGCATCATCCCCCAAGACCTGGTCAATTGGGCATCATCCCCCAAGACCAGTGAATAGGGTCTATCATCCCCTAATTTAGTTGCTATATTCCCTAAGTGAATATATTCCAATGATGGCTTCAATTGTGAGATTTCCAAGGTTTGAAGTATAGATTATATGACCCATTAACTCATCAACGCTCCTCTGGATGGGCCTAACTGCATTGCCATGAAATTACCTCCATGCAAAGGTGACACTCAAGGGTGATTTGGTCTCCTGAGAGCGAAATCATCATTGTTCTGGGAATCTCCACATGTCTAGTGCCTTGTAGAAGAGCTCATAGGTGTCATACTTTGAATACAAGTGTTCATCCATCACCTTTGAACTTGGAAACATGTCTCACTTATTATTATAAAGCCATTCAATTCCATTTATTGAGAAACTACCTTCAATTTCCCTATAAATTGAGCACTCATCTAAGTGCTAGGGAGGGAGAAATTTGTGTAATGTTATGTTGTTGGATTCTCAATTACTGAGAGTTGGAAGTACTACTATGCTGCTGAGATGATGCTTGGTGTGACGAGGATGGAATGAATTTGGATCAGGTTGACGATGAATCGATCTATTGGTTGTAATCTTCTCCTTCTACTTTCTTAATAAAGATATATGTTCATTTTCTCATATGTATGCTTATATCTTGTGAATTGCATTCTCAATTGTGTATGTATTCTCAAATCTAATCGGTTCGATTTGGTTAAGATAAGTAGATACTTGTATATTTTTATGTTTTTTTATGTTCTTTGTCTTTGATTTCAGGAATCAATATAGTGAATTTAGTTGGATTGAGAGAGACGACAACAATGACAGAAGGAGAAGGAGAGTGAAAGGATCACAAGTAGGCTTCATTCCTTTCTGTCTATCTATTTGTCTTATAGAAAATAATAGTTGTCTTTCGTCTATTTTTCTGAGTGAAGGAACACCACACTTAGGAAATCTAGTTCATCCATAGATTAAAATTATGTATGACACGAGTTCAACAATTTAGTGATGGGGTTGAATTCTTATGTCTCCTTAGCCATATCTCTTACTTTATTAAGGCTTTTAATAGTCAAGAACTTTTAACATTAACAAATACTATAGATCTATTACTCCTATTCTTGTAGGAGCGTCATAAGAGAACATGAAAATACACAATAAATCATATGAGCATTACAAAGCCACCACAACCATTAAGACTATATTTACTCTCTCATATCATAAACAATAAATACATATGTGTTATGATATCAATTCAACAAGAAATATCACAATGACTCTTGGATCATCAACATGATTTCCATTCCATTCCATATGACTTATATTATAAATTTGAAGTCCCCTAGGGTACTTATCTTATTACAATATAAGATTGTCTACAATTGATGAAGGGTGAGTCATGTTCCACCATATCATAGGCTCATATGCATTAATATAATTCTTGCAGCTAACCACACCCAAGCCAAACCATTAAGCCATGAGGGAATATCTTACTGAGTAATGCAGAGTGGATTTATGAAGATCATCCCCTTCATAAACTCAAACTCATCAACCCTCTTTCCTGACTATCTACTCTCTATGCAGGTCTCACACCCCTATGAGTGTGTATATTCTTCCTTTATTCTGACCCCCTATACCACTCCCACTTTATGGAAACTTGGAGTTTCTTCCTTTGATCCTTCATTCTCGTTCATGTGTGTGAGTTCTTCCTACACACACTTCTCTATATTTTATTCTCCCTTGCCTCAAATTTATTCCTTGGTAGATTTTTCTACTAGTGTTATCCATTGGTATCAATTAGAATCTTCTTTTTAGACTCTATATGTCTTAGAGTCATAAGTTTCCCATATATTGGATAATATAGTTGGGTTGTAGCCTAACTACTTCCATAAATAAAGAAGTTATTTCCACACATTTCCACCTAATATTTTCTTAGCAAATTTTTAACAATATTAGCTTTTCATGATCCTATGGCACAACTAATAATTCATGGAAAGGATTATTTCCACAAACCCTCTTTTCTTCTTCCCTCCTCTCATGGCTTCTCATGGCCCATATCAAGGATTCACCTCTTCATCAACTGATATTAATTATAATTACAATTATTCCAAGTATTTTCCCAATTACATTTACATGCCCATGCAGGGATTAAAAACATAATTAATTACAATTACTCCCCCTAGGGATGTTACAAGCCCCTCCCCATTAAATAAACACCATATTAGTGTTTCCACCATTTCAATTGCGATTCTCAATGGAATCACACTAGTTCAAGTTCCCTTTTTTCATTACAACAATATATGTTTTTTTTTGCTTTAGTTGCACTAACTTCATTGCTCCTTCATATCAACATCATTCTTCGTGTTCTTTTTCCTTTCCATTGCTCCAACGGTGTATTTTCTCCATAATATAATCACTTTCAAACTTATGGCATTCAATCTAGTATATACAATCATAAAATCTATATAAAACATCTATTACGACAATTTACAAATACAATCATTGCATACTTTCCATAGGAAATCTCAATTTCCACAAGGTAGCATGCATTTCAATAGATGCAATTCCAACTTAATGTTTATCTACATAATTACCCTTCACTTCAAAATATTCCATAGGTAACTATTGAACCTCAACATGAGCATGTTTAGATCTAAAGGCACCCACTTCATTAAATCTCTCTCTCTCAAGATGCAGAAACATGGTTCCAGCACTCTCCCATACTACTTCGGGTGATACGTTGACCTGTGCAAGAAGGCCATTGTCGAAAGGTCCAGTAGCATAGGGGTTTGTTGGTTAACCTCAAATCTGAACCTGGGTCAAGACCCCTCAAACCAACAAGAGTAAGGAAACAATAATTTAAAGATCTGTTACACGTACAGAATGTGTTCCAGGAGAGTAAAGGAATACCACCCAAGAGGGAAGTGGAGCATGAGATCAAACTATTGCTTCACTCCCCATTTCCAAACATTGATTTGTACAATAATTTTGTTATAGAATCAAGTGAGGTGAATAAATAGTTGTAGAAACTAATAGAAGAGGGTGTCATTCAACTGAGTACATCAATATGTGGGTCACCCGTCATCATTATGCCAAAGAAGGGTTTGACTTGGAAAATATGTATATTTTGTAGGGTGTTGAAAAAAATTATTCTTGAGAATAGGTACCCCGTAACCAAAGTATATTATATTTTGGATCAATGAAACAAGTGAAATACTTCACCAAGATGGATTAAAATATTGTATATCACCAAGATCAAGTCAAAGAGGAAAATACCTGAAATATTGCCTTCAAAAATAGGCAAGGTTTGTATGAGAGGTTAGTCGTGTTATTTTTCCTATGAAATCACTAGCTATGTTTTTTAGGTTAATGAATGATATACTGCACCATTTTATATAATCATTTGTTATTGTCTATTTAGATGATATGTTGGTAGAAAATGCTACTTGGGGGGAGCAGATATCACATGTGACGCAGGTGTTGGAGACATTAAAGAAGAGAAAACAACTAGAAAATCTCAAGAAGTGTGATATTTCATAGTATTCATTGGTTTATTCGGGGTATGTGATAGGTGGAGGAGAGATGAAAATAGATTCTGCTAAGATGGAAGTCATTATGAAGTGGTTAGTTCCTACTAATGTTTCTGAGATAATTAGTTTTGTTACGACAACAAAGTACTTGAGGAAATTCATAGCCTCATTTTCAGGAGTAGTAGCACCAATACACACCATAATAGAAATTGGAAAGAGTTTCCAGTGTGGAAATGGTTAGTAGAGGTAATTTTATGATTAAAATAACAAGATTAGTGAAGCACCAATTCTAGCATTACCAAACCTACAATTGTACTTCGAAGTGGAGACAGATGCAAGTCTAGCATTACCAAACTTGCAATAGTACTTTGAAGTGGAGAGAGATGAAAGTGGGTATGTTATGGGACCACTATTTATGTAGGGAGTGTAGGTTTTAACCCTGTATATAAATTATCTGCAAACGAATCTTAAAACAGAAAATAAACAATAGCAAGATCATAAAACATAAAACACATAAACACAGATATTTTCCCTTGGATCCCAAATCGGGACAACCAACTTGATTTTTCATATATTCCTTTTAGTGTTAAAACACATATATATACATGCCGAAGCATACATAAAACCCAATCCATTAACCCTGGATTAGAACATAACCATAGTTCCCTTGACCGGATCTACAAAATACCAAGGGCCAAAAACCATTGTACCCCAAAACCATGTGCAAACCCATGCACAAAACCATGGGCGGATCCGCCCACTGGAAAATAAGGACCAAAACCATGGGCAGATCCGCCCAACGCAATCTACAGGGTGGGCTATTAACCCCCCCCCTCCCCCCGCGTGACCCCCCCACGTGTGATTAGTCGTGGAAAGAATATAACACAAACCCAACAGGGAGGAAGTCCTATATTATACCATTCTTAATTATTTTATGGGTTATTGTTGTCACTGCTACAACACCCTCCAAAATTTTGGCTATGTTTTAATTTTGGAGCCTACCCTCTATTTTGTGAAGTGTCACTTTAGGTTGTCAAGTGTTGTTTTGTGTTTTAACACATGTTTATGTGTCCATGTCCCATCCTAGGTGTTGTCATCTCACTAAGAGTGACAATAGCACACTTTGAGCTGTATTTCACTTTCTAGTCACAAAACGACGCTTATATGTCACAACTGCTAATGCTTTTCTTATTGCATTTGGATAATGTTTGGAAATTGGTTTTTTTATGTATATTTCTTAGTTTTTTGTCTTGTTTGAGTTGTATTAATGAGTTGAGATGTATAAAACTTGATATTTCTCCTAACTCGTTATGTTTTTTCATGTTTTGACCTTCCATGCTTGTCATTTTTTTTACCTTGCAACTCCTCCTCTAGGCTAGGAAGAGAATAGTGCACACTTATAGAGCCTAGAAGTGACCCTCCTTACCAGCTATAAATTTTCCTTGTTCCATTATGAACCTGCTCTCTCTATCTCTCTCTCTCTCCTACACACAACAAAATTCTTGCCAGCAAGACACTTTTCCCTGCTGCTTAATATTCCTCCCTGTGTCAGTCCTTCCTCTGGCTCCTAGTGTGGCTCACTGTGCACTTTTAGTGGGTAGTGATGCCCCTCCTTCCTTGGATCTATGCCCTGTGCTCTCCTTGTGAACATGGCCTTCCTTCCCAGCACATGTCGTAGTCCTAGTGAAAAAATCCATACAACCATGCCTCTTGGAACTGCGACATGCACTCACCTTGTCTCCTACAAGTGCACTCTGCATCCAAAAGGCCCCCCTCTCTCTCTCCCTTCCGCACTGTTGATACACAATCAATACATTTGATCAAATCTTCGCTGGAATTTTGTCAAATAGTCGAGAGATTGGTAACCATTAGATATTTCATGGTATAGATGTCGATTATCTAACACATGAAAAGGCCGAAATTTCCATTAAAAAATCGACGTTTAGAATTTGGTTTCACGATGGTAAAAATCATTAGATATTCAATGGATTCACCAGTGAATATCTGACATGTCTCACGCTAGTCCACAGTCAGATATTCAACACATAGGTCATTTTTTCTTATGGGAAAAACTAACATTTAGGTGTCAAGTAATCAACGATATAGGTAAATTGTGCGATAAGAGTGTTATCACTCTGATGCTCGCGGCTCGGCAGTGAAGTGTCGGATATGCAATGGATGAGATTTTTTTCCGACGGTAAAAACTGACGTTTAGGCATTGGGTAATCAAAGGTATATGCAAATTGTGTGATATCAGTGTTATCGTTCTTATTCTCACAAGCCAACGATGAGGCATCAAATATGTGACAGACTAGAGTTATTCCCGATGGGAGTTTTAAACAACCAACACTTTTATCCATCGATTCGGGCATTGATTATTTGATGATTACTTTCACTGATAGTTTTTGAATATTCGAAGGTCAAAACTTGTTGTCCAATATTCGATGGAGTTCTACGTTATATATATATATATATATATATATATATATATATATATATATATATATAATACAATATTAGAATTGATTATTTCTACGAAAGAAACTATATGTTACTCGTAGTTTATGGAGCCCCTGTAAGATATAACCATCATTAATATTTAACGTGATATCCATTATTATTTTATTTTTTGATCAAAACTTCAAACCTATGTAGAGGTTAGGGGGCAACCCTCTTGTGAAGCAACTATGAAAGAGGAGTACTGATAGTTTTTGAATATTCGAAGGCTGAAACTTATTGTCCAATATTTGATGGAGTTCTACGTTATATATATATAATACAATATTGGAATCGATTATTTATACAAAAGAAACTATATGTTACTCGTAGTTTATGGAGCCCCTGTAAGATATAACCATCATTAATATTTAATGTAATATCCATTATTATTTTATTTTTTGATCAAAACTTCAAACCTATGTAGAGGTTAGGGGGAAACCCTCTTGTGAAGCAACTAAGAGGAGTACAACTACTTAATGGAGATAAACACTTGGGAATTGGCACTTGTTCCTACAGATATTTCTGCCATGACTAATATGGGATTTTTTTTATTGTTTCTTTGTTTCAAGATCATCCAAGATTATTATAGGATCAATTTGATTCATTCCATAAATGCTAGTGATATTTTTGACATATTTTAGATGATTAGTTGCAAGGAGGCTCCCACTTCTTTTATTTTCAAAGTTAATCTAGATGATGGAATTGCTACAACATTATTGTACTCTACCATATATAAATAGTTGATTAGGAGTATTTTGTATCTTACAAATTCTATAATAATCATCTCCTACATAGTTGAAGCACTTTTTGGATACATTCATGAGAAATATGACCTAAAATATAAATAAGCTAAGACGATTCTTAGACACATGACTACAGGTTATGGTTTACACTATGCAGTAGGGTCTTCCTTGGATATTGTTGGTTACGTAGATTCATGTTAGGATAGTGATAGAACATATTGCAAATACACATTAAGATGTGTTCTCTACCTTGGTTTCAATCCCATGTGTTTGTCAAGCAAGAAGCATACAACCATTGCTTGTTCATTGGTAGAGGAAGACTATAGGGGTGTAATCAACATTTTTATTCAAGCCATTGCTTCTAATACATTTTATTAGATATTATTGTACAAGTTCAACTTCATATAGTGATATAAGCGCTAACCAAAATAAACTCAAATTTTATAGAGACCTAGTTTAGAGACAATGGACCAAGCACATCAAGGTTCACATGCACTACATCATAGAGAAGATGAATAAATGAGTAATTGATATGAATTATTTCCATTATTTTGAGTATTATATAGACATATTCATCAATATTTTCATGTAATAAATATTCTCATCTTTGTGGGAGATCTTGGGAGTAAAGGACACAAGTTCTTAGTAGTTGAAATTTTTCTTGATAGCTAATTCTTATTTTGAGTGGGGGGAGGGGGGGGTGGGGGGGGGCGTGGTGTTATTCCCACTAGATTTTTCCTCCTTACCTAACATTATATTTTATTTATGTTGTATATTAGTACCTAATATGGTTGAAAATTTCCAAGACTCATTAACTAGCATACTCCTCATTTTTTATTAAGGGGGGGTCATTGGCATCATTTCGGCTACGATAAAGCTCATCAAATTCGGTCTGCAAATGAAAATATTTTGGTCTTATATTACAGGGTATATATACAAGTGATAAGAAACTTAAGAAGGTTATATTGGCTGCATTTTGGTTCTCCTCAAGGGTTCGTTGATACAGTAAATTGGATTGCTTATATATGTGTTTGTGTTGATACTCTAGTTGAGAATTGCAGAGATCTCCGCTATCCCTTTTGTGATCACTTCTAAAGTTGACTGAGTACATTGTTTGGGCAGTTATTTGGTTATTATAGTGGTGACTTAAACCCTCCTTGATAGTGACTTTAGGAATTCAATTTGGCCCTATTATTCAAATTGTTCATGGTGGAAAAAAGTGACATATCGACCAAAAAATATGAAGTGATCCACAAAATGTGAGTTCGGCCTAGAGAGGCCTAGTCAGTCCCTTGGAAGACTATATTGAGAGGAAGAATTTGACCTCCTAGAAGAGCCTGCAAGAGAGAATGCAATATCACGGTATATATATAATGCAGTATCATTGTGAGATGGTCACAAACCTTAGAGAGTGAACCTTAGAAATTGACCTATAGAGTGTGAGCCTCAAATCATAAGTGTGAACCATACTATTCATGAGCTACACGACATGAGAGAAAGAGCCAAAAATAAGTGTGAACCATATTGTAAATGTGAACTATGACTAATCACAGATAAATGATGCACCAATAAAGGAAATTAGAGAATAAACACTTTAATAAAACTCTGAGTTGATCAAGAGGTCCCTAGGAGCTTATCTTTTATGATTGAGTCAACAGGAATCAAACAAAACTAGAAATGGATTCACATAGATAAGTTGATTCATTCAAGTGAAATGGATACAAGTATTGGACATAAAATGATCATAAATAATTGAATACCATGTGAAATGCAACACATAAATGTACCAATAATGCAACACATAGACTAACCTTATATTTAATTATTGGGGTATTTTACCATTAGCATGGGAATTTTTTTTCTCTCTTTCCTATCGACATCATGAGACTAAATAAAAACATGGTTCTATGTAAACTCTAATAGTCTCTATGTCTATAGTTATCCATAGTTTTTCCCCTGCATTGCCCCTAAGATCATGTGCTTATTCCAGATACATATTTTGAGATTGTTGCTTCACATTTAAATCATGGTACCCCAAGGGTGGTTCCGGTCAATCCAATAAGAATTCATTCATGCAAAGGAAGTCCACATGATAAAATTCTAAGACATATGGGGTCATCATCTAAATCTCTATATTTCTTTACAAATTTCCAAGTTTTTGTTTCATTTTTAAGTTCATTCTAAATTTTTCCTATAGCATTGATTACAAGATTAATAAAGAAATATTTTGGAACCTCTCCATAAGTAAGAAAGGCGATCAAATGTCTTGAAATGGATGTTGTGCTTGACTTATAGCTCATTCCATGGATTTACAAGGAGTTGATACTTGGGTAACGAACATAATTTTCATCTCTTTCAACTTTTGTCATTGACTCTCGAAAATGGATCATTTTACATGGAAATATTTTTCTAATAAGAAATGTTCCTTTCACTACATAGACATTATAGAAAATAAAACACTAAATGAGCAAGGGGGCGGGCCTTTGAAATCTAATTGCTAATTTTTTTCCTTCAAATAATTTTTTTGAGCATTGTGAAGCCAATTTTTTGTTGATTCAAAGTCAAATTAATTTTTGTAAGAGACCCTTCTTCGGCTCCTTAAGGTCAAGAAAGGAAAAAAAAATTGTGTCTAAATATTACCTCCACCAAATCAATTCCTTCTCCTAAAATGATTACCATTCATCCTTCAAATCTGGCCTCCAACAATAAGATAATCAAGTAGGCCTTCGTTACAAGCCTACAAGTTGAGTTCATGTCAGCTCAAATGCACAATGACTAATAAGTGTAAATAACCTACTATTTCACCATTTTAAGGAGAGAAGTGAAGCACTCATTCAATAAGTAAGAGAAACCATTACAGGACCGAGAAATGGAGAGGAATAATCAAGAATATTAGAAGACTATTATAGAGAGGAAGCCGAAAATTTGAACTGTAGAAACAATTATAGGGAGGTCTAAGTTCCTTGTTGTAGAGATGTGTACAGAAAGGGTTGATACTATTGTAAAAGGAAGGTCGAGTTTTCTGAAGTAGGAGGGTCGAGACTATTGGAGAAGGAGGGTCAAATTTTTTAAGCTGAAACAGAAGGATCCAAGAACCATGATTATAGAGATAATTGCGGGAAGAACTCATCTGGTGTTTGGAGTAAGTCTATTTCTTTAGTCAAAGGGTCAAGTGTGTCTCAACCTGATTTAATCTACTAGAGAAAGAGTTGACTGGGTTTTCTCCTTCATAGGGGTTTTTCCCTAGCTGCGCGTCTACATCTTGTGTTCTTATCTTTGTGATCTTCATGTTGGAAGTTATTTGATGAAAGGAACACTAACATAATCAACATATAATTTCACAAGTAAATTTCAAGATAATAGAAATCAAAATGAAGAATCTAACTCACATAATGCCCTAGATTTATCAACAAAGGAGAGGTATTGGACCTCATTTGAGTCACACAAGTAATTTGGTATCTTCAAGAAGTCTGAGGCATATTCAAATTTATAAATAGGTGAAGGATATCGAGGAAAGTAATAAGGTCTATTTTTTTGTCTTATGCATCGATTCTTTGTTTGGAAAGCTCGCATGTATGGGAATAAAGCTATCTATTTTCAAATTTCAAGCTAGAGAAGAGAAAAAAACTAAGTTATTGAGATAAGAATTGTTGTTTGGGTGGATGGCCGATCACTTGGTGAGTTGTCTTGATCAAAGGTCCTGGAAGCCTTCCTTGAATTTCCAAAAAAAAAAAAAAATGGGTTTTTCCCCCATGGAGAGTTTTTTCCCTAACCTAGAGCCTATTTATGGGGTTCTTGTTTGAATTGTGATTCTTTATTGGAATTTCCTTGGTGATAAAAAAAAATTATGATGATGAACTAACATTATATCACATGAATTGTTAATATAAAAAGAGAAAACATTATAAAATAAGCCCTAATTTTGTTTGCCCAAGTTTTTCTCAACATCTATGGTCTTGGAAGATTTGCAATGTAGCAATAAAAAATTCCTTGAAATCAAATGCAATGCAAAACTAAATCACACACCTGGTATCCAAGCACTTGGTGGGATAAAGTTGAGCAATACTTAAATGCGTTTTTTTCACATATATGACTCCAACTATAGTTAATATTTGAAATCCAGATATGCGAATGAAATTACCCGCAAAACAAAGGAAGGAAGAGAAATTAGATGCGATAAATACTTAATAAAATAGAAGAAAAATCATAACAATGCCTTATTCCCAATTAATAGAGTAAGAGTTTCTCCTATTGCCCCACATGAAAAATGATAGTTTATGGTCTTTCACTCAAATACAAACACAATTGTCAAAGAAAGACAAATGCTACATGAATTTTTTTCATGAAAAAGTTTGTTATTCACTACAACAAAAAAGGACATTGGTGAGGGGCAAAAAATGTCACCATAAGCTCATTGGTGAGGGTCAAAGCCTTCATCACCAAAAACTGAACGTCACCAAAGGTGGCGTTGCTGAAAGTATAGGTGTTGTGGTGACATTCAAGGTCTGTCACAAATAAGGACTTATAATGACAGATAGTGACCGTCACCATTTCATATGAGAAATAGTGACGGACAATAGCCTCCATCACCAAAAACTTGAACGTCACCAAAGGTGGCATCACCGAAAGCATGTATTGTGGTGACATTCAAGGTCTGTCATGAATATTGGTTATAATGAGGGATAATGACTATCACCATTTCATATGAACAACATCGATATTTTGTGATGGATCTTTCATGGTCGTCACTATTGGTGCATATATATAGCGACGTTCCTTGACCGTCACCATTTCATATTTGGTGAGGGTCAAAAAATGTCATGATAATCTCATTGGTGACATCAAGGTCCATCATGAATAATGGCTATAATGACAAAAAATGACCCTCACCATTTCATATGAACAACAATGATTTATGATGATGGACCTTTGAGGGTCATCACTATTGATGCATATATATGATGGCATTCGTTTACCGTCACCATTTCATATTTTGGTGAGGGTTGAAAAATGTCACCATAAGTTCATTGGTGATGGTCAAAAGAGCATCCGTCACCAAAAAATGATCGCCGCCATTCCCTAAGAATATCAGAGCACTATGGAATCGAACCACCAACCTCCTTCTTGTAAATCAGGTGCTATTCCATTGAACTAGCACCCTTTAAAGAATTAGAATTTTAATAATTATATCTTGAAACCTATGTAAATTGTCAATTCTAGGGTCTTTTCTGCTAGAGGGTATTTTCCTTGTACTGAAACTTGTTCGTCACTAATGATGGCCTTTTGCAACGAACCCTGTTTGAGTTTGAGAGATTGCATTAAAAGAATGAATTACTCTAAAGAAATTATTTCCAACTAAGAAAATTCTATAAACAAATATGGAAATATTCATTAAGTAGAAAGATTATTAAAGCATAATATCATGTTTGACAACCTAAATTATATTAAACATCCTTTATATACATCTATAATATCCCCTCAAATTCAATTTTCTCTTTATGCAACATTCCTTCAAGCTCTACAATTTTTCTCCTCGATTCAGTAACCTTAGTACTAGAATAAAAGCATCGAAATGTGGCAATTTTCTGTCCTATCTGACAGAGAAAATTAAAAACCTCTATAAAAAACATTTCCACTTTATCTGCAACCTATACATTTGCATCAAAATGCACATCAGTTTGGATCTGGGGGGTCCTCTTCCATAGGTATGATAGGCATATAAACTAATTAGAAAACATCTACCCATATATATAATCTGTATCATAAAATACCTATGTAGCTTCCTTTTTGAACCAATCTTGTTGATGTGGATCATGGAACTCTAATTTTGAAGGTGGAAAATGCAGAGACAAAACATTTATGGAGGAATATCAAAAACATGCAATAATACTTCCAAAGCTCTCACATTGAATTTGGGAAGAAAATAGGTCCAATATATTAGTATAGAATAGCCATTAGCTGTCATACACAAGTATGGGTACTCTAGAAAACTCATGAGTTACATAAATTATGTAAGATATCACAAGGTCAAAATAAAACAATAAAATGAAAATTGCTTCCAAAATATAAAGGAGCCAAATTTAGTGGCATAAGAAGAGAGCACATTGTGGAAATGCTTTAGGTGTAGCTTTAAAGTTTAATTCATGGTTTAGCATATTTCTTAAAGCATGGCGGCTGAAAAGGTTGGCAAAGGGTAAGTGGAGAGAGGAGTCAAAACTGCTGGTAAATTTGACGGAAAAAAAAATAAAAATAAAAAATAAATAAATAAATAAATAAATAAATTAAAAACTAAAAATAAAATAAAATAAATAAATAAATAAATAAAAATAAAAAAATCATTTTTTTACAAGCTCACAAAGGAAGCTTTGAGGCCATAATCTGAAGAAGTTGCTGCTATCTTAGATGGATAAGACAACATATAATTGGAAAGAGACATCACTGCTGGTGCATTTGGAGAGGGTACTATATATCCAAAGGGAAGATACCACGACATCCTTGATGTAGAATGAGATCTAGACGCTTTTCTCAAGAAAAACAATCTCAAATCATATGTGGTGTGTTTCAGTGGTTGTCCCATTTATAACACCTAAAACTATTATGATAAATAATTTCATAGAAAAAGAAAGCGGGCTAAAAATGAGGGTCAAATATTATGGTGAATGGCCTTGTCTTAGAAATATTTTGGTAGAAATTCAGTTTGATCATTGAAAAATGAGTCACTGCCTTGTGTCCATGTCCACATTCATACACCACTCCAGCTTGAGGTTACTCTTGTAAATTT
Source organism: Pinus albicaulis (assembly GCA_034641835.2). NCBI lineage: Eukaryota > Viridiplantae > Streptophyta > Pinopsida > Pinales > Pinaceae > Pinus > Pinus albicaulis. Next base: position 951,599,889 of record CM076580.1, on the reverse strand, counting down.
AAATAATGAAATCAACAGTGAACAAGTGAATTTTAGAAAAAAGTGAGAATGGTCAAATAGAAACATATAGTTGAATTTTCTGGTAGAACTGAAGCAAACTCTTGTGGCTAAATCATCTCAACATATCTGAGGGAGTATTAGACAAGAAATCCATTTTGAATTTAAATAAGAGCGGGGAGTTAAAAATGACACTCGATAATTTCAATAATTTATGTAACTCATGATTTTTATGGAGTACCCATAATTAGTTTTCATATACAATTATGGGTACTCCGGAAAAATCATGAGTTACATAAATTATGTAAGATGTCACAAGGCCAAAATAAAAATAAAAAATATGAAAACTTCTTCCAAAATATAAAGCAGCTGAATTCAATGGCATAATAAGAGAGAACATTGTGGCAATGATTTAGGTGTAGCTTTAAATTTTACTCCATGGTCTAGCATATTTCTTAAAGAACAATGCTTGAAAGGGTTGGAAAAGGGTAAGTGGGGAGAGGAGTCAACATTGCATTGTACATTTCATGAAAGAAAAAAAAATTGAATTTTTTTTACAAGCTCACAAAGGAAGCTTTGAGGCCATAATTGGAAGAAGTTTTTCCTATCTTAGATGGAGAAGGAAACATATAATTGGAAATAGACAACACTGCTGGTACAGTTGGAGAGGTTATTGCAGATCCAGAGGGAAGATACCACGACAACCCTGATGTATAATGAGATATATACGTTGTTCTAAAGAAAAACAATCTCAAATCATATGTGATGTGTTTAAGTGGTTATCCCATTTATAACACCTACAACTATTATGATAAATAATTTCACGGAAAAATAAAGCAGGCTAAAACTGAGGGTCGAAAATTATGGTGAATGGCCCTGTCTTGGACATATTTTGGTCGAAATTCAGTTTGATTGTTGCAAAATGATTCATTGCTTATGCACAGGTCCACATTCAGACACCACTCCAGCTTGAGGTTACTCTTGTAAAGTTAAATAGTGAACTCAACAGTGAACAAGTGAATATTAGAAAAAAGGGAAAATGGTAAGATAGAAACAATATAGTTGAATTTTCTGGCAGGAATGAAGAAAACACTTATGGTTAAATCATCTCAGCATCTGTGAGGGAGTAGCAGACAAGAAATCCATTTTGAATTTCAATAAGAGTCGGGAGCTAAAAATGGCACTCAATAATTTTAATAATTTATGTAACTCATGATTTATCATGAGTACCAATAATTAGTTTTCATACACAATTATGGGTACTCCAGAAAAATCATGAGTTACATAAATTATGTAAGATGTCACAAGGTGAAAATAAAAAAATGATATGAAAACTTCTTCCAAAATATAAAGCAGCCGAATTCGGTGGCATAAGAAGAGAGAACATTGTGGCAAAGCTTTAGATGTAGCTTTAAATTTTACTTCATGGTTTAGCATATTTCTTAAAGCATGGTGGTTGAAAGGGTTGGAAAAGGGTAAGTGGAGAGAGAGTCAACACTAAATGGTACATTTGATGAAAGAAAAAAAAATCAAATTTTTTTACAAGCTTACAGAGGAAGCTTTGAGGCCATAATTTGAAGAAGTTTTTTCTATATTAGACGGAGAAGGCAACATATAATTGGAAAGAGACAACACTGTTGGTACATTTGGAGAGGGTATTGTAGATATAGAGGGAAGATACCATGGAAACCCTGATGTAGAATGAGATCTAGATGCTTTTCTCAAGAAAAACAGTCTCAAATCATATGTGGTGTGTTTAAGTGGTTCTCCCATTTATAGAACCTACAACTATTATGATAAAGAAGTTCATGGAGAATAAAGCAGGATAAAAATGAGGATCAAGAATTATGGTGAATGGCCCTATCTTGGACATCTTTTGGTAGAAATTCAGTTTGATCATTGAAAAATGAGTCACTACCTTATGTCCAAGTCCACATTCAGACACCACTCCAGCTTGATGTTACTCTTGTAAAGTTAAATAGTGAGCAAGTGAATGTTAGAAAAAGGGGAGAATGGTCAGATAGAAACAATATAGTTGAATTTTCTGGCAAGACTGAAGCAAACTCTTGTGGTTAAATCATCTCAGTATTTTTGATGGAGTAGTAAACAAGAAATCCATTTTGAATTTCAATAAGAGTGGGGAGCAAAATAATGACATCGTTAGTGAGGGACTGGTGGATGATGGTGAGGATGATGATATTCATTCTAGCAACGTTTTCATGCAGAGACAAAATTTATGAGGATGAGTTTATTCCTATGAAAAAGGCTCGACCTTATCCTACAAAACTTGAATTAAATTGGAGGAAGCAGAACATGTACTGGAAGGGAATAGTTTAAATTTTTGAGAGATATTCATGGGCCAGAAGTCTTTATGATGGCCATTTGAAAAAATGTGCACTCAGAAGTTATCTTAGATTTGAAGTATGATGGAATTTGTGCTGGGTTGCACACCCATCAATGTGGGGTGTGACAAAGATCTCTAGACCTTGTTCATGCACAGGGAATTGATGATTTCCTTGAATTGAGGATTCCAAAAAAAATGTGCACTCAGAAGTTATATTAGTTTTGAATTATGATGGAATTTGCGCTGGATTGCACACCCATCAATGTGGGGTGTGACAAAGATCTTTGGACCCTGTTCATGCACAGGGAATTGAGTATGTCCTTGAATTGAGGATTCTAGCACCATGTTTTCACACAGAGACAAAAGTTATGAGGATGATTATCTTCCTATGACAAAAACTCGACCTTATCCTACAACACTAGAATTAAGTTTGAGGCAGTATAACCAGTATTGTATGCTCCCAGATAGTTGCAAGGGAAGCATTTCATTTTTTGAGAGATATTCATGGGATGGAAGTCTTTATGATGGCCATTTGCAAAAATTTGCACTCAGAAGTTATCTCAGTTTTGAAGTATGATGGAATTTGTGTTGGGTTGCACACCCATCAATGTGGGGTGTGACAAAGATCTTTGGACCCTGTTTGTGCATAGGAAATTGAGGATGTCCTTGAATTGAGGATTCCAACACTATGTTTTCAAGCAGAAACAAAAGTTATGAGGATGAGTTTCTTCTTATGACAAAGGCTCGACCTTATCTTACAACACTTGAATTAAATTTGAGGCAGTAGAACCAGTACCGTATGCTCCTAGGTAATTGCAAGGGAAGCATTTCAGTTTTACAGAGATATTCATGGGCTGCCTAGAAGTCTTTATGATGGCCATTTTAAAAAATGTGCACTCATCAGGGATTCTACTCATAAGCACTTGGTTTCTTATATCTCCAAGTTGGGAATATCTAAGGAGATGTATGATAAGTTGGTTGGCATGTTCAGGGCTAGCAATGCTAATAAAATTTTATTTTTGAAGAATAAGTTGAAGAACATTAAGATGGAAAAGGGAGAGTCCATCCAATCATATTTCATGAGGCTCACTGAAATCAAGAATGATCGCTTAGTGATTGGAGAGGTCATAGCTAGCCGAGAGCTCACTCTCATTTCTCTTGGTGGACTTCCCCAACCATGGTATGTATTTAATAACACTATTATCAATAATAATATAATTCCTTATTTTGAAGAATTGTTGACGAGATGCGCTTAAGAGAAGACAAGGATGATGGAGAGAGACCATCCCTCAAATGGGAATGGAAGTGACCCTACTTCCTTCACTGCTCATGCAAAGAAGAAGAAAAATCTTGGACCGAGAAATAAAATTCATTGAAGAGCGGGTCCCAAAGGAAGAAAGGGAAGATGTTACAATTGTAACAAGTTTGGTCACTATGCAAGAGAATGCCCAATAAAATGGACTCTCCACGATATGATGAATACAACAAAAATAAAAACTTTAGAGGGAATGGAAATCAAAGGAACAACAGGTTCAAAGGAAAGAGGAAGGCTCCATCTGATCGAAATGGAAATGGAAATGTTCAACCTTTCAAGAGGTCAGGGAACTCCCGGTATGATGAATACAATGTTGTGCACTATCAACACAATCTTCTCCTTACCTTACACCACATTCAATTTTGACTATTGTTTTCCCTCGCCTATGAAAATCAACTTCATCAACAACTTCTTCATTTATTCACTCCACCCACAACTTCTCTAAATCTATTTTATGTAAGATTATAGATAAATGTTGTGTGTAGATTTACTAATGTCTTACATTTCGAGTGGTATCACCACCCATCATCATGGACACATATTCTTTTGGAAGCTATCAAATATTTCTCCCTTCATAACCTTCATTCATGGTGACTCACATGCCCCCTGAGCTCCAGAACTATTAACAAATGGTATTATGATGATAGAAGCTAGACCATAGCTACAATGTGCAAGAGATGAATAGTGCATATGTGGAAGAGAATTCAAATGAAAACAAAAATGAGTAGTACGTGTCAACCTAGAGACTATGAGAAATCTCAATCATAGGATGATAAATTATCTCAAGAACAACATCATACAACATATTATGATGAGGAGGATTATACAACATATTATGTCAATAACAACAAAACCAACATCATCTCAATTTTTCTCAAAGATACTCTCGATGTCTCTGGCAAAAATTATCTCAAGAACAACATCATACAACATATTATGATGAGGAGGATTTCACAACATATTATGTCAAGAACAAAAAAACCAACATCATCTCAATTTTTGTCAAAGATAATCTCACTGTCTCTGGCACAAAGTATCTCGAGAACAACATCATCCAACATATTATGATGAGGAGGATTATACAACATATTATGTCAAGAACAACAAAACCAACATCATCTCAATTTTTCTCAAAGATACTCTCGTTATCTCTGGCACTCCCACGCTCTGTGAGTTTCGATCATCTACCCTTCCACTTGATTTATTTTTTACCTTATTTCCTTGGTTGACACATTCCAAACATTCTACAGACATAGTATTGAGGTGTTTGTAGAATATGAAAAAGTGGATTGTAACTATAAGTAACTAGTTGTTATTTAGGATATGATACTTGCATTTGCATAATCTTATATTTTCTGCAAACAACTCTTTCGAACAAGACTCCTCTCAGATTTCAGAAAGTGGACATAAATTTGTCATACAAGTGCTTTGTAACCTAACTTACTCTTATATGTTCAAAATGGCTTGAGATACAAATCAACTCGTATAAGGATTAATTTACTTAAAAGTTAAGAAAGACAGTGAACGGGTCCAGTTTTAGATAATTGTATTTTCATCAATAAAAAAGGTGAAAACATGTAATCATTTATATTTCCTTTGATTTGTGATATGGTATGAGCCAATGTCAAATTCCCCTGACGATATTGCAACTACACAGAGAGCACAAGATTTCCAATTGGGATGGTACATGCCATCACATTAAACCTTTATTATCCATCATTACATCTCATACTTATAACAATTCGTATACTCAACACAACTATATAAGTGATTGCAGGTTCATGGATCCATTGTCTTCGGAGACTATCCAGCGTCGATGAGGGAGAGATTTGGCAATCAACTGCCTTTATTCTCGTCAGAAGAGTTGAATCAAATGAAAGTGTCGCTGGATTTCATGGGCATTAACCATTATACAACATATTATGTCAAGAACAACAAAACTAACATCATCTCAATTTCTAGGAATTCATGACAACCATGGTTATGGATCTCCTCTCTCCTGTTACGGCCTGCTACTCCCCCCTCATTCATCAAAGTTAAATTCTAGACTGGGGTGCTACTAGTGGAGTCGCTTGTACTGGACCGACTGAGTCAATTGTGAAATCATGGAAGAGGGCCATATTCTGTTACAATGGAATCTCGATTGGGTGGAGATAGAGGGTTTGTATAAGTGTCTCGGTTGGAATATATCCTCAATGATGTATCCAAAGGTGAGTTAATCTTGGTTTCTATTCTATTTCTTCAAACAATATTCTAAGATTAATCTCGATTGCTATTCTATTTCTTCAAACAATATTCTAACCACAACGTACAGTAGCAGAGAAATAAATGGGAAGAGTACCTTGTTGATGGAGTTGAACTCAAACTAGCAGGTGGACCCTTGATGGTGGTTTGTGTGGGTAGTTCCAATCTGTGTGATCTGCTTCCTGAGAAGCACAACTATTGTTGGGCTTTCCACTGAACACGTGACCGCTGGACATGAACAAGTTTCAAGGCCAGAGCATCCAGGGGCTTCTCCTTGTAGATATTTAACAACGCCTCTTTCTGACCTCTCTTCTCATTTTCGGCGCTCAAGAGGTGCATTATTAGGGATAAAACATCGCAGAAGAGGTTTTTCATAAACCCTTCTAGAAGAGTTAAATATTTGTTATGTTCCCGCCTAAAACACTTTTTCTTTGTTTTGGGTTGGGTATGGATTTTATTTTATTTTATAGTGTAAGTCTTAAATGTTGTTTTGTTTTATTTTTTTCTATGTGTAAAAGTGGAACTTTAAAATCATTGCTTTCAATTTAAATTTTGATTCGTAATATACAATTTAAATTAAGATTCTTAATATACAATGGATTAAAGTGGGGAGGGGAGATTATGGTATTGAACTAATTATTTATAATTAAAATTTATAAATTATGTAAATAAAAATAAATTATTTTAAATAATTAGTGGTAATTTATGGAAAATATGTAAAAATTAAAAGGTAAACACAATAAGTTGATTTCCTAATAATTAATATAAATAAATCTTATTGACTTCTACAATTTTTTATGTTGAGTGAGATGGCAATCAGGACCATGCCCAAATCACCAAGATTGTTCCCTGTTACATACATGGCCAATGTGAGCTAACAAACCATGGAAAATTTGAAATTGAAATTTATATTGATATTACCTAAATACAAAATAGGTCAAGCTAGAGATTATACCCATCATGAGAAGCCCATGTAAAAATGTGGGGTGTGTGGCCAAGAGGCCCCACAAATATGAGAAGTAAATAACCATTGAAGTGAACTAGAAAACTAGTAAACTAATCAACATAAATAAAACAAAAAAATATCAAAACCTAGCCATACAAGAAGTTTATCCCAAGGAGGAAAAACCCGGCATTAAGAAAATAATGAGACAACACTGGAGGAACACAAAAAACCATGTCCAAATAGAAGTAAATGGAACCAAAAGAGTAGGGAGAATGTGGGCACCTAATTAGCAGAATTTTATAGGTGCCACTAGCTCCAAGTCAAATTAATGATATATTTCATAAAATATTACAACATACAACGAACTTATGGCATACATAAAGCAAATAATCAAAATTTATTCCAAGATATTAATGACAACAATCTAATCAAAATGGAAGATTGGAATCCCAATATTTCCATCAAAGTAAAATGAAGTTCCCCTTGTAGATGCATAGGACATCCATGGATTTTCACTTACATTACAAATGAAAAACAAAAGAAAAAGTGATAATACCTACCAAAACCAAATAATTTGATCATCAACTTCAATGTATTCATGATACTCCATATGGTCTTTTCAATCTTGTACACATAAATATTGACCCTTCCCATAAAACATTAGATCCAGATATTCAAGTTATAAAGCTAGATGAAATTTTAGTGTTGAATTCCCAAGCAAATTAAAAAAATCCTAGGCAAAGCATTTAACTTACTCTACAATTGGGGTCACAAAATGACATTGAATGAACATTTTAACATATCAATTTCAATTCATACTATTTAGTATTTACAACCAAGTCCCTACCTCCTTGACAAAGTTCCATGACCTTTTGGGAACCCAGTTCTGCAACTTCGGTTCCAAACATGAGTCCTAGTAGTGTAGAAATTATATAACTTATGTGTTATATATCCAATATTCTCCTGATCACACACTATTTTACTTCATGCACAATACAAAATCTATTCCACTATTGATCATCACATGCAGAAATTAAATCAATTGCAATGCACACATGAAACCATAAAAATTCACACACATTAACACAGTGATTTAACGAGAAAGCCTGAAGCTTAAAACCCCAACTATCTGTATATAGTATATGACATAGAGATCATGTAGCAATCCTCATACAAAGCTGATAATATCAAGCTCTCAGTACAATACAATCGCTACACACTAATCAGGCCCGATCTTGCAAATCCATGCACCGAACTCTACCACCTGCTAGCCTGCCTCTACTGCGCAATCCCTACTGAAGAATGGCTCTGAATGAAATCAAACTCACCAAGCTTGCACTGCGCAATCCTCATTGGCATATCCACTGAGTGTTGGATGCAATCAATGCATCACTATATTCACAACTGATAGTCACACTTTCTCTTTCACCTACCTCTCCACTGCTCTCCACTGAAACTGTCCATGCACTGTAGTTAACTGATGTATTCTTCAGTTGATTAATGAGTTATTATTTAGCGAATTTATCTAATTAAATCAAACGACTCTCACTAGTGTATCAATCAGTTCGACTAAATACAACTAGCTCAACTGAGTCTAACTGAGTTAAACTAAATACAACTCCACCAACTACTTATATAACTCCACCAAACTCTGTCACATGAGTTATAACTGAAGTCTTCATGCATTAGCTCCAGTAAACCCTCAGGAATAGTTTAATTCCTTCTGTCAGCTGCTGTGACACATCTGTGCACTTAACTGAAGTGCTCCAAGAGAATAAGATAATGTTTAGAGTCCAAATATTATTAAGAGCTAATAATATTCGACATATCTATTTTTAGACTGGCAATCTAAAAATAAATTCTACCCAATGTCTAAAAATAGAAGTCCATCTATTTTTCCAACTTGAACAACCATCCACAAATAGCATCATGCAACTCATAGAATATGATCGACATGTCTAAAAATAGACATAGTCTAAAAATAGACTTTGCGCTAGAAATAGCTTGCAGGCCCACTTAGTGAAGGCGACTCTTTTCACTAAGCTCATCATCTTGTTGAATCTCAACAAGTATATTTGTGTCTAGAATATCTGAATCCATTTCCAATATTTCCTTGTAACTTGAATACAATTGTGAATCTTCATCTTGTGTAACTTCCAAGGAGATATAGAGACCAACCAATTTCTAGTCTTACAGAGGAGGATACTAATATAAGCTCCATTGTATATACACTTCCAACTTTTGATTTGTTGTTTGTAAATACATTTATATAAATATAAGACATATTTTGACAACAAAAAAATAATAATAATGGGTGACCTACACTAAAAGCCACTTATTTTCTTGCATTCTTCAACTGTGTTGGAGCAAAAAAAGAATGACAGTCAGTAGAAAAATATGCATACCATCAGGATTAGATATTGGATAAGCCAGTGCAAACAAAGTCAGTGCCATGGAGCACATGGTTCTGTATTGGGATAATAAGGTATATGTATATAATAAGTTGAAAGGAGTAACATGTATGTTTATCTGGCATAACTCCTGATCTAGTTTATCTTAGCTTTAAAAACTTGTTAGACGGGACTATGATAAGAAACTATCAACCAACACAAAAAAATATTAATGGGATTTCAACATTCAAGGGCTTTTATAGAAGCTGGTCCATTCAGTCATGATATCTAAATGGATTATCTAGTATTAAATACATAACATGATGCATATCAAAATGTATGATGACGAGAAAAAATCACTACTGCCTCCTACAAGGGGTTCAATAGGATGGCCAGTGTGGGCTAGAGAAGGTTAGCTAATAGCCCAGCCAATAGATTTATTTCCTAAGCCAACGCAGTTATTTCCGAAGACAATAGAATAGATAACTTTGGATTTTCCAGTTGATGCTCCTTCACTCAATCGGGGGTGTGAGAACATCCTAACCAATCTTGATACTTTACTATCAGGTAGGGGTGAAGCTCTACTCACTCAGTGCTTTCAACTCATCATTGAATGATTTCCCTGCCTAGGGATGGTATAAACCACTTAGATAGACTCTCCATACCAAAGCTATATACAGGAAATAAACTTTACCTGCTTACCTACTAATTGAATGGATTTCAATCCATGAATAATCTAGCTCAATCGTTGGAATCCTAACCCCATACACTTTCCACTGCCCTGCCACCGTTTGATTGAACAAAAAATTATGTGCCAAAACCAATGTATCGAAATCCACTTTGTGCGAAGCATGGATTTTGCGGCATAGTACCCTCCAGATATGCAGTCATACCCTCTTCCTGTCTAGTCTCAACATCACATGAATCATATTTTCTTTTCCTTGAATAATTCCTCTTCTTGTGAAGATTCATTCCAAATTTTTGTGCATCAATCAAATTCGTTTCTCATTAGGAATTATCCTTAGTCCTTATGCTCCTCATTTTGGGGGTCATCAAGGGGGTGCCTATATGTGATACAAGGTTGTTCTGTGCTCACTCTTTGGTGGAATTTAAATTCGTCTTATAGTCCTAATAATGGGTGGTATTGGCGAGGTTTATTACCGCTATGCCTACTTCACCAATATCATTTGCCTTGGCCATGCTATCTATTTATATGATGGTATGATGATTCATATATTTATGGCGACCGATGTTGGTAGAGGTGATTTGATAGCCCCCTGTTGTCTCTCATTCCATGCTGATATTACTGCTTATGTTAGAGGGTGAGATGCGTGCATTGATTGGTAGGGTGGATGCTAGTTTCAGGAAGGTGGTTGTCTAGTTGATCCCCTTCCTTGTAGAGCCTCAAGCCTCTCACTTGCACACTTTTTGGGGAGAGGTAGGGGAATATTTCAAATTAGATATAGCTCTGACTGATCGACAAATCGACCAAACAATTTCTCTAATGGTTCCCTCTCATGGAGTCACCCCAACGATCTATTTGGGAGGGCAGACTCTTTTTCTCCTCTGCCCAAAGAGTTTGAATTTGGAACAATTAAGTTCTTACAGTAATTTCGTTGTTCTAGGAGGGGGGCATTCCTCTTGCCATTTTTCCCCCACGTGGATTTCAATGCCAAAGAGGATGATTCTTGTGAACATTATGTCAAAGTTATTAGTTCGATCGATGCTTTATTATATATGTAATTATGCTTTTCTGATTCTTTTCTTCAACAATGCTTTATTATATATGTAATTATCCTTTTTCCTTTTTCCATTGGTCCTTGCATATATTATATCTGTAATTATGATTTCTACCCTAATTATATATGTAATTATGATTTATTATATACATAATTATGTTTTAGTATAAAATTCTACTATTATATATGTAATTTTGATATTATTATATATGTAATTATGCTCTTGAATAATTGAACAAGTAATTGATTGAAAGAGCTTCTCGCCCCCCAACCTTGTGCTAGGGGAGAAACCCTCATCCATATGAATGAGTTTCACGTTAAAACCCTATGGTCAATCAAGCAACTTGGTTTGAAGTTATGATTGTGTCGGTGGGGGGAAAATATTAGGGTTCAAGAACCTATTGAAACCCATTTGACTTGATGCCAAAAATAAATGCGTAATTACATATATCATGAGATATATCCTTTTATATGATATTATTCTATAATTGAGTCACTTACTGACAAATAGGAAGGTGCCCCACCCAAACATACACCTTTATTTAAGGACCTTCTCAGAGCTAGTAGGTACGGTGGTCCTAGACAACATAGCTTCGACAAGTTTTCCTGTCCCCATGGAAGCCAATGTATTGAGGGAGAAGGAAATAAGAAATTCCTTCAAGAAATATCATAAATAATAGTATTCAAACAACCTATGCCACCCACTACCGCTATCACTCCTGCTACTCACACTGAACTACACCTACTGACCTTACTACACTTGGTTCAATCAACACTTGCTTCATATGGTAGAACTGGCTTGCATGCATAGTGAAAACTGATTGTGTCTCTAAGAGGATCAACCTTAGATCTAGTGTTTTATGTAGTGGGTTAAGTAGGCGATGAAGGAGATAAATATCGAGGACCAAAAGGTTGTAGATCTAGTTCATATTTTCTAGTTACTCTGTCATTCCCTCCCTGCAAATGCATGTAAAATTTGGGTTTTATCCAATAGCACTACTATGAAAGGCGTAGGTCAAGGGGGTTGCTTGAGTTTGAGGGTCGTTTTATAAAGCTAACTAGATGCATAGTCATATTTCCATTGAATACACATGTAGCGTGGTTGTATTGTTGTTACGTTATATGCCTAAATATTCGGTATCCAGTGTAACAAGTACATGTAGCCTAATTACACTAAGGGCACATAATAAGCATTTCCCTAATACATGGTTTATAGAATAATACCCATCAATATAGCTAGAACAAGGTAGTAGTATTGACAAATCTTTGTGATCTATGTAATACAAGTCAATATGTTTGAGCGTGGTTACCATTAGTATTCATAACAACTTAAATCTTGTTTGTTTACAGTTCTACTTATGTTGAGTCTACTATAACAATGGAAACAAGAGAAATCTAAGAGGATTAATTCTATTATGTTAATAGTGTAAGCAATGGAGTTATAACAGGCATCATTTATACAATAGGTTATCATTAGGTGGTAAGTGAAACCAATACACAGAATCAAACATGATGTTTATTTCATAATCAATTCAACAGCTTGTTACATAGAGTAATGTAAAACAACCCGTAGATCAAATTCCATTTCGAATACTGGATTGTTTTATCAGCTAAGTGCGTTCTGTAATCAAGAAAAAGTATATTGTCTGTAATTATGAATTTACTGTATCTGTACTATGAATAGATTATAACAACCTGTACAACATTAAGCTTCTTGTATTGAGTTATTGTAAGAATTGATAAAAAAGTTAAAAGGATGAAGAAAAATGAAAATAAAATTTGAACAAATAAATCTTTAGAGGTGGTGATTCGTGAACATAATCCTTTAATAATGGGGGACACATAATGCAAGATAAGGAATGAGAATTATTTCCAGTGGGGAAGAGTTTATCAAATGTTCAACTCAGGGGATTTCTCAAAACTCATCCACAATGATCCTAAACATGACCTTAATATCAATATTTACAAGAATGTTACCAAATCATGCCTCCATAGGATTGCTGCCATATCTCCTATTCTTCCTTGTGTGGAGGTAATCTCCTAGCTCATAGGCGAGGTGGACTTGTCCAATAGATGGATCCTAAACAAACACCAAAGCCCAGTTGGAGGCTACCAGACCTTCAAAATATTGTCAAGAAAGTTACAGCCAGAGCCTGAAGTAAGTCTATCTGAGGAATGGGTGAAAAGGGCTATGGATGAGGTACCTCCTAGCATGCTACTAAAAAATGGTGGTTTTATGCTAAAAGATTTAAGACCAGGATATCAAAGGTGTATCCAACTGCTAGATTGAAGCATCATTTTAGAAGAGTCATGTTGTTATTGGCCAAAATGTATGGAGAAAAGGATGGAACCATGTTTCATGAAATATGGATGCCTATGGTAAATGAAATTCGTACTCATGGGCCAATGTTCAATTGGAGTGTAATCATGTCCCTTTCATTATATAAAGCTTTCAGGGAAGTGTCGAGTGGCAAGCCTACTAGTTTCTTTATGTCCACAGAAACACAAGGGAGAACTAGTTCAAAATGCATGGAAATGAATGGATAAGAGTGTGTGATAGGGAGTTTCAGTGAGTTCCAAGTCTTCTAAGGAGGGAGTGACAATTTTATATGTTAGGCAATGCCAAGTCATGCTAGAGCGTTAGGGAATGTCAGGGAGTGCTAGGGTGTGTTAGGGAGTGAAAAGTATTCCAATAAATGTAGGGGATGCTAACACATGCCACATAGTGCTAAGGGAGTGTTAAACGTTCTAGTTGTTATGGAATGTCAAGATGTAAACTATGTTGCTTAGTTGTTTTATGGCCAAGGTTGAATGTGAGCCTTGACTTGGTAACTTGTTAAGTGGGATGAGTTGACATTGGAAATGAGTAGCCTAAGACGAGTTATAGGAAGTTCTTAGGTGAACAAGGCATAATATATTTGTAGTAATTGTAACTTTCTCAAGATATTTTAGTCAATGAAGGACTTGGTTGGGTTCCCAAGTCTAAAAAAAGTTAAGGGTAGTTGTGAGGCCATGATAGCTAAGAAGTGCCAAGGCATGCCAAGGAATGAAAAGGTTTGATAACACATGGAAAACAATGTCAATGCATGTTGAGGAGTGTTAGGGAGTTATAGGGGAATAAAATGGAGGATTAGGTCAAAATTCTTGGTAATGAACGAATAAGAGTGTGCCAAGGAGTGTTAGTGAATTAGAGGTGTCCCCAGGATGAAGTGGTTTAGGAGAAGTTCAGAATAAGACTTGAAAGGGGGAAGCTTATGGTTGTGATAAGGTGTGGACAAAGTAATTTCAGAGAAAGGAAGACTTTGGGTTGGGAACAACATTATTTTTCTAATGACTTGGTTGGGTTCCCAAGTTGCAAAAAAAGTAAGGCTATCTATGGGGATATGATAGCTAGGGAGTGCCAGGGTGTTCCAGGGAATGTAAGGTTCCCAAGTAAGGCTAGTTGAGAGGGCATGAGTGCCAAGGCGTGCTTGGGAATGATAATATGTGAGTTCCAGGGTGTGCCAATGTGTGCCAGGGAGTGTTAGGGAGTTCCACAGAAACAAAAGGGATAACTAGTTCAAAGTGCATGAAAATGAACAAATATAGAGTGTGTGATAGGGAGTGTCAGTGAGTTCCAACTATGTTAATGAAGGAATGGAAAGGTTATATGCTAGGAAATGCTAAGGCATTCTATAGTTCTAGGGCATGTTAGGGAATGGTAGGGTGTGTTAGGGAGATCCAAATAATGTCAAGGAATGCAGGGGATGCTAACACGTGCCACATAGTGCCAAGGCATTGTTATACGTTCCAGATGTTATGGCATGCCAATATGTAAACTATGTTTCTCAGTTGTTTTATGGCCACGATTGGACGTGAGCCTTAACTTGGTAACTTGCTAAGTGGGATGAGTTAATATTGGCCATGAGTAGCCTAAAATTAGTTATAAGCCATTCTTAGGCGAACAAGGCATAGTCTAGTTGTAGTAAATGAAACTTGGTCAAGTTGTTGTAGTCGACGCAGGACTTGGTTGGGTTCCCAAGTATAAAAAAATAAGGGTAGTTATGAGGACATGATAGTTAAGGAGTGCCAGGGTGTCCCAATGAATTAAAAGGTGCGCTAACACATGCCAGTTAGTTTTAATGCATGAAAAGGAGTGTTTGGGAGTGTAAGGTCATCAAAAGGAGAACTAGTTCAAAGTGCATGGAAAAAAATGAATAAGAGTGTTCGTAAGGGAGCTTTAGTGAATTCCAGGTGTCCCATGGATGGAGTGTGTTAGGAGAATTTCATAATAGGACTTGCAAGAGGCAAGCCTATGATTGCAATAAGGGGATGGATGAAGCAATTTCTGTAGAAATTATATGCACTAAGCATGCATATGTCATTGATTCACCTGATCTCACACTATTTAACTTTATGAAAGATACTGAATCAATTCCACTTGTTAATATTTTGGGGAAAAATTAATTGCACACACATGTGAAGCATTAACAAAAATAATCAATCGCACATAACACAATTTTTAACCGGGAAAGCCTGAAGCTGAAAACCCTAACTAGATATTATGTATCATGGAATCATATGACAATCCTCATACAAATCTTATCAAGCTCTCAATACAATACAATCGTCATACACTAATCAAGAACAATCTTGCAAATCCATGCACCGATTTCTACCACCTGCTAGCGTGCCTCCACTGCGCAATCCCTGCTGAAGAATAGCTCTGAATGAATTCGAATTACTCTTGCCTTCACTGTACAATCCTCATTGGAAACTCCAATGTGTGTGTGATGCAATCAATGCATCACTATATTCACAACAAATAGTCCATCTTGCCCTTTCACCTATCTCTCCACTGGCTCTCCACTGAAACTGCCATGCACTGTAGTTAACTGCTATATTGTTTAGTTGATTAATGAGTTATTATTTGTGAATTAATTAACTAATTAATTCACTCCACTCTCACTAGTGTATCATTCAGTTAGAGTAAATACAACTAGCTCAACTGAGTCTAACTGAGTTAAACTAAATACAACTTCATAACTACTTCTTCCAACTATGTCATAACTCTGCCACTTGAGTTCTAATTGACTCCTCCATGCATTAGCTCCAGTAAACCCTGGGAAATTGCGTAATTCCCTCAGTCCACTGATGTGCCACATCTGTGCACCGAACCAAAGTGCTCCAAGTGAATAAGTTGTTTTTTAGTGTCTGATTATTATTAAGAGCTAATAATAATCGACATGCATCTATTTTTAGATCGGCGATTTGTAAATAGACTTCGCCCAATATTCTAAAAATAGAATTTCATCTATTTTTCCAACTTGATCAACCATCCACAAATAGCATCCTGCAACTTCTGAAATATGATCATCATGTCTAAAAATAGACTTGCAACAAAAATAGCCTACGGGCCCACTTAGTGAAGGTGACTCTTTTCACTAAGCTCATCATCTTGTTGAATCTCAACACTCCCTCTCAACAAGATAGGGATTATCTTTCACCCCGATCCTGCCTCTATGGTATTCAAATTTTCTCCTGGTGAGCACCTTCGTTAGAATACCTGCATTCTGATCCTCCATAGGAATGTACTGAAGCAACATGATCTTCCGCTGCACACAATCTCTGATATGATGATACCGGATATTAATATGTTTAGATCTATCATGAAACACAGGATTAACCAAGAGTTTAATGCAACTCTGATTATCACAATGTATCACTGTGGGATCTAAATGTGAACCAAACAAACCAACCTGAATCTTCCTCATCCAGATAGCCTCACATGCAGCTTGACTTGCTACCATGTATTCTTCTTTCGTTGAAATGAGTGCCACAGATCTTTGTTTCCTGCTGTACCAATAAACTTCCATAGATCCGATATTGAAAATCCCTCCTGATGTGCTCTTTCTATTTGTTGGGCTTCCTGCCCAATCTGCATTTGTGAAGCCATGCAACTTCACCTCATCCATCTGTCTTTACCATAAACCATACTCAGATGTGCCCCTGAGATATCTTAGGACATGCTTGCCTGCCTTCCAAAAGAGCTTGGTAGGCTTAACCATTGCTTGTGAAAGCTGGTTCATCGCATAGCATATGTCCGGTCTTGTATTGACTAAATACATGAGCGAACCCACCAACTGCCGATAAACAGTGGCATCCACTACCTCTGTCGATGTAGAATCCTATTTCTTCCAATTTCCTGGAAGAGGAGTGTCAATAGGCTTGCAGCCTTGCATGTGAAACTTCTCCAGTATCTCCTCGGCATACTTGCCTTGAGACACAAACAGTTCACCTTCCCGCTGCCATATTTCCAATCCAAGGAAATAATGAAGGAGGCTCAAATCCTTCATCTCAAACTCCTTTGCAAGATCTGCCTTGCATGAGTGTTTCAACTTCTCATCACCCGTTATTATTAAATCATCAACATAAATTACAATGATTAAAATCTTACCCTCCACCACAATCTGGTACAGGTTTGCATCCGCCTCACTCTTGGTGAAGCCAAGTCCAGTGAAATAGCTATCGATCTGAGTGTACCAAGCACATGGTGCTTGTTTCAACCCATACAATGCTCTTTTGAGCCTGCACACATGCGACTCGCTGCTGAATATCTAAAATCCTTCAAGCTGCTCAATGTACACCTCTTCCTCAATGATCCCATTAAAGAACGAAGTCTTCACATCCATCTGATGAATGTGCCAACCCATCTACGCTGAGAGAGCAAGGATGGTACGTATGGAAGAATACCGTGCGACAGGTGCAAAGGTTTATTCATAGTCAATCCCCTCGATCCGTGAGAAGCCCCGAGCAACAAATATTGTCTTATACTTCTTGATGCTCCCATGAACAACTTGCTTTACCTTGTAGATCCATCTTGATCCTACAGCTGATTTTCCCACCAGCCTTGGAACAATCTCCCAAGCACTGTTTCTGACAATGGATTCATACTCCTCCACCATGGCATCTACCCATGTGGGCTCCTACACTGCTTCTTCAAAAGAAGATGGCTCTGTCATGATACACTTGCTTATAAGAGCCATATATCCAGTAAATCGATCAGGTGATTGTCTTTTTCTATGCTGTGATGTAGGGACTCCTACATTCTATGCCGCATCAAGCTTCAGTCTCTCAGCTTCTATGGTATGCTTTCTGCCTTGTCTGATGTTTGGTTCTGCATGAGTGGACTCCTCCACTCCATGAATCTCCTCTTGTGGTCGATCCACATCCAGAGGCTCATCTTTCGGAACAAGCATTTCCTTCACTGCATGCAAGACTAGCTCCCTCTAAAGAATAGCTCGTGCATCACCCACGATCGTTTTGTTCTTTCTCTCCATGACCCCATTCTGCTGTGGGTTATGAGGCGCTATGAGTTCTCTTCGAATTCCTTCTTTTCTACAGAAGTCTTTTAATTCTCCCAAGATGTATTCACCACCATTATCGCTCCGTAGAGCTTTCACTTGCTTCCCCAACTCCTTCTCCACCAATGCCTTGAACTCACAGAACTTTGAGAACATTTCACTCTTATTATGCATGAAGAAGATATAGCATCTACCAGAATATTCCTCAACCAATATAACATAATGCCTATGTTTTTATATTGAAGCAACCGAGAAAGGTCCACACACGTCTGTGTGAATTCTCTCCAGGATCACCGAAGCACGGTTCTCCTTCTCATGAAAGGTGGTCTTCACAAACTTACCCATAGTACATCCCTTGCACTGATATGACTACACAAGAGTACCCTTGGGAAGTCTAGTAGAAATCTGCTGCAAAATCTTCAAAGTGCCATGGTGAAGATGACCCAATCTCCTGTGCCATAATTCGCCCTCATCCCGGCTCACCACTTCTTCTGCTTTGCCCACCATTGCAGCGCATCCATCTACCTCTAGCTTGTAGAGATTCTTAATTAGAACCCCTATCTTCTTGGTTTGAATCGTTGTTTTATGTCGAAGGAAGTATTTTCCTTCACTAAAAACAACATCATAACCTTTGTCTTCCTGCATTGCGACCGAGACCAAGTTCTTCTTCAAACCTGGAACATGCATGACGTTCTTCAACAAGAATGGATTACTGGACTCCCTCTCAAAGGTAATGGTCCGAATGCTAGTCGCACTGTACCGACCATCATAGCCCATCTCTATATGCATCTGGAGGTCCTTCTCCTCCAAGTCACTAAACAACTCTTTGTCTCTTGTCATATGGAAAGATGCACCACTATCAAGATACCACGCCGATCCCATACAGCTTGAAACCAAGCATGCGATCAAGGAGAAATCAAGCTCAAATTGCGAGGCTAAGGCCTCTCCAGCTACAGATCCAGCAGCCTTCTTGTTCTTCTTCTTCTGTGGACAGTTAGTGTCGAAATGCCCATGTTCGTGACAGTGAAAACACTTCACCTTGGACAAATCCTGCTTCTTGCCTTTAGCTTCAGATTTTGAAGGAAATTTCTTCCCCTTCCCTTTCCTTGCTTTGGCAGCCAAAGCACAATTATCTTCATCTTCATTCTTCGATGAATATCCATCTCTGGTACCCCGCCTTATCTCCTCCGGCACAAGATCCGACCAAAGTCGCTCCCATCCCGGCAGTTTCTCCCGTCCATTGACAGAGTCTTTGTAGCTATGCCAACTCTTTGGAAGCCCAAGGAGAGCCAAGCTCACCAAGTCTTCTTCATCAATAGTAACCCACACACTTCCTATTTCATCCTTGCAGTGGACAAACTTCGTGAGGTATTTTGGAATACTGTCGCCCTTCTCCATTTTTATTTTTCTAAGCTTGTCTTTAAGCGCCAACTTCCTCTGGTCACTTCTGCTTTGGAACAAGTCTGTCAAAGCCTTCAACATTAAGAATGGAGTGGATTTCCCATGAAGGTTAGACACAATATGGTCCTTCACACCTTCCAACATAATTCTCCTCGTCTTTGATGTCTTCTTTTGCCATGCGTCAAGTAATGCAATATCGCTAGATCCCGACTTAGGAACATCGCTGTCAATGAACTCCTTCAGTCCATTATCCTCTAGCACCACTTCCATCCTGTCCTTCCAGGCTATGTAATTCGAGCTTCCATCGAGGGCATACTCCAATCGCAATGCATTGAAAGACATTTCAATGTATACTCAACTTCTGCACCAAGAATCTTTTGTAGCAAATTCAAATTGTCCACCAGCACAAACTCACTTTACAATTGCAATATTCAATAAAAAAATCACTCTGATACCATGTAGAAATTATATTCACTAAGCATGCATATGTCCTTGATTCACCTGATCTCACACTATTTAAATTTATGCAAGATACTGAACCAATTCCACTTGTTAATCTTTTGCGGAAAAATTAATTGCACACGCACGTGAAGCATAAACAAAAATAATCAATCGCACATAACACAATTTTTAACCGGGAAAGCTTGAAGCTGAAAACCCTAACTATATATTATGTATCATGGAATCATATGAAAATCCTCATACAAAGCTTATCAAGCTCTCAGTACAGTACAATCGTCATACACTAATCAGGAACAACCTTGCAAATCCATGCACCGATCTCTGCCACCTGCTAGCCTGCCTCCACTGCGCAATCCCTGCTGAAGAATAGCTCTGAATGAATTCAAATTACTCTTGCCTTGACTGTGAAATCCTCATTGGAAACTCCAATGTGTGTGTGATGCAATCAATGCATCATTATAGTCACAACAAATAGTCCATCTTGCCCTTTCACCTATCTCTCCATTGGGTCTCCACTGAAACTGCCATGCACTGTAGTTAACTACTGTATTGTTCAGTTGATTAATGAGTTATTATTTGTGAATTAATTAACTAATTAATTCACTCCACTCTCACTAGTGTATCATTCAGTTAGACTAGATACAACTAGCTCAACTGAGTCTAATTGAGTTAAACTAAATATAACTCCATAACTACTTCTTCCAACTGTGTCATAACTCTGCCACTTGAGTTCTAACTGAGTCCTCCATGCATTAGCTCTAGTAAAACCTTGGGAATTGCGTAATTCCCTCAGTGCATTGATGTGCCAGATTTGTGCACTGAACCAAAGTGCACCAAGAGAATAAGTTGCTGTTTAGTGTCTGATTATTATTAAGAGGAATTTTTCGGTAATAATCACATTAAAATGAACATTGTCGACGCGTTTCGAACCAACCAGTGTGGTTCATCATCAGGACTAGGTGAGAGATCAGATCCAAATGTTGAGTTTAAATAGATGCAGAAATGGCTAAACTAGCAGTTAGGATAACAACTAGTTTGACTTTGAGATTGCTAGTTCTATTTTAATTAAATTAATGATTTACTTAAGTATTAAATAAAATTATAACGGCTATTTCTATTTATTTAATTAAAAGTTTAATTATTTAATAAAATATATTTATAAACCTTTATATTTTAGTTAATTATTATTATTATTATTGTTATTTATTTCTTTATTGATCCCTTATTATTTAATTATTTATTACTTATTATATTATAATATGTTATGTATGTAAATATGTAATCATATTATTCTCCTTTCTCATTAAAAATAAATAATAATAATAATAATAATAATAAATTAAAATAAATAAATAAAATAAAATAAAATAAAAAATAAATAAATAGCTAGGATTGACCATTTCCATCATCGGAAGTTAAGAGAGGCTTTAGAAATCGAAAAACGACCCGTAAATCTCAATAGAGATGACGGGTGGAATATAAGCAGGTGTTAGATCCCTGCCCTATATTCTTAATGGTCAATGAAATTTTATTTATTTATTTTTTATATTTTATTTTATTTTATTTTATTTTTATTTATTTTTTATTTTATTTTATTTCATTTCATTTTATTTTATTTTATTTTATTTTATTTTATTTATTTATTTTTTAATTTATTATTATTATTATTTTTATTTTTTATTTTTAATGAGAAAGGAGAATAATATGATTACATATTTACATACATAACATATTATAATATAAAAAAATAATAAATAATTAAATAATAAGGGATCAATAAAGAAATAAATAACAATAATAATAATAATAATTAATTAACTAAAATACTCGTTTCGAACCAACCAGTGTGGTTCATCATTAGGACTATGAGAGATTAGATCCAGACATTAAGTATAAATAGATGTAGAAATGGCTCAACTAGCCGTTAGGATAACAACTAGTTTGACTAAGAAAAAGTAAATATTCCATTAATTAATTAATTAATTTCTATTTCTTTATTTATTATTATTATTTTAATAAATTTTTACAACCTTTAATATATTTAAACATCTAATTGACCAATTCATTAATATAATGGTAAATAATTTAACCAATCTTGGTGCATATATGTAAATTTTTTATTAAATTATATAATAATCAATTATTATTAATAATTAATAAATATACTTAATTCTTATCCATGTAATTTAACAAAGTATCAATCCAATAGTCAAACATGGAGTCAAACCAATTAAAAAAAAAATAAATAAATAAAAATACAAAATAAAATAAAATATAAATAAAAATAAATAAAAATAAATAAATAATAAATAAGAAAAAAATAAATAAATAAAAGCAAAAATACAAATTAATAAATAGAAATAGAAATATTTTATTATTATTATTATTATTTTAAATAAATAAATAAAGTATAAAAAATAAATGAATAAAATAAATTAATTAAATAAATAAATAAGTTAAAAAATCTAAATAAAAATAAATAAATAAAGTATAAATAAATAAATAAAATTAATTAATTAATTAATTAATTAAATATAAAAATAAATAAATAAATAAATACATAAATAAATAAATCAAGAATATAAAGCAGGAATCCAGCACCTGCTGATATTCCAACCGTCGTCTCTATTGAGATTAACGGGCCGTTTTTCAATTTCAATAGCCTCTCTCAACTTATGATGATGGAAATGGTCGATTCTAGCAATGACCTTAGCATCTTCTATGCAAATATGATGGTTAGTATTTTCTGCATAGAAGATCTCGCTCGTCCGCCTTAGCTGAGCATGCAGAAAATACTAACCATCATATTTGCATAGAAGATGCTAAGGTCATTGCTAGAATCGACCATTTCCATCATCCTAAGTTGAGAGAGGCTATTGAAATTGAAAAACGGCCCGTTAATCTCAATAGAGACGACAGTTGGAATATCAGCAGGTGTTGGATTCCTGCTTTATATTCTTGATTTATTTATTTATGTATTTATGTATTTATTTATTTTTTATTTATATTTATTTTTATATTTAATTAATTAATTAGTTAATTTTATTTATTTATTTATACTTTATTTATTTATTTTTATTTAGATTTTTTAACTTATTTATTTATTTATATTTATATTTATATTTATTTATTTAATTAATTTATTTTATTCATTTATTTTTTATACTTTATTTATTTATTTAAAATAATAATAATAATAATAATAGTAAAATATTTCTATTTTTATTTATTAATTTGTATTTTTGTTTTTATTTATTTATTTTTTTCTTATTTATTATTTATTTATTTATATTTATTTATATTTATATTTTATTTTATTTTATTTTATATATATATATTTTTTTTCTTTAATTGGTTTGACTCCATGTTTGACTATTGGATTGATACTTTGTTAAATTACATGGATAAGAATTAAATATATTTATTAATTATTAATAATAATTGATTATTATATAATTTAATAAAAAATTTACATATATGCACCAAGATTGGTTAAATTATTTACCATTATATTAATGAATTGGTCAATTAGATATTTAAATATATTAAAGGTTGTAAAAATTTATTAAAATAATAATAATAAATAAAGAAATAGAAATTTATTAATTTATTAATTAAATAAATAATGGAATATTTACTTTTTCTTAGTCAAACTAGCCGTTATCCTAATGGCTAGTTGAGCAATTTCTACATCTATTTATACTTAATGTCTGGATCTGATCTCTCATAGTCCTGATGATGAACCACACTGGTTGGTTCGAAACGCGTCGACTACGTTCTTTTGCATGTGATTTTTACCGAAAGAATTTCTACTAATTTATATTATGGATCACAGAAGCTTAGATTCCTAAAATATAAAGGTTTATAAATATATTTTATTAAATAATTAAACTTTTAATTAATTAAATAGAACTAGCCGTTATAATTTTATTTAATAATTAAGTAAATAATTAATTTAATTAAAATAGAATTAACAATCTCAAAGTCAAAGTAGCCGTTATCCTAACGACTAGTTTAGCCATTTTTGCATCTATTTAAACTCAACGTTCGGATCTGATCTCTCACCTAGTCCTGATGATGAACCACACTGGTTGGTTTGAAACACGTCGACAATGTTCTTTTTAATGTGATTATTACCGAAAAATTATTCATAATTTTATGATGGATCACAGAAGCCAAAATTTTATAAATATTATTAAGAGCTAATAATAATCAACATGCATCTATTTTTAGATTAGCGATCTATAAATAGACTTTTCCCAATATTCTAAAAATAGAATTTCATCTATTTTTCCAACTTGATCAACCATCAGCAAATATCCTGCAACTTCTGAAATATGATCATCATGTCTAAAAATTGACATAGTCTAAAAATAGACTTGCGCCAAAAATAGTCTGCGGGCCCACTTAGTGAATGCGAATCTTTCCACTAAGCTCATCATCTTGTTGAATCTCAATAATTTCAGACAAAGAGAGACTTTTTGCTAGACACAACACTATTTTTTCAATGACTTGGTTGGGTTCCCAAGTTGCAAAAAAAGTAAGGTTATCTAATATGAGGGCATGACAACTAGGGAGTGCCAAGGTGTGCAAGGAATCCCAGGAAGTGCTAACACATGCTAGAAAGTTCCAAGGCATGTTAGGCATTCCAATATGTGCTAGGTGCTAGGGTGTACCAGGGAAACATAATGGAGGACTAGTTTCAATTGCATGGAAATGAATGAATAAGAGTGTGTGATAGGGAGTGCTAGCAAGTTATAGGTGTGCTAAGGAGGGAGTGACAAGGTATTCTAGGAAATTCCAAGGCATGATAGAGTGCTAGGAAAGCATTCCAAGATGTTCCAAGTTCCAGGGTGTGCCAATGTGTGCCAAGGAGTGTTAGGGAGTGATAGAGAAACACAAAGGAGCACTATATCATAATGCATGGAAATGAATGAATAAGAGTGTGTGACAAGGAGTTTCAACGAGTTCCAAGTGTGCTAAGGATGATTTACAAGGCGTGCTTGGCAGTGCTAAGGAATGCTAGAGTGTTAGGGCATCATGCTGGCAAGATGTGCCAACGCATGCAAGGAAGTGTTAACTAGGAGTACAAGGGAAACACAAGAGAGTACTATGTCAAAATGCATGGAAATGAAAAAATAAGAGTTTGTGATTGGAAGTGTTAGTGAGTTCCAGGTGTGCTAAGGAGGGAGTGACAAGGTATGCTAGGCAGTGTTAAGGCATGCTAGAGGCCAAGGCGACATGCCAAGGTGTCCTAGGTGCTAGGGTGTACCAACATGTGCCAAGGAATGTTAAGGAATGTTATGGAAACACAAGGGAGCACTAGGTAATAATGCATGGAAATCAATGAATAAGAGTTTGTGACTGGGAGTTTCAATGAGATCTAGGTGTGCTAAGGAGAGAGTGACAAGGTATTCTAGGTAGTGTCAAGGAATGCTAGAGTGCTAGGGCGGCATGCCAAGATGTTCTAGGTGTTAGGGTGTGCCAATGCATGCTAGGGAGTGTTAGGGGGTGTCAGGTAAAAACAAGGAATCACTAGATCAAAATGCATGGAAATGAACAAATAAGAGTGTGTGATAGGGAGTGTCAATGAGTTATTGTCTGTTAAGGAGGGGTTGACAAGGTTATATACTAGGCAATGCCAAGGTATGTTAAACTACCAAGGCATGTCAGGAAGTGCTAGGGTGTGTTAGAGAGTGTAAAAGCATGCCAAGGAAGTAATTTAAGACATGTCAGGTGTTATGGCATGTCAAGATGTAAAATGTGTTGCTTAGTTGTTTTACGACCATGGTTGGATGTGATGAACCTTGTCTCGGTAACTTGTTAAGTGGGATTAGTTGAGATTGGACATGAGTAGTCTAAGATGAGTTACATGTAGTTCTTAGGTGAAAAAGGCATATGTTGAATTTCCATGACACATGAGAATCTGGGTTTGGTCTTAGAATATTTGATGCAAACACACTCAAGTGCCACAAAACATCTACTTTTCACAACGAAATCTACACACATTAGGGAATCAACTAGTGCACATGAAAATTTTTAACTTTTTTCAGGTCGTTCTTCGTTAAATTACAAACTATAATAGAATAGGCTAGATATCTTGTACCAAGGATCATGGCCCTTTACAATCACACTGATACAAGGAATACAACTAGGGCTTGGTTTTATTCCTTTTACAACCAATCTACCTTGAACAAGACTACACTTGACCCACTTTTTGATGGTGGCCACACATAGCCCTTTCAATCCACATGTCTTGAACATATATGGCAGGTCCTCTTGCCTCCCATTATGAAACTCCTCAACATGTCTCTATTAATGAACTCAAATAATTTAGGTTACTAAACTCGGCTCAAAAAACATTGCCCTATATCTATCTCTTTTTTACTTTAAGGTCTGCAACTCTTAGGGTTTTCGATCAGTTGTTCATAACTCTGTTGTGAACAACTCTTTGGTTTGCCCACTTTTTCCATCTGCTACTCCAAGATGACAAGTTTAGGGACATGGAGGTTTCCCTTCTTCTCAATGATACATTCCTCTGCAATATAGTGAACTAGGGCTATTTTTCTACTAATGTTTTTTTCCTTCATAAGTAAAAGACTTAGATCTCTTCTGTGATATTCACCTAACAACCCTCCAATTTTACTTGGATTTCCATCAATTTTCCCAACCATAGTCAATTATTTTACTAATCTAGTGCCCACAACATTACCCTCATCTAGGGCTCTTCGAATATGCCACCTAATAGTGATTTGAGTCCTCTCAAAATCACTATTCTTTTGCACCAATTTATTTGTTGTCCAATATATGAACAAATCTTAACTACTCATCTTATCATCCTTCTAAAAATTTGTAGATGATTGAGCTAGGGTCACAAATCATCCATTAACAGCCCATTGACTAATTTTTTATAGATTGCTTCATATCTTTGTCCAAAACTCTATGGAAAATCCACCAAAATCAACTCCTCTTCATGTTAATCCATTCCTCATATGAAACATTTCTTCCACTCCATCTTCTACTCAGGTTCCACCTTCCTTTGGATTTTCTATCTCTGCACATACTTCTGCAAACCATATTCAAAATTTGTGGTATATATTGCAAATATTAACCTCTCTCTAAGGGTCACAACCCCTCTTCTTCTATGCAGATTTGTCACAGTCTTAATGGCATACCTTACAGATTGAAAATGCTAGGAAACCTCCCTAAATATGGAATTATACTCTATTCTAATTTCTTTAGAACACACCCTATCCACCCATAGAAAAAACGACAACTCTTTCCTCCATAAGAAACTTAGCCTAGCTCATATGTATCCATAGTTTTTGGGCATTTATTTGATTGGATCTTGATCTGAACTTTAGATCTTTACAACCCTCAAACTACGATTACCTCAGTAAATATTACACCTGTGACTACTACTGTTGTAACCCTAAATTATAGTGCACACCCTCCTCCATTTGTGTTGGTATTTATCATAGAGCTTTCAACCTACTAACCACCACAAGGTAGGGTCTCAACCCTCTCTACTATTTCAAAATTTGATGCGGCCTTCACAATGAAACACCACTGAAACTAGATGCCCAAATTCTCATGAGCCACCTCTCTTGAGCTTAATCTACCATAATAGAACCAAGAATATGCCATCCTACTTCCTATGTTGAACCCATTAAGGTATGTGACATTCTTGTGAACCCTCACATGATGATCTTACTCTTGGTGGATGATCATGGCCTCCCTTTAGCAATGCTTACTCAACCCTCTAACTCGACCTACTTTATCAATACATCTCTCTTGGCCTCCTTGATCAAATGAGCTCCTTCTCACTTGATTTTCTTGCCTTCATACTAAGGCCTCCTTAAATATATTTTCCTAGCTAGGCCTCTTAAGAACGCTCTAGAAATTACGAACTTTATCCACTTAGATCTTAGGAAATATTATTTTTTCTTTGTAATTTTCTTTTAGATTTTAAACCCCATCTCAGGTCCAAGGCCCCTTCTCTTGGGTTATTTTCCCACAAATCATTTTGTGGCCAAACTCACACAAACCCATCTCACTAGGCTTGTGTATTACTTCCCAAGCTACAAAATTCAACAACATAGTCTAGTTGTAGTAATCATAACATGGTCAAGCTCCTATAGTCAAGCGAGGACTTGGTTGGGTTCCCAAGTTGAAAATTAAGTAAGGGTAGTTGTGAGGGCATGATAAATAGTGAGGCTTAGGGCATGCCAAAGAATGAAAAGGCGTGCTAACACATGCTGGAAAATGTTAATGCATGTTGAGGAGTTTTAAGGAGTGTCGAGTAATCACAAGGGATAACTAGGTAAAAATGCATGGAAATGAACAAATAATAGTGTGTTCCAGGGAGTGTCAGTGAATTCAATTTTTTCGAGGATGAAGTGTGTTAGAAGAAGTTCATAATAGGATTTGCAAGAGGCAAGCCTACGATTGCGATAAGGGGCTTGACAAAGCAGTTTTAGACAAAGGGATACTTTGTTTTTGGCACAATACTATTTTTCCTTTATCTATTATTTTTATATGACATGTGGCACACTTTAGCCGAATGGTCATCATTTTAAACTATTTTAGACAATTTCATATTGTTCATTGTTGTGTATAGGTTTTGGGGCACTCGAATTGTGCCAACTTATATCTTGTGTGTCTTGTGTATCTTTTGGTTCTTGCAAATTCTCAGTTAATTCTCTATTGTTTATATGAACTGGACATACATGTGAAATATTGCCTATGTAAGCTATGTTTCTTGGTTATTTTATGGCCATGGCTAGATGTGATCCTTGTCTTGGTAAGTTCTGAAGTGGGTAAAGTCCATCTTGGACATGAGTGGCCTAAGATGAGGTATAGGAAGTTCTTAGGTGAACAAGGCAGAATCTACTTGTAGTAGGTGCAATTGATCAAGTTGTTACGGCTAAAGCAGACCAATGTCACATGAACTGCACTAGCTAAGGACTTGATTAGGTTCCCAAGTCATGAAAATATGTAAGGCTAGTTTTGAGGGCATGCGTGTCAAGGCATGTTAGGGAATGCTAACATGTTACAGATAGTTTGAAGGCATGTCAAATATGGTAATATGTGTAAAGTGCTAAGGAATGCCAAGATGTGCAAAGGTGTGACAATACGTGTCAGGGAATATCAAGGCAACAAAAAGGAGAAACAAGTTAAAATAAAATGAAATGAACACATCATAGGGTACTAAGCCATCAATTTAGATTTTCAATTAGGGGCATGCTATGCACACCAACAATAGGTGGAAATAAGTGTCAAGTGCCAAGTGTTAGTGCATTCTGAGTGCCAAATCATCCTCTATTACTTCTCTTCTACTTTCCAATAATTGATCTCAAATAAATTTAATATTAAACCATGCCAAATCATACCGAGGAATCTGAATGAATTCTCAACATGCTAATGATCATGGCCTCTTTAGGACTACATCTCTCTTCACCCCCTTGATCAAATGAGCTCCTTCTCACTTGATCTTTTTTCCTTCATCCTATGGCCTCCTTAAATGGTTTTCCCTAGACCTCTTAGGAACTCTCTAGAACTTATGGGTTTTATCCACTTAGACCTTAGGAAATGTTAATTTCCCTTTTTAATTTTATTTTAGATTTTAAACCCCATCTTGGGTCCAAAATCCCTTTGTTTGGATTATTTTCCCACAAAGAATTTCGTGACCAAACTCACACAAACCCATCTCACTAGGCTTGTGGAGTACCTACCAAGCTACACAATTCAACAACATAGTCTAGTTGTAGTAACTGTAACTTGTTCAAGCTCTTGTAGTCAAGCGAGGGCTTGGTTGGGTTCCCAAGTGGAAAATTAAGTAAGTGTAGTTGTGATGGCATGATAGCTAGGGAGTTTCAGGGCATGAAAAGGAATGAAAAGGCATGCTAACACATTTTGGACAATTTCAATGCATGCTAAATTAGAGTGTTAGGGAGTGTCGGGTCATATCAAGGGATAAATAGGTCAAGATTCATGGAAAGGAATGAATAAGTGTGTGTGCCAGGGAGTGTCAGCGAATTCAAGTGTGCTAAGGACGAAGTGTGTTAGAATAATTTCATAATATGATTTATAGGAGGCGAGCCTACAATTTTTATACGAGGCTTGACAAGTAGTTTTAGACAAAGCGAAATCACTTTGTGCTAGGCACAACATTGTTTTTCCTTTAGCCATTTTTTTTAAAGGAGATGTGGCACACTTTGGCTACATGCTTATGTTTTAAAATATTATAAATATTTGCATACTGTACATTGTTTTGTATACATTTTTTGGCACTCGACTTGTGCTAACTTATATCTTGTGTGGCTTGTGCATATTGTGGTTCTTGCAAACTCTCAGTTAACGTTCTACTGTTTATATGAACTGAATGTACATGTGAAATATTTCTTGTGTAAGCTATGTTTCTTAGTTGTTTTATGGCCATGGCTAGATCATGTGATCCTTATCTTGGTAACTAGTTAAGTGGGACAAGTTGAGCTTGGACATGAGTGGCATAAGATGAGTTATAGGTAGTTCTTAGGTGAAAAAGGCACAATCTACTTGTAGTAGGTGCAATTGGTCAAGTTGTTGCGATTGAAGAAGGCCAATATTTTCACATGAACTGCAGTAGCCAAGTACTTGATTGAGTCCCCATGTCATGAAAAAATTTAAAGGCTAGCTATGAGGACATGAGTGCCAAGGTGTGCTAGGAAATGCTAAGATGTGCCAGATAGTGCGAAGGCATGTCAAACATGCTAAAATGTGCCAAGTGATAAGGCATGCCAAGATTTGCAAGGGTGTGTTAATGCATGCCAGGGACTTCCAAGGCAAAAAAATGGAGAAACAATTTAAACTACAAGGAAATGAAAACATAAGAGGGTTAATAAGTCATCAATTTACCTTTTCCAATAGGGGCATGCTAGGCACACCAACACTAGGCACCAATAGGTGCCAAGTGCAAAGTATTAGTGCATTCCAAGTGCCAAGTCTTCCTTTGTTGATTCTCATCTACTTTCCAACAATTGATCCCAAATAAATTTAATATTAAACCATGCCAAATAATACCAAGGCATCTCAACGTATTCCATACATGCTAATAATTTCCAAATGCCAACACGTGCCAAGCGCTAGAATATGTGTTAGGGAGTGTTATGCATGCTATGAAGTGGAAGGGCATGTTGAAGAGTGCTAAGGTGTGCTAGAAAGTTCTAATTCATGTTAATGGGTGTTAAGGAGTAGTAGGAAAAAAAATGAAGGGAGCACCAAGTCAAAATTCATGGAAGTTAATGAATATGAAAAACATGTGCCAGGGACTAGTGTTAATGAGTGCTAGTTGTCATGCCAAGGAGGGAGTCAAAAGGTATGCTAAGAATTGGTACTAAGGCATGCTAGGTAATATCAAGGCATGCCAAGAAGTGCCAAAGTGTGCTAGGGAGTTCCAGGGTGTGCTAATTATATGTGCCAAAGAGTGCCAAGATATGCCAATACATGGCAGGTGCTAAGGATGTGTAGGTCGCCAGGGCATGTCAATATGTATCAAGAAGTGTCAAGGCAACAAAAGGAATAACCAAGATAAAATGCAAGGAAATGAATAAGAGGGTTAATAATTTGATACTTTATATTTTTCAAAATGGGTATGCTAGGCACACTAATAATAGGTCACAGTACATGCCAAGTGGCATTGTATTCCAAGTTCTAATGTATGTTAATGCATGCAACCAAGGTGTTCTAGGGAATTTTAGGGACTACATGCATGCCAACACATGCTAGGAGAGTTCTATGTTGTGCAAGTGCATGCCACCATGTGCTTGGGTGTCAGTGTCATGACAAGATGTTCCAAGACATGCGAGGTGCTAAGAAATGTTAGTGTATGCCAAAGGATTAATTTAAGGTGTGCCCAGATTGTTGAGGAGTGTTAGGTCTTTCTCATTAATAAAATTGACAGATTTGATTAAGTATTAAATAATATATTTCCTACAGACGCTAGTGGAACTTTATCTAAAGGGAATTTTCTAGATAATTAAATTAATAGATATGAATCATGTGTTGACTCATAGGAAAACTCTATTCGTCTAATCATTACTTGAGGGAAATGTTACAAACTAATTACTTATTAACAAATTTACTGAATCTAACCACTATGGAATTGGAAATATTATAATAAAGACTCCACAATAATGGTCATAAATCGTTATCTTTTGACAAAAAATATATTAACAGGCACAAACTGTCATCAAAAACTCATTGTAATGATCAATGATGACGAACATTTTTTGACCGTCACCAAAAGTAAAAAAAAGAGCATTGGTGAGGGTCATTAAAAGTTCATCACTAGAAGTGTCACCAAAGAGAGAATTAGTGATGGGCCTTTAACAACCCTCACCAAAAGTGTTATTTAAAATGGCTTTGGTGACATTTTTTTAAGGACCGTCACCATATGTGACAATGGCGATGGACCTTAAAGGTCCGTCACAAGTATGACCCTCACCAATGTCCTTTTTTCTTATAAAACTTTATGTAACAAACATTCGGCCAAGACATACAACTCAAATATCAAACAAATTTTGTTGTCTCACCTAAACCCTTACCATTTTGAGCTATTTTCTTCATATAGTTGTTCTACTTCAACATCTGAATTGAAACTAGTTGTCCTACACATTTCATGAGACCAATGAGGAAAAATTAGATTAAATTTGACCAAATATTAATTTTAATTTCACGAATAAATAACAATTAAAAAGACTTGCATGCATGAATACATGAATGGGATCCTCTTGGTTTCGAGAATAAATTTTCAGAGTAGTTTAATCTTGGACTAAAACTCCCTCCACTAGACAAAGCAACAACGAATTCAACATTGAATTTGTTGTTGCTATTTTGGATTGAAGTTGTTTCTCCAAGGTTATCCAAATCTTAATTTATTGTCTACTGAACAGATCCAACTAGATGAAGGTGGAAGCTATTCCGCCAACCCCCCCCCCAACACATCACTCTCAATTCCCTAGTACCTAATGTATCTACTATATAGGAAATAGTTGAAAGCAATACATTAAGATACATAAAAAAACAAATAGCAAACATTCACTCATTCGTAAATCCACAAAATATTTCATTTCAATAAATTTTATTATACAAATATGTTTACATAATATGAAACAACATCATGTACATAAAGAGACATATATAAATTATTAATTAACATATAGGGTTCATTCATTAATCGTAGACACAAAATAATTCATCTCAAAAAAATTTATCATAAAAAATGTGTTTTTGTAATATGGTACATGATGTGTCTAATGATATAACTATTACAATCAATTATTTTTATTTTTCTTATTTTTGATGGCTTGGTCGTGTACTCATGATGTTGTTGATGTTATCACAAGAGGGGTGTATCATCAGCTGCAACAAAAAAGAAATGTTAAATTGATAATTTTTATGATTATTCATTAATAAAAATAACAGTATAGTTTTCTTTACCTTGTGCACTAGTCAAAACTGTAATTTAAAAAAGGAAACAATTACCACAATATCAAAACATAATTTTTTTAATTTTGTAGATAATTCTCAAATAGAGTGTTGATACTTGTCAAGACAACCAATATTGCCTCCCATTTTCACTATTAGTGTGTATGGCATATATGCATGAGTGTGTTTGGAATTCATAGATGCCCCAAACACTCTTGGACCTGAAGAAGGGAGGCAATATTGGTTATCTTGATCAACACAGGAATTTTGTTTGAGAAGTATCTATAGAATTGTAATTTTCCATTTTGATATTGTGGTAATTGTTTCATTTTTTAAAGTTTTGAAGATTAGATCTAGGTTTTGTTAATGTATATCATTTTGTTTTTAAACATGAATCACTAATGGATTGGGGAGATGCTACAATGGTTGAATGTTGTATTTTCCAAGAATAGGACAACAAAAAAAATATGGTGATTCTTTGTGCTTGTTGTACCATTTTGAAGGTACAGGGTTTAGGGGAATAGATAAGAGGGTTTTGTATAAAATATTTAGGGAAGAGTGTAGTTGATGATGTTTTTAGATGCTTAAAATGATAAATTTCATAGCATTGGAAAAATTAATACTTGCACATTTATCCTTCAATAGATTAGGTCTCATCCAAATGGCATGCATGAGAATTGTTTTTGAAACTACGCATCTAAATTTTTACACCATTTCAAAAATACATAAACAAATATTGATGATGATTGAAGATTTAAATTCACTTTCTCAACAGGGTATCTAAATAAGTTTGAAAACACACTGTTAAAATATCAGATCTAGTCTGAAATCAACAGTCACCGTAATTGAATAGGACAAAGAGGGCTTGCACATACATTGATCCAGAGATCGAATTTTCTCTCAAAAATGAAAGTGTCCAGAATCTTTCGAAACTAGCGTCAAGTCTTATTTTTCATTGTTTCAATTCTAGTGACACTTGAATCACTTCAATTCAATGTCGTATGAAAAAGTTATGATGTTCCAAAGTTTATGGTCGACAACAAAAAAAATTGCGAGTTGTTGACTGGCAAGTCCATACTGTTGATGTCATGATGACATCAACGTGCCAAATGGGCACATGGGACCAATCACCTCTCACCACATTTCAGGGTCGTTCAAGCATAGGTTGTCATGATTTGATTAGTTGCAGTCTGTTTTGGTGGCACAATGAGAGGCTACCATGTGGCCCTACATGAGACTGCCACGTGGCACCTCCACATTGGCTAAAAATTTTGTTATGACTTTAGCGGCCTTAGCAGGGTTCGATCAAGTGACCTTCCACAACAAAATCCATTTCTCTAACAACTCTCCTACATGGTGGTTCTTACCCCATAATTTTGTAGCACATATTTAAGTTTTATGTATTAGTGTGTTTGGGGAAGGGGTCAGGCGGTGAGCCTCGGCCCCTGGTTGTATACAACCTCCACAGGAACTAGTGTAGTCATAGATGGAGCAAATGTATGGGGACCATCCCCTGGTCACGAGGTTGTCCACAGGACCCAGCACGGAGGTTGAGGTGTTCGATGGATGGGGGCTGGACTTAGGCCCTAGACCTAGATCCCATCACAACACATGTGATCATAGGTGGATAGGAAGAGGGTTTCGGTGGTGGGGGAGGGCGGTCAGCCCCAGCCCCTGGCCACATAAAATTCCATGCGACCAACATCCCAGAGAAAAAGGCACCAAGGCCAACAGGGGTGGACCATTAGCCCAACCCCTGGCCTCCCATGTGGCCCTAGTTTAGCGCATAAGGGCTATCGGGACTTTACAAGAAGTGAAAATTTTCACCTATTGCGGGCGAATTTTTCGCCTTACGAGAGGATAAAAGGGCGAAAATGTCACTTTCTTTGCAAGTTGATCCAATTTGGAGGACGAATAGCAAGAAAAACTTCGAAGAGCCATAACTTGATGAGGTTTTGGCCTTTTTGAGCTCAAGAAGAGCCCAGATAGGGGTTTTTTGACATTTTAAATCCAATGGAATCCTTTGTTAACTAATTGGATCACTTCTGGAAGGTATTTTTAGTTTGAGTCTTGGAATGCCAAGAATAATAAGTGGTTTGGAGAATTTTTTGAAGGCTTTTGAGCATGTAGAGGACCTTGTAGGTGTTTTCTAGCCTTCATATGTTATTTGCAGAAGCTGTGAAATCTATGGTGCAACTCATGTTTTTCAGAATCTCAAATATTATAATGCTTGAGAGTTTTGTCAAAATCTAAAATATTATAATTATATTCCTGTTAGTAAAAGTGGATGGCTTGATTCGTCTTCAAATTCATCATCGACATCTGAAGCCAAAAATATGGGTGGAAAATCCAAGGAGGAAATCAACATCTCTAGTTAAAATCCTCCAGTTTATGTTAATAACACACATTTTATAGCCTTTGAGCAACATACTAAAGGCGTTGGTATTAATCTTCTAGCTCAGTTGGGTTATGAAGGAGGAGGCCTCAGAATCAATGACTAAGGAATGACTAATCCTATCATGGTGAAATAAAGACCAAGATATCAAGGATTGGGATATGGTCATAAAGAGTTTGTAGAGTGCTCTAAACTATTTTAGGCAAAGAAATCATCAAATGATGATATGTCACACCAATATGGTAGTGATAATGGCCATTTGTCTCCCAAGAGAGATGAATGCTTCAAAGGACTTTACATTTCATCATCCAGTCCACATCGTCAAAGCTGTAGCCCAAGGCACATGTATAATGTCATGGGAATTTTCCAAATGTTGGTAATTTTGCTTATTTTTGGGACATGTATCCTTGCACTTTTTGTGATGCAGTTGACCATTGTGTGGTTGATTGTTAGTAATGCAAGGTATTGATCAAAAGAATAGACCAAATTCTTGGCATCAAGCATGAAGAACCTCCATCAAATTTTAATGCTTCCTTGTTGGTGGGAAAGTGAAAGTACTTTTTTACCCATTGTAACATGCATGGGCATGGGAATAAAAGGTGCTGGAAACTTCATCTAGAAATTTTTCCCAAGAAGGATAAATAGGTTATGAAAACTAATGTAAGGAAAGAAACAGGTGGCAAAGAGGATACTGGAATATTTCCTAAGGAAACCTTCAAAGCAAAGAATATGAAGAAAGAGAACCCATAAGCCTAGGAGAGGCAAAGATTGGGTAGACTATTTGTAAATTTTCTTTGTAAATTGTAAATACTTGTTGTCATTACATGCCATTGGGGTACTTTGTAAAGTGAAATAATAATAATCACTATTTGAAACAAGTATGATTTTCATTGACATGACATGTTATTTTGTATTGTTTATGAGTCCAATTGTTGGAGGAATTTTTGGGATGAACATTTTTTTTCATCCAGTATGCCTACAGTTGCGACATGTACTCACCAATACAATTGTTAAAGATGAATCTTGTTGTGAATGAAATATCTGATAAAGATTGTACAAGAAATGAATATGTTTTGTGGAAAAATCCAAATGTGTCATTGAATTATTGCTGCCATAGTACTTTTGTACAAGTGCAGTATAAGGACAGTAAAGCAAAGTTGAATCAGTGCATGGCAAGCATTGAATTGCTTTTGATTTCCAAGATGGAAATTCAAGTTTTTCTTCAACAAGGGAAATTCAAGATGAAGTTGTTTGAGCTATGAAATATGGTTTTGGAGAGAATGTTAAGATTCCATCAATTGATGTGTTTGTTCCTACATGGTTTTAAGAATTGTGACTTTTGATAGGAAGGTGAGGAATTCACGCAGAGGAAAGGTGGACCACCTTGATTGGAGCTTGAAGGCACCAATTGAAAATAAAATATTAAGGATTGAGATTTGGAAAGTTTTGAGATTTTTCCTTGCTTTTTTTACTAGGATAAGATAAAATTTTGGAGTCCAAAAGTTCCTAGTGGGGAGGTATGATCTAGAGATCAAAATTTTGCTAAAAAATGAAAGTGCACAGAATCTTTCAAAACCTGTTTCAATTCGCAGTGTTAGTCGTTATGATTCTAACGACACTTGAATAGCTTCAATATGATGCCGTATGACAAAGTTATGATGTTCTGTAGTTTTTGGTCGACAATAAAAAGATGTAGGTAGGCTGACTGGGCAGTCTGTATTGATGATGTCACGATGACGTCAGAATGCCAACTGGGCGTACGAGACCAATCACAGCTTGCCACATTTCGGGTTCATACACGCAAATGTTGTCACAATTTTATTGGTTGTAGTGTTTTTTTATGGTCTAATGAGAGGTTTCCACGTGGCCCAACTGAAGGCCACCACGTGGTGCCTCCACATTGGCTAAAAAAAATTATGGGCTCAGCGACCTTGGCAGGGTTTGATCGGGTGATCTCCCACAATAAACTCCATATCTCTACCAAATCTTCTACATGATGGTTCTCACCCCATAATTTTGACACACCTATTTGATTTTTATGAATTGATGTATTTGGGGAAGGGGTTGGGCGGTGAGCTTGGCCCTCGGTCATATACAACCTCCACAAGACCTTGTGCAGTCACAAACAGAGTAGAGGTATGGGGACCAACCCCTAGTCTCGAGGTTGTCCATAGGACCAAGCATGGAGGTTGAGGCACGCGGCGAATGGGGCTTGGACTTAGGCACTAGCCCTGGGTCCCACTGCAGCACATGTGATCACAGGAAGATAGGAAGAGGTTTCCAGTGGCGAGGGATGGGAGGTGAGCCCCCACTCTCAGCCACATTGATGGTGCATAACTATCGGCTAAATATTTGAGAGCTTTGGTGTCGGGGTAGGGTGGTTAGCCCCATCCACCAGCCACATCAATTGGCATGTGACCAACAACCCGGAGAAAAAGGCGCCAAGGCCATTGTGGGTGGACCGTTGGCCCAACCCCTTGCCTTATGGTGTGCCCATGTGGACATGGTTTAGTGCATAAGGATTATTGGGCATTTAAAAGAAGCCACAATTTTCACCTATTGCGGGTGAATTTGTCACCTCCTGGGTGGATAAAAGGGTGAAAATGTCACTCTCTTTGTAGGTTGATCCAATTTGGAGGACGAATAGCAGGAAAAACTTGAGAGATCCATTACTTGATGATTTTTTGGCCTTTTTG
Organism: Pinus albicaulis; assembly: GCA_034641835.2. Taxonomy (NCBI): domain Eukaryota; kingdom Viridiplantae; phylum Streptophyta; class Pinopsida; order Pinales; family Pinaceae; genus Pinus; species Pinus albicaulis. Next base: position 951,561,150 of record CM076580.1, on the reverse strand, counting down.
AGACCAAGAAGGGACCATATAGAGGTTTTTGGAAATTATTAATCCAATGGAAGCCTCTCTTCACTGATTGGAGCACTTCTGGAATGAATTTTTGTAGGTTTGAGTCTTGGAGTGTCAGGGATAATCAGTGGTTTGGAGAAGTTTTTGAAGAATTTTGAGCATGGAGAGGACCTTGTAGGGGTTTTCCAGCCTTCATATGTTATCTATAATAGCTGTGAAATCTATGTTGCAACTCATGTTTTTCTTTTCTCATTATGTCTTTTTGAGGAAAGCTCTCTTTTAGTACCTCAATGTGGAATTGTTGTACTATTTTTTCTCATTTTTAAATGGAGTATAGGGTCTTGATGTGAGATCCCATTATTGTTTCTTGTTTCATGGTTGACTGTAGGTGGTCATTCTTTTTAGAGTGAGAGTTATTTGTAGGAGGATATTTTCTTGGAGGGGAAACTAACCACTCATTTTTTCAGCACACTTTATGTACTATTTATCACTGAAATATATGGAGCGGTCTAGCTATGTTACAGGCCCAAAGATGTAGCCCAGGAGGGGTGAACTTCATCACCAAATTTTGTGTTTTCTCTCTTCATGTTTGTCTTTATGAGTTAAATGATGATATGTCACTTGTTTAAATTTCACATGAAAAGTAACTCATTATCCTTGAAGAGACCATAAAACGTGTTGATATAATAAGGCCTGTTTTTACTTGCAAAGCGTTAAAGGATGGTCAATTTTTAGGATGGATAAGTTCTCCTCCAATTCCATATCATACATATATAATATTTTAAGTTTGAAACACAGATTATATTCATAGAGCAATGAATGACAAATATTAATGACTATTGGATAAATATTGCATATGCCCTATGTGGGAAAAGTTGAGCATGAGACATCTAATATCGATCAAACTAAGAGAATAGAGAATGTGAATAACCTACTTGAGCCCATACCTATGATGGAATGTTTGAAAGATATTCCAAATATGGATTGAGGACAATAAAATACCTTCATTAAACCTATACTAATTAACCTAGACTTAGTGTAACACTTTAAGCTATAGAGATGTGCAAATAGTGTAAGGCTACAAGTCTTATAAATTTCCAAAATTTGAATAGAACCTCAAAGAAATATTATGACATTAAATGATTATTGGGATAAAGCACGAGTCGAGTTGATAAATTATCCCATGAAACATCAATATTAGTCTCAATATAGACTAATCGACATTGTTGGAATGGCTACTATATTTTATACTATATTTGTTGTAACTAATCTATATATTGGTTGCATTTTCTAATCCATATTAGTCTAACAAAATTATAACACATATTAGTGTTAAATTCAAAAAAAATTGTGATTATGATGAAAATTTAAGTACACATGAGTGTAATTTCCATGATGTGATGTATGAATTTTCCTTCGCACAATTCCCATCAATGATTATAACCTTGAATGGGCTAGAATTGGTGTATCATTACCATCTAAAAATGACCCACAATATGAAAATTTACCATCTTTGTCATCATAAATTCATATTGTCCCATATATGACCCCTTCTACAAATTATATGCATGAATTTATGGCAAACCATGCCCTCTACCTAGCCTATGATTGATTGTCAGAACAAGCGAACAAAGTACAATTTATAAGTAAGGGGTATTTTCAACAAAGATCTATCAATTGTCCTTTATTCACTTGTGTTCACAATCAATCATAGGATAGGTAGAGGGGATGGCCTTCCATAAATTCATGCATATAATTTGTAGAAAGGGTCATTCATGAGATAGTATCAAGTGGTGATGACATAAATTGTAAATTTTCATCTTCTGAGTGATTTTGAGATGATGATATAGACTAGTGCTAGCCCATTTAAGGTTATAATAATTGATGGGGAATTTGGGGACGAAAATTCATACGTCCCATCATGGAAATTACACACACATGCACTTAAATTATCATAATAATCACAAATTGTTGTGATTAGGCATTGAAGCAGGAGTAACTAGCACCTAAATTAGGAGTCTGGTAATGTAATGTAGTGGGATAGGTATACAAATTAGTAGATTGTTGACTTATCATGGGCCCAGATTTTGTAAATGATTAGTTTAACACTGGAATCTGATTATAGGATGTTGGTGTTTGTAAAAAAGTTAATTGAATTATACCACAAATTTATCAAATATATGGTATTCTACACCCTCCTTGTATCAAAAAAATTATGTTCACACAATATCAAACAAAATTGTTCTATTTTTTTGCAATGGAAAAATCACAAATTTTTATTAAGATAATTTAAAGTTACATGTGCACATGCCATGAGGCATGCAACTTCTCAGTAAAAAATTTGGTATTCAAAAAAATAGGCTCTAAATAAACAAGTTTAGTCATTTTTTTATCAGCTTTATTTCTCATTTTTTAACATGTAATTAGCCAGGATGTCCTAATCTTGGCCCCCTTCAGTTTTTATGTACATCTCTAGCGTAATATGTCTTGTTTTTGACATAGTCCTATGACTATGTTGTTTCAAGTAAAGTCAAGCATCAACTGAAATAAGAAAGAAATGTTAAATTCATATTCATATTTATTATTATTACAAATGTTTTATTAATAAAAAGAGTAGTATAGTGTTCTTTACCTGCTTCGATAGTTGAGCAAGGTGGTATAATTTCGGATGTTGTTGTGAAACCAGCTCACAAAATGGAAGAAAAGAGAGATCTATGACTTATAAATCAGCCTCTTCGAGGGGGAAGCCTCCTTTACATTACATAAATGAAAAATTATTGGATGATACAAATGAAAAAGCCTCCTTTATATATACAGGAGTCTGTAAGGTCACAATATAATCCTAGCTGAACTAACAATAATAATGTAAGGGAACAACAATAAAAATAGTGGGATTTTATGGGGCACAATAATAACAATATGGGACTACAGGCATACAACAATAACAATAAGGGGGCTACACTAACAACAATAAGGGACTACACTAGTAATATAGGGACCTAACATGCCCCTCTCCTTCAAAAAAGTGGTGTCATCAACGCTTGAGTTTTTCTAGATGCTTATATATAAAATTCTCATCCTCCCATGTGGAATCTTCAGGGTAAGTTCTTACACTTGATGAAATACTCTGAATTAATCGATTTCATAGCTGTCGAGTTCTTGTTTCTGTGACTGCTTTAGGTTTCAATTTGGATTTTCCTTCCTCATCAAGTTCTTGCAATATTGTTTGAACTAGAATTTTTCTAGCTATAACCTTCTTTAAGCATGAAACATGGAAAATTGGGTGCACTTGGGAAGATGCAAGAAGCTCCAATTTGTATGCCATAGTACCAATATTTTGCAACACCTTGTAAGGACCATAGTACTTTGGTGATAATTTATTATCCTTCTTAGCTTTCTTGAGGGAAATTTGTTTGTATTCTTGTAGCCGTAAAAATACTCAGTCTCCTACATCAAAAATTCTCTCACTATGATGTTGATTTTCCTGTTGTTTCGTTCAATTCTATGCCAAATTTAGGTTATCCTTTAAGAGTTGGAAAACTTGTTATTAATGCTCAATGTGATCTTCCACTGCTTGAACCTTATATTTTTCTCTTAAATATGATGTAATGGATAGTGGATGATATCCATAAAGTGCCATAAAGGGGGTCATTTTTTCTATAGTGTGGAAGGAAGTGTTATACCACCATTCAGCCATAGGTAACCACTTGACCCATTATGTTTGTTTATCAGATACAAAGCAACTAAGCTATCCCTCCAAACATTTTTTCATTATCTCAATTTTCCCATCAGATTGAGGATAATAAGATGAGCTATGAGCTAGTTGAGTGCCCAAACAAGAAAATAATTTCATCCAAAAATTTCTAGTGAAAATGGGATCTATGTCATTTACAATAATCTTTGGGTTTCCATGTATCTTTTGAATTGTTTCCATAAATGAAATAGAAACTGTACTCACTTTAAGTGGATGAGATATTGCACAAAAGTGTGCATACGTGGTAAGTCTATCAACTACCACCATGATGACACTCTTTCCTTCAGACTTAGGCAAACCTGTGATAAAATCCATTGAAACCTCCTCCCAACGTTGACTTGGAATGGATAAAGGTTGTAGCAGACCCGCGGTCTTAATTGTCTCAACTTTATTTTGCTGGAAAACCAAACATTCTACCACAAAATTTTGAACATCAAATTTAAGGCCATCCCAAAAAAATTCGTTCTTCACCCTGTGGTAAGTTTTTAAAAATATTGAGTGTCCTCCTAAGGGAGAGGTTTGTAATTCCAAAATAATATTTTGTTTTATTTGGGAATTATTAGAAAGATATAAGCGATCTTTGTACCACAAGGAATAATTTTTCCGAACAAATGTATCAGATGTACTAGGATCTTGCTCTAACTTTTGAATGAGTTTCCAAACTTCTTCATCATTCTTCCATTCCTCTCTTACTTCGGTTATCTAATCTGGTTAGATAATATAAATGGCACAAATCAATGCTTCCATGCCCTCATCCTTTCTTGAGAGTGCAACTGCAACAACATTTAACTTCCCCTTTTTGTAGATGATTTCAAATTCATAACCCAGCATCTTTATGACTCATTTTTTCTGCTCTTCTGAAGATAGTCTTTGTCCCAAAAAGTATTTAAGACTATCATGATCAGTTTTTACCTTGAAGTGTCTTCTAATTAGATAAGGTCCTAATTTCTTTAGTGTATGTAGTATATTTGTCAACATTTCCTTCTCATACATATTTTCCTGTAAATATTTTCCTTTGATTGGACGACTTTCAAAATAAATGGGTCTTCATTATTGCATTAAAATAGCACAAATTCCATATCTTGAGGCATCACATTCCACAATAAAGGCTTTTGTGAAGTCTGGCGTAGCTAAGAGTGGTGCTCGGCACATTGCCTCTTTAAGATGTTCAAAGGCCTTAGTTGCTTCAAGAGTCCTTGAAAATGCATCTTTCTTCAATAATGTTGTTAGAGGTGTTGTTATTCTCCCATAATTCTTAAAAAAATTGTGATAAGACCATGTTAACCCGATAAATCCTCGCAACTTCTTTATGGTTGTGGGGACTATCCATTACTTAATGGCTTTAATTTTGTTAGGGTCTACCTTAACACCCTCCTGAGATACAATATGAACCAAATATTCCACATCTTGTACTCCAAAGAAAAATTTGGAGGTTTTTGCATATAATTGTTTCTCCTCCAATATTTTGAGCACCCTGTCAACATGTTGAACATGATATTTCCAAGACCTGTTGTATATTAGTATATCATAAAAAAATACTAACACGAATTTTCTAAGGAAGGGTTTGAAAATGGAATTCATAAACCCTTAAAATGTAGAAGGTGCATTCGTAATTCCAAAAGGCATGACCAAAAATTCACAATGACTCTCATGAGTTCACAATGTTGTTTTCGAAATGTCTTTAGTCTTCATTCTGATTTGATGATATCGTGAACGAAGATCCAACTTGGTGAAATAAATTGCTGCATGTAATTCATCCAACAATTCATCAATCACAGGAATGGGAAATTTATCTTTAATACTGAGCATATTGAGCTCCCTATACTATGGACACATGCGCCATGATCCATCCTTCTTGTCCACCAATACTACTGGATCAGAGAAAAAAATTTGACTAGGTTGAATTATACCAACCTCTAGCATTTCTGCAATCATATGTTAAATTTCACTCTTTTGGACATAAGGATATTTGTAAGGCCTGATGTTTGGAGGAAAACTTCCTGGAATCAAATTAGCATGATCATGATCACGAATAGGTGGGATTCCTTTGGGAGTTTTAAACACTTTGGAATGATTGTCCAAGAATTGTTGGATATATGGAGAAATATATGATTTTTATGTTGGAACTTCTAGTGAGCATAATTGTGCAATTATGCCTCGTTGTTCTTTCTTAAGAAGCTTTGTCATGACATTAGAGCTTCTTATCTTTCCCAGCTTCCCTGCAATACCCCGTCATTCAACTTCCTTTCCTTCTGAAAAAAATTCAAGAAAAGTTCTTGAAAATTAAAAGCTACCATTCCCAGGATTGTAACCATTGTACTCCTAGTACAACATCAGCACCACCCATTGGAATGGAGAGAATTGGACTATTCAATACATATTCACCCATGGTTAGCTTGATATTATGGCACTTTCCAGAGAAATTTATAGTTCCTCCATTTGCAACCATCACTTGACACTCTGGTGCTGGGTATAGGAAGCAATTCAATTCCTTGGCTACTTTACAATGAATAAAATTATGGGTACTACCCAAATAAATAAGCATTATTAAATTTCTCTTATTTAGATGTCCTTCTACCTTGAGATTTTGAGGAGTATTAATTCCTTCCAATGCATTACAGGATATGGTCAGATTCATTTCTTATTCCTCTAGGGTTGGTTCCTGGTGTATATCCTCTTCTTTTGAAGTTTCTTGTTCCTTTTCTTCCTCCTCTTCACAATCTATATATACTAATATCTTCTCAGCACACTTATGACCTTTAGTGTATTTTCTATCACAACTATAGAAAATCCATTTTCCTCTTTTTTCTTCCAATTTTTGTGGTGTCAACCTTGTAGGTTGTGGAAGTCTAGGAGTATCAACACTTCGATATTTATAGTTGTGAGTGGTAGGCTTCCTTGTAGCCATAATTTTTCTTTCATTTTTTCTTGCCAACCTGAATTCTTTCTCCAATGTATCAGGTTCCCAATGGTGAACCTCATGTTGGAGGTTATCCTTTAGAGTCCCTATGAAGACATCAATCCTATGTTCCTCTGGAATATTATTTACCCTTATATTAAATTTTTGGAAGTCCTCAATGTGCTCCGCCATTGAACCCTTTTGTTTGAGATTTATTAATTGGCTAAAGAAGGTGTTGCTCTTTGTATCCCCATAATGTTCTATCATTTCCTCCATAAAAATTGACCAAGTGACAACTTTTTTTACAAGAGAAAAGCCATTGATACCACACAAATGTATTTTTTTCTAAATATAAAGTTTCAATATGTACCTTTGTGTGTTTTTCACATTATGGATATCAAAATATTTCTCCATCTATAGTATCCATGTTACAAGATCCTTGCCATCAAACTTACTCATATCGATATTTGGAATATGGTGGGTCTTCAACGTTAGAGTTTATGAAATCATGATTGAAATTTATTTTTTTCTCATCATGATTTTCCTCTAATACCTTTTCACCATTAGGAATCATTTCTTGTAGCAAATTTTCAAGCCTTCCTTCAAACCTTTCATTTATTTTTTTAGACCATTCTTCATGTCTTCCATGTCTTCTTTTATGTCTTCCATGTTTCCTTTCAGTTTTACTTATATACCATAAATCTTAGATTCCAAGCCATTCTTAAATCCATTCATGTCTTTCTTCAAAACATCCATATTAGCTTCCATTTCATTTTTTGTTACTCTTTGTGAGAGAAAAATTTATTGCACTTGGTCTTGTAATTTTGATATATCATGTTGCACTTCTTCTTATTCATGCATCACAATAGAGCTTTATGAGGGATTAATGGACGTGGAATTATTTTTGTGAGGCATTATAGAACCCAATATTGATATCTATGCTTCAATATTCCCTTGGAATTACTTCAAACTAAATTTTCAAACAAAAGTTATGCATGTTAGATCTAAGACTTTTGTGATATATAATGTAGATAAATGTCTTTCGGATTAATCACATATTTAGGATTTGGTCGACATTTCAAACCATCTAATGTGGTTCATCCTCAGGACAAGGTGAAGAAGGAGATATATCTCAAAGAATAAATAGTAAGGATGTGTCATTTCTTGGTGATAACTGCTAACACTAGCTGTTAAAAACTAGTCGTTATTTATTTAATTAATTAAAAGTTTTTAATAGTTTAAAAATATTATTCAGAAGGGTCAATGAATAATATAATAATATAGTAAAATGGTTAAAAATAAATATAATAAGGGAGAAGGGATAAATATTAGTATAAGGACTAATATTAAAAAATTGAAGTAGATATTAAAAAGGTAAATGAATAATAAAAAATGAAAAATGAAAAATTATAATAATTATAATGAGCAGAGAGGGGGAAAAATTAAATAACCCACCCCACGCCCCCCCCCCCCCCCCCCCACCCACCCCCCCAACACACACACACACATATATAAATATTAGGATCAATATTATAATAAATTTCAAGGGAAAAATATATAACAAAAGGAAACATCAAATAAACAAAAACAAGAACAAATAGAAGAGGAAAAATCAAATCAAAGGGACGGGAATAAAACCAGAGAGAGGAGAGGGAAACAAAGACAAAAGGTAGAAGGAAATCAAATGCACGAGGGATTAATCACCTTGAGAGTTTCGGAGTTCAAGTCTTACTTAATTTCCACCCATCATCTCTGTTGAGATTTTTAGGATGTCTCTCAATCTCAATAGCCTCCCTCAACTTTCTATTATGGAAGTGATCCACCTTAGAAAATACTTTAATCTTAAATGCATACATGGTGACACAACTTCCCAGCATGCTTCGCAAGAGAAAAAGTGCAGGATCGACTGTGACTAATGTATGTGGCATGCTCATGGATTCTATGTCTAATGGATCTACCCATTTCCCCAATATAGGGAGTACCATAAGAGCAAGGTACTAAATAAAAATCCTTCATGTCCTTGGGGTCTATAGGGTATTTAACCGATCCAATATAATTCATGATAGTACAAAGAGGTTTTAATGAAGAGGAGATATTATTTCTCCTAAGGACAAGGAAAATTATGTCCGAGGTCCCTTAGATAAACAGAAGATTCACCTTGGAGATAGGATCCATCTGTGAAGACTTATCTCTTGAGCCTTTAGATGATTTTTTAAAGGCCTTAAGACCTTGAGATATTATATACCCATTAGTCTCAAACACGTCAAGAATATGGGATTTCTTCAATTCCAAGTAGCTATCATTAGATATTCTAAGAGCTCAGGTAGCTAGATTACAGAGAACACCAAATTTATAAGCAGGAAAATGATGAGAATCAGCATGAAGATACTGCTCAGTGTGAGTATTCTTGTAGAAAAATTGGTTAGAGATAGAACTATCATCCCTTCTAGAGAGAAGAATATTTAAGAATGGAAGGCAGCCATCCCTTTCCACTTCCATCGTGAATATGATGTAATTAGACTGGGAATTCAGGTAATCAAAAAACAAATCTAACTTCTCGCGACCATGGGGCCAAATGACACAAGTATCATCCATGAACCTATTCCACTTCTTAGGGCGAAATTGAGATGAGGCCAAGGCCTTAATTTCAAAATCTTCCATAAATAAGGTGGATCACTTCCATCATAGAAAGTTGAGGGAGGTTTTTGAGATTGAGAGACATCCTAAAAATCTCAATAGAGATGATGGGTGGAAATTAAGGGCGAGCTGGACTCCGACCCTCTCAAGGTAATTCCTCCCTTGTGCGTTTGATTTCCTTCTTCCTTTTGTCTTTGTTTCCCTCTCCTCTCTTTTGTTTTATTCCCGTCCCTTTGATTTGATTTTTTATCTTCTATTTTTTCTCGTTTTTGTTTATTTGTTGTTTCCTTTTGTTAAATATTTTTCCCTGAACTATAATATAATATTGATTTTGAGGTTTATATATATATATATATATATATATATCTATGGGTATTTAATTTCCCCCCCTCTTCGCTCATTATAATTATTATAATTTTTTATTTTTTATTTTTTATTATTCATTTACCTTTTTAATATCTACTTCAATTTTTTAAGATTAGTCCCTATACTATTATTTACCCCTTCTCCCTTATTATATTTATTTTGAATCATTTTACTATATTATTATATTATTCGTTGACCCTTTTGAATAAAATTTTTAAATTATTAAATTTTTTTTATTTTCTAACTAATTAACTAAATAATGGCTAGTTTTAGCAGCTATCACCGGGCAATGATGCATCCTTACTATTTATTCATTGAGATCGATCTCCTGCTTCACCTTGTCCTAACGATGACACACATTATATGGTTCGAAAATTCGACCAAATCTTAAATATGTGATTAATCCGAAAGAAATTTATCTACAAAAGTTATGCAATTTAAAAAAAAAAACAATACACACCTTTTTCTTGCATTTGAGATGCTCGATATTGAAACTCACGTATGTCTGTGATTTTGTATCCCTGAGATTTGATCTTTGCTCCTATAGTAACCCTATGAGTCTTCTTTCCAATGCCATAGCTCAGAATTGATTTGGATTCTTCAAGACAAAGTTATGCCCAATCTCCCACAATGACCTAATTATGGACTGGTTCAATAGAGCGAAATTGTACGGTGTTCCACGTGTCACTATTTTTTATTTTGGCTCTAAAATTGATAATAAAAAAAACTAAAATCCATGTAATTTCAACCACTTCTTACAGAATTCGAATCCGATGCTCACAAAGAAAGTTATTACGAGTTTCCCAAGGTTACATGTTTGAGATGAAATTTGGGAGCTACAAAAACCCTAACTTCCTCAGATCATATCTCCGAAAATATAGTGAACCAAGTTTTGAAATTTTTACATGACGTTCCTAAGGATTTCGTCTCAAATGGGTTTGTTTTTAAGCATCTTCAACTCCGTATAAAAAACGTTATAACAAAAATTCCACGATGGTATGTTTGCAAGTAACCCTAGAATCCAAAGCTCTGATACCAAATGTTATGACCAGCTCACAAAATAGAATAGAAGAGAGATCAACGACTTAGAAATAAGCCTCTTTGAGGGGGGGAATTTCTTTACATTACATAAATGAAAAATTATTTGAGGATACAAATGACAAAACCTCCTTTCTATATATAGGAGTCCATGGGGTCCCAATATAATCCTAGCCAACCTAACAATAATAATGCAAGGGAAAAACAATAATAATAATGGGATTTTATGGGGCACAATAATAAAAAATGGGGACTACAGGCGTACAAAAATAAAAATAAGTGGGATACACTAACAAAAATAAGGGACTACACTAGTTGTATAGGGACCTAACAGATGTGGCCATATGTTCCTCCTCTTCTCTGGCCACATTTTGTACATGTTATGGTGTAGAAACAAGAAAGGTTATAATTAACACACCATTTGCATTTAAATATTTCTAATTGTATTACATACTACAATTTTTTTATAGCACATGAAATACCTCCAATATTGAGTTGAAAATCAGTCTCAGGATCAGGCACTCCACCATAGTAGGATCATGTATTGCATCTACATTACTTGCCTGATTTTTAAAATCAAGCACATTACTATATGGACAAAAATAACAACCAATATATTGTACAAATAATGATTTATAAATTTTATTCGTTGATTTTATTTTCCGAAGTGTTATAATGGGTGGTGGAATACTATGAAGACTCCAATCTTATCCTCCAATCAACCATGGCTTGATAGCCATACTTGAAAGAAAGCTTTAGGTCTTCCTCCATGGGAGCCTCTTTGAATTGTGTCCCTTTCAATTTTTCATTAGAATATTGAATTTTTCTTCTTTTGTGATATTAAATTAAAATTTTTAACAGTTTATAATTTGGATGCGAATTATTTTTTTATATAATTATAATTTTCGTGACCAATTTCGAGTAACTTCCTGGGCCAAGATGATGTTGCCCATGTTTATCTTTTCTAGCCCATGTGGCTTTAGAAGTATATGGGATCCTATATGTAAAAAATTAAAAAGATTAATTAGATCACAATGATGATAAATCATCATAATTACATTATTAAAAGTGCCTCATACCTTCCTGGTGCGGGTGGAGTCTTCCTTGATTTTCAAAGTTCCTTCTCATGTGCATCTACCACGAGCACTCTTTATTCCATCTCTGGAAATGATCGACGACGCTCATGCGACCTGGCCCATTCCAATTGAGACCAATATTGGTCCTGCAAATATTTTAAATGTAGGCATGCTTTTGAGGTAACTCCATAATTGTTAAAGGTGTCATCACCGAACTGGAGAACCATCATATTAATAAGTTCCTCTTTTAACTTGGAACTTTGGGATTTCTAGTTTGTGTGAATGGTAGGCATAAATATTTCCAAGGTTATGTTATACAAATGTCTATAAAATACATCATTTCCTGCAAAATGATATTATAATTCATTTGAAATAATCACATATTATACGTTAATTTAATTTAGGTTGTACTTAATATTTAAAAAAATTCTTAAATACTTGGAAGTTTCTCTAATTTCATAGGGACATTGTCACCATCTCCCAAAAATGTGATTGGTAGTGATCATATGCTAGTAACACAAGAATATCCAGGAAATCTCATTTCAAATTGTGTAATTATATCATGCTCTAAATCCAGAACATCACGTGTATATATTGATGTATGTAGTTTAGAGGGTGCAGATCTTGTTGTGGGTGGTTGATTGGTTGTACCGATCCCAATGAACGACAACTCACTCACAGATTAAGCATTGGTGCTGCTACTGTTGATTTGGGGTAGCATCAGAAGTGCTCTAAGGCTAAAATTTTGTGGAGAGTCTTAGACACATGTATTCCAAATAAACTAGAAATAGTTTGGGGAAATTTCACCCGAAAACAATTTTATTTGATAAATTAATCATTTTTAATGAGACCCTAAGTCTAAACATAGGAAATTAAAATAATTAATGGGTGTTAATATAAACTATGTGTGAAAATTCTAGAAGAAGATGAGGATCAAGTCAAAATTATCTTATCCATTTATTAGCTTCTAATCTGGGCCATTGAATGTCAGCGAGAAGATTATTTAAGGAAGCTTGAGGGTCATTTGGAAAACACACCAGACAGATACTCATTTTCCCGAATAAGATTGATTTTTCAGAAAGAATAAATTGATTCAAAGGGAGAGTTGAAGGTGTAGAGAAGAGAGAGGGTATCAGCATCAGTCGAGAGTGCAAGAGTTGGTGACGTGGTATGGATAAGGGACAACAAAAAAGAAATAGAGGGAAAACATAGTGTAGTGATGCAGCACTATGCAGTCCTCATGCAGTGATGATGTAGTGGTGACGAAGAGGAGGCAGCAGGGCCTCTCAAGGATTAGGTTCTCATCTATATTTTTGAAAAAAAAATCTTTAGTGTTATCATAGAGATTTCTCTTCATTACTATTGATTGTTCTTTGTACATGATATTTTTGTTGAATAATAATAAAGAAACCCTCATCTATTGCACCAATTTTCCCACATTAGGTTTTTCTGGGGACAATTTTCCAAAAATAATTGTGTCATTCTTGTGCTTGTATTTCTTTATGTTATTGTTCTATAATTTTAATATTGGCAAGAATAATTATATACGACAACATAAAAACCACTTTGGAGCCTAGGATCTAGCCTTCCTAGACTCATAGAGGGATATCTCTTTAGATTTAGCTTTGTTTTATGAATCTGATTTTAGGCTAGTTATAATGATAGTGAAGATTTATTTTTGATTGATTTTTTGGTTGGATTAGTAGATATATTTAGACTAATTCCATTGGGCTATGGAGTCATAACAAGCTAGGTTGTTGCATCAAATTTTCAAGATAATTTACAAGGTAAGATTACTACACTTATTGGATCTTTAAAACATAATGAATTATGAAATGAAAGAAAGAGTGAATTCCGTAGTTGTTAAAAAGAAATTAAGAATTTCTTAACCAAACTTCAGAAGAAAAACATTTATATTGTAAATACAGCCAGAAATAAGGTGCTCTAGACAAAATCTTAATCTTCATATTTATGCTTTACAATTAGATTTAAATGATGCATTTACAGAAAAATAATGGAAAACATTAACAAAAAAGAAATGACATCACCAGATAAACATAGCTGAAGAACCTTGCAAAAGGTTTTTTTATTATTGATGCTCCAGCTCCAAAATACAATGCTCCAAAAGAAAAGTTTTACAATTTAGGGTCCAACAACTAATACTTAGAAGGAATTTGGTATTTAACTAAACTTCTATAGTGATTGTCGTATCTACATTGGAAATCTGTTATTAATTACAATAATAATAAAAATTTTACTAATGTGACCACGAAGTGGACACGATGGAATTACTTCGACATCTGGCCCTATTCTCTAGAACGTCGTTTATGCTTGATTTGATCTGTTGTTGTGCTGGCATATTTGGGTGATCTGATGCTAATATGCTGATCTGGATGATATGCTAGTACCTTGGCCTTCACCCTTCTTGGTAGTCACACGATTTTTCCCACTGTTGCTAATTTGGAACCTTGATTTTGATTAGCTTTCGATATATCTCATCTGTCTCAATTAATTTCACAAAAGTTGGCATCAACACAAAAATGTGTTTAATTTAATTTTGGATGAGTATATCATTATCCATGGCTTCAAGGAAAGGTCCTCCAGTCATTGATCCTTTAATCCTTGAAAATTTGGTTGTGTCCTTGGAAATCTCTTTCAGCCTCTTCACATAATATTTTATGGGCATAAGCTTATCATTTATTACAAATAGTGAGGGTAACCCTCTTTTGGTCAGTGGCTCAATTATGTTAAAGAATATACTGACACCAAATTCTAAATTGTGGCACTTTTCCTCTAACTCTTTGACCAAGCTTTTCTTATTGAGCACCTTCTTGAATTCTAGAATTAGTTGTTGTTATGTCCTCAACTCCAAGTGCCTCCAATTCGAACATGTTATTGGAATTTAAAAATATGATAATTTTATTTGTTTTCTCATGCATACCTACAAGCTCCTTGGTTTCTTTTTATATGGCATCATTTACCTATTCAATCAGTTCTTTCTATTCAAATATGATTTGAATAGAAGACCATATTTCATTCATATAATCAATTATTCTTGTCCAAATAATCTCTTTTGCTTGGCCAATGGTCTGACCAATGGAAGCTTCTCTCTCTGCCTTTATAATTCTTTCAATATGCTTTTGAGCTCTCTGCATTTCTATTCATGTGCATTGTCAGACGTTATCTTAAAATCCTTAAAGGTATTAATTTCTACTTCTAGCTTTCTGATCTCCTCTGTTTGTATGGACATATTCTCCATGGCTTTTCCCAACTGTTCGGTACCACCTGATGTGCTTCTAGTTGTTGGTGTAGTTGTAGGGATGAATGCAATAGGAACAACATCCAAAGGAACAATGGCCATTTCTCTTGTGCTTTCCTTTTCCTTGACTAATTTCTTTATCTCTGTCTCCATTTTCTTCAGCTGTGCTGACTACTCCATTATCAACTTCATCATCTCTACTTCTTGTGCTTGATTCTCCTCTATATCCTTTGTTAGAGAGTCTTCAGTAGCTGACATTTTAAGTTACTTTCTCAGGGTTTCTATGTCAGTGTTCTTCTTCTTCAGGACCTCTTCCACTGCCTCTACATTTGTTGGATCATACCCAATATTCACAACTAAATCCTCCAAGGATTTAATTCTGGTATCCTTTGCCAGAGAAGAAATCTTCTCCATATTGAGCTGAGATTGAATGTTAGACAATGATACCTGCAATTTATACATGCTTGTTGCAGTGCTTTTCAGTGTGGAGGAGATCATCTCTCCAACCTACTTGTGCATTTACATCTATCTATTGGATGGATGTCGTTGACATTAAATTCAAAAGTAGTATGCTTGAAATTTGCAAGTGATTTAGGCTAAGAGATATGGGCTTCTAAGAAATCCATTATCATGTCTCCTTTCTCTGAGTCAAAGGCTGATAAAAGCCTGCTTTGTGAATTGTTGGTCTACTTCTGAAACTGGTTGTAGGTGTTGGTCTTCAATATCTCATTTTTTCTCTTAATCTCGCTGAAGGTGTCATAAATTGTCTCCTCCTTTTCCCCTATAGCAGCAGTAGAAGTAGGTGTTTGAAGACTTTGCTGCTGAAATTGAATTGTGGTTGAAGACGTAGGAAATATAGTTTGGCCACATGTTGGAGATGAACTAGGAGAAAATTTGATTATTATTACTGTTTTTTGCTTTGTTTCCTTGTTTTGATCTATGTCCATATGAATTCTTGCTCTCTTTCTGTATTTCATTTTGAACTCCCTGCTGGAGGTATCAGTCTCCAAAATAGATTGATCATCTCTTGGCCTCTTTCATGTTCCCTCTTTCTCTGGTTCTTTTCCTTTGTCTTCCTTGTCCTCTGGGTTCTGTTTTTCTTGTGGAGTAGGGGTTTGTATGCTTGAGGATGAAATCACCTGCCCTTCAACCTCCTGCAATGTGTTTGATTCCCACTTTTTGATTCATGAAATTCTCAATTTCAGGCCTGTGGGTGTGGATATATGGAGTTGATTTATTTTACACCATTTTCATGGAGATGATTCCTAATGGGTCATAAGACCAAGTGAAGTTGTGTTTGAATTTCATCTCCTTCAGCATCCTATCATCCTCCCCTCCTCTTGCTCTGCTATTGAAAATTAAAGGACCAATTTGGGACTTGATCCTAAACTGAGACTTATTTTTGGCAAATAAAAATTGTACCTCATCTGCATTGATCATTTTCCTGATGTACTCTAGGGAAAATATCCTTATGGGGAGGAACTTTGGCAGCTTGTAAGGGGCTAACTCACACCCATAAATTATGAGTTCTGTGTAGTTCTGGTACAAGTACCATTCTCAAGTTATTAATTGGTTTGATAGCTGCATGATCTTATTAATATCTTCATTAATCCATGGTTCCATTGTGCTGCTAAGGATGATCATTTTTGGATGCACAAATGATTCAAAAAATCTTTTGTAGGTGTAGTCCTTATGTTCCTTCATTAGCATGGTTATCCAAAAGATGACTGATTGAGGTTGGGAGTCTTCATTAACTTTCCTCATTGTAAACTTGAACCTGCTTGCCTGAAAATATACAAACATGTAAACTAAGACTGAAGTGTATTTAAACACTTCCTCTGTGTGAAATTTAAAAAATTGGTCCTGAATGGCATGTGCCAAGAATTGACTGAAATTAAACATAATGGAAGGCTTGGACTCTGATGAAATTATGGACATGAAATCTATCATTTCTTCATCTATCCAGTGATCTGAATGATATCCTAACAAGTATGAAAGGATAGTTACAATATGTTGGGTCCTATCAGGGAAAGTAGAAGAGAGATATGGGGGATTCTTATTTGATAATGGAGTGTATGTAGCCATGATTAACTCCAGTTTTTTAGCTCTGCTGGAAAAATCTAACTTTTGGTATAGTTATCTGAGGGCTTCATAGGCAAAAGGAATGGTTTCTTCAACAATAGGAGCCTTCATAATTTGCATGATGGACTGGGCACTGATGGTAAAGATAAATTCTCTTATGGGGGCTACTACAGCTCTCTGATTTATATCATAGAAAGCATGAAATTTTCTAACAAACTCAGGGCAACTGTGGGTTTTTTGGAATATGTAATAGGATAGTTTTGTCTCCCACAACCCTATATCATCAACCTCATCTTTAATCTTGTCTTCCAACTAACAGTAAACATCAAACAGATCAAATTTTGAATCAGTCTCATGTATCTTGAAGTCTCTGTCAGCCAGGGCCACATGATCTAGGTCCACATGAGGGTGAACCATTGGGTTAAATGGTTGCTTCTCCTTCTTTGGAGGAATTACTACTCACTAAGAAAGAAATTGACTGCAAATGCACATAAGGGGATTAGAAGAAGAGGGAAAAATAAAGGGAATTATGTTGATCTGAATGGGAATTAGGAGAACAAGGGGAAAATAAGAGGGAATTATTCTTGAATCTACAGACAGTTGAAGGTTTTCTGTGACTTTCTTTGATATGTAAAACTTAAAATTTGACCACCTAAAACAATAAGAACACGAAAGAAATGTAAACTTTGAAACAATTGAGGGTGATTGATTATGTAGGATGGCATGAATACCGTTGACATGGCGTGATCCCATTGGATAACGGCTTAGTAAATTAAATTCCTAACGGACCTTTAGGTGAGAGCGTAGATAATTGGATGGAGGTGACAGGAGTGGTTGTTGTGGTGCAATGGTTGTGGTGGGGATATAACTGTTAGTAGCATGGTGGTTTTGTCACAGTGGGAAACCACTTTTCCCAGGGGGTCATGGCTAGTAAGCAGATTGGAGTGGGGGGGGGGGGGGGGTGCAAAAAGATGTGCGCTTGACACGTAGAAGATGGGATAGTTTTGGAAAGTGACCATTTCACACCCATAAATTCTGAGTTCTGTGTAGTTTTGGTAAAATTACCAGTCTCCAGTTCTTACTTGGTCTGATAGCTGCATGATCTTCTTAATATCTTCATTAATCCTTGGTTCCACTGTGCTACTGAGTATGCTTATTTATGGATGCACAATTGCTTCAACAAATATTTTGTAGGTGTAGTCCTTTTGTTCCTTCATTAGCATGGTTGTCCAAAAGATGACTGATTGAGGTTGGGAGTCTTCATTAAATTTCCTGAATGTAAACTTGAACTTGCATGCCAGAAAATATACAAACATGTAAACTAGGACTGAAGTGGATTTAAACAACTCCTCTGTGTGAAATTTAACAAACTGGTTGTGAATGGCATCTTTTAAGAATTGACTGAAGTTAAACATAATGGAAGGCTTGGACTCTGATAAAATTATGGAAAAGAAACCTATCATTGCTTCATCTATCCAGTGATCTGAATGAAATCCTAACAAGTATGAAAGGACAGTTACAATATGTTGGGTCCTATCAGGGAAAGTAGAAGAGAGATATGGGGGATTCTTCTTTGTTAATGAAGTGTCTGTAGCCATGAAGAACTCCAGTGTTTTGGCTTTGCTGGAAAAATCCAACTTTTGGTATAGTTATTTGAGGGCTTCTTTTAAAAATGGAATGGTTTCTTCAACAACGGGAGCTTGCATCATTTGCATGATGGACTGGGCACTAATGGTAAAGAGAAATTCTCCTGTGGGGGCTACTAAAACTCTCTGATTTCTATCATAGCAAGCATGACATTTTCTAACAAACTCAGGGAAAATGTGGGTTTTTGGGAATATATAATAAGGTAGTTTTGTCTCCCACAACCCTATATCATCAACCTCATAGATAAGCTTGTATTCCAACCAACAGTAAGCATCAAATAGATCAAATTCTGAATTAGTCTCATGTATCTTGAATTATCTGTCAGCTAGGGCCACATGATCCAGGTCCACATGATTTTGAACCATTGGGTTAAATGGTTGTTGCTCCTTCTTTGGGGGAATTACTGCTCACTGAGAAATAAATTGATTGCAAATGCACAGAAGGGGATTAGAAGAAGAGGGAAAAACAAAGGAAATTATGCTGATCTGAATGGGAATTGGGAGAACAAGGGGAAAAGAAGAGGGAATTTTTCTTGAATCTATAGACAGTTGAAGGTTTTCAATGCATTTCTTTGATCTATAAAACTTAAACTTTGACCACTTGAAAAAATAATAACACAAATTAATGTAAACTTTGAAACAGGTGAGGGAGATCGATTATGTAGGATGGCAAGAATACCGTTGACATGGTGTGGTCCCATTGGATAACGGCTTAGTCATTTAAATTCATATTGACCTTTAGGAGAGAGTGTAGGTGATTGGATGGAGGTGACAGGAGTGGTTGTTGTGGCGCAAAGGTTATGGCGGGGATATAATGGTCAGTGGCACGGTGGTTTTGTCATGGTGGAAAACAGATTTTCATAGGGGGGTCATGGCTAGTAAGAAGATTGGAGTGGGGGGGCTGCGAAAATATGTCCACCTCACATGTAGCAGATGGGACGGTTTGGGAGACTACCCATTTCGAACACCCCCCCCCCCCCCCCCCCCCCCCCCCCCCCACGTTAACTTTCAGAGGATGAGGGGGTGGCGGAAATGATCGTGGGTTGTTGAATGAGATGGAGGGGGCAAAGATGGGATTGAAGGTGGAGGAAGGTTTAGCGATGATGGGATGTGAGTGGATTGTGGGGTCGGGTGAATGAATATCAAGTGGGGGTATATTTCGAGACTTAAGGTATTAGAATATAACATATGATATGTCAAAATATCTTTAATAAAGCATTAATTCCCGAACCTTAGGAAAAAGAACCTTTGTTTTTTTTTTTTTTTTTTTCCTTTTAACCAGGAAATATATGAAGTCCTTATGATGAACTTTGGAACAAATTTCATGTTTTCTCCATATTTATTTTCCTTCTTTCACTTCTACCTACCCATTTCACTATTCTAGCATTTTTTCTTTCTTTTTTTGTAAATTTATTAGTTCCTTACCATTTTCTATTTCTCAAAAAAGATAGAGCAAGTTGAAAAATATTCATAGATGATGGCCTCAACCTGCCCATAGGAAACTAGGTCTGTTGGCCACCTTAAGGAATTAAATGCCATCCAAAATTGAAATTTTTTCATTCGTTTACTTGCTACCATGGCCTGTTTACTATTTACAATCAAGCCTATTAAACAACATAAAATATAAAATCTATCCGCAAAAATCATATTAACTTAAAGTCTATTAATCGTCAAAGGATCTATTGGTGTCGGGTCCTTTGCTGTAGATCCTGGAATATCAAGTTGTTGCATCTGCTGTAGCTTTTTTTCAATCCTGCCTATATGAGCAGTGGCATGATACTGTGACACCCTTATCTCCCGAATATCTATTTTAATTTCCTGTAATAGTGAAAGCGCCTGGGGGTTCCCTTCACTTGTTTGCAAGCTTTGAAGAGCTTTAGCAAGAACACATTTCAAAGTCTAGTAGGTGTGTATTGATTTATGAAAGAGGGAGAGACATCCTCTCGTACTCCCAGGATCAACAACAAAGTCCATTTTCTCCTCCTGAACCTCAATATCCTCTTCTTTACTATCACTTTCTCTTTCCCATCCATGAATGACATTCCTAATTTGCGGAGATTTTCTTGCTGCATAAACTTCAAACAGATTTTCCATGATTTCCTTTTTTGACCTTCTTCCTCTTTTACTGGTACCAAAATTATTTTGCACTAGCTTTTTCTTCCCATTATCCTTTGGTTGGAATTTTGCTACCTGCCGTTTAAACATTGCGCTCCTTTGGTTGAGGATTACGAGCCACAGATTATCTAAACCTGCAAAGTTTATGAGAGAGCCTGTACAGGGTAACAATTTATAAACACAGAACCCGAAAAATTCAGTGAGAGGCCCCATCGCATTGTGGAGTTGCATGCAATTCCTATTACAGACACTTGCAGTTAAAGACATTTGACCAAGAACCTCATAATTTGACACTTGACCCAAGTTATCTGTCCTACCAAACTGACAAAGAGAATTATCCATCTTGTTTTGTGAGGAGCCTAAAAAGGTATAGAAACAAAGCAAAATATTGTTTTTCGAGGAGCCTAAAAAGGTATAGAAACAGAGCAACGTCTTTTCCATTTTACAGGCTTGACCATCATATTAAAAGGAGAAAACACCTTCAATTTTGTCATGGTGTTGCATTTTGAATATTTCACATAATTGAGCCAGCTATACAAAGCTACGATGAGAGCAGACACAGATACATTGACATAGCATATTCCTACCCTTAATTCTACATGGACTATGAAAACAAGGGTTTATTTCCTGCTTGGTTAAATACTAGGAGTTTGTTCCATTCCCACAGTCATTACAATGCCCAATATGAAAATGATGC
Organism: Pinus albicaulis; assembly: GCA_034641835.2. NCBI lineage: Eukaryota > Viridiplantae > Streptophyta > Pinopsida > Pinales > Pinaceae > Pinus > Pinus albicaulis. The sequence goes on along the minus strand of CM076580.1, from coordinate 951,539,581 downwards.
ATTGGCTTAATGTTGTTGCTATTAATAAATTCACAATGCAAGGCCCTACTGATATCATAGACTACATTAAACATGACATAAAGGACTGGAACTAGAGCCGCAACCAGAACATACCGATAACCCTGAGGGAAGAACAGTGGCAGGCTTGTCACGATGAGGCCTGTAGATTTCGCTTCCGCTCCTCCACAAGAACTATTACCAGACAGAATGTTATGGTCATTAACCTGATTTTTATTTAACCCCCTCCTATGTTGTTTCCAATGTAGGTGACAGGAGTGGTTGTCATGGTGCAACGGTTCTGGAGGGGATATAACAGTCAGCGGTGTGGTGGTTTTGTCATAGTGGAAAACCACTTTTCATGGGGGGGTTGTGGCTGGTAAGAAGATTGGAGTGGGGGGATAAGGCAAAAATATGTGCACCTGACACGTAGAAAATGGGATGGTTTGGGAAACCACCCATTTATAACCCCCCCCCTTCCCCCGACATTAACTTTCAAAGGATGAGGGGGTGGCGGAAATGATTGTGGGTGGTCGGATGAGATGGAGGGGGCAGAGATGGGACTGAAGGTGGAGGAAGGTTTAGCGATGATGGGATGTGAGTGGATGGTGGGGTCAAGTGAATGAATATCAAGTGGGGGTATATTTCGAGACTTACGGTATTAGAATATGACATATGATATGTCAAAATATCTTTTATAAACAATTAATTCTCGAACCTTAGGAAAAAACACCTTTGTTTTTTTTTTTTTCCTTTTAACCAGGAAATATATGAAGTCCTTAGGATGAACTTCGGAATAAATTTCATGTTTTCTCCATATTTATTTTCCTTCTTTCACTTCTACTTACCCATTTCACTATTCTAGCATTTTTTCATTCTTTATTTTGCAGGGTGCATTTAGGCTTGTAGACCCAAATCACTTTTTATAAAACTCTAACCTATTCTATCCATTATTCCATCCATTGACTCAGATTAAACTTATTGGTAAATTTTATTACTTACTAACTATTGATCTGCCAAGATTAAACTGTTTGGAAAACCCTTATTTTCTAACCTATCAACAAAAATTTAAAATTGTCCAGTCATGCTTAAACTGTATGATTGAAAAAACTAATCTAATCAGCAGTGGTATTTTGATTTACATCTCGTAGATTATCTTTGAAGTGTATTTTCTTTTTTTTCAATATACCCTTTTCATATTTTTTTGGAAATCATTTGAATATTGAAAATCATACTCAATATGAAATTGCAACTTATGAAATACTCAATCACCTCGAGATCCTATAATCTATAGGACCCTAACAGTGGCTCCAGCCGGGGATGGCACTTCTCCCAGTGATGTGTCAAGAACCTAAGGCCATTAGCCTTGAGTGCTCCATTTTCTGCAAAAAATCCATCTGATTTATTTTTCTATTTTATGACAACTCATCAAACCAGGCTTAGGGCCTTCTCCATGGGCTTCAACCTTTGTTAATGAATTATTCAAATCAAAAACTGTAAAACTATGGCATTTACAATGATGAAATACCAACCTGTATTCTTAATATAAATAATGTTTCAACATCTTTCCATTGATATGACCTCCAGGTATCTCTGTTCCATTCAACTCTTTAAGGAAATCTGCATTGTTTCCTCTAAAAGCATCAATAATGTATGGCCCTTGCCAAAGGTTGTCAAATTTTCCATGTTTACCTTTGTCTTCTCTTCTGGAATCCCATTTTAGAACTTTGTCTCCTAGATTAAAATCATCAGCCTTTGTCCTTTTATCAAAAATATTCTTGATATTTTCTTGAATCACTTGAGTTATGTTATAAACTTCCTCTCTGGACTGCTGCAATTGAATAGTTTGATTTATTTTTCCTTGTATATCATTTGGTTCAGCTTGAATTTCCTGAATGATCTTCATGACTAGAACTCCAAAGGAGGAAGGAAAAACTGCATCCATTCCATAGACCAATTGGTATGGATACATGCTAATTGATTTTTTGGTAGTAGCCCACAGTGCATTGACCAACTTTTTATGCCATGATTTCTTGTTGTCTTCCAAGAGATTTTTGATGATATTCACCAAAATTTTGTTTGAATATTCAACCAATCCATTACCCTGAGGGTAATAGGTTCTTGAGTGTCCCAAAGTTATGTGGTACATATGACAAAAATCAACTATTTTCTTAGACTTGAAAGCTGCAACATTATCAATGATTATTTTTCTAGGACAACCAAATCTAGAAATAATGTTTGTTTCAAGGAATTTAATAATGACAGAATCAGTGGAATTTCTAGAAGGAGTGGCTTCTATCCAATTGGTAAAGTAGTATGTGGCAGTAAGAATCCATTTATGTTGGGTAGAGGATGGGGGATGAATTTCTCCAATGAAATCTAATCCCCGTTGTTGGAAAGGGCTCTCAACAAAAATGGGTTTTAATGGCAAGGGAAATAATTTTCTCTTTCCTTCAAAAAATTTTCATTTTTGAAAAGCAGTTACCATCTTGTGGATGTTAGGAAAAAGGGTAGGCCAGTAGAAACCAGCTCTAAGAATCTTATTAGCAATGGTTTTTCAATAAATATGGCCACCACAGTCACCTTCATGGAATTCCTACATAACTTTATCTGCATCATCTTTTAGCAAACGTTTGAGTAAACTACCTCCAACTTCTTTCCAGTATAAGATATGTTCTAGAATGCAGAATTTGACTACTTTAAATTTTGTAATTATTGCTTTAGTTTTGGAAAAACCAGGAGGTGCATTCAAATTAAATAAAACATATAAGATATATGCATACCAGGGAGAATTTAGGAATGCTTCATCAATTTGTGGAGTCGCCAATTCCTCTTAATCTTCCAATGAATAAACCATGTTGATGTCTAGTGCTTGAAAATTTGATTCAACCATCAATTTGGCTAATCCTTGCCCTTTAATCAATTTGGTAAGTTTGATTTCCACATCATATTCCAAAATACCAGCAATCCATTTGCCTCTCTTTGCATCAGAACCATTTTGTGTTAAAATGTCTTTGACTACTGCATTGGGCACATAAACAATAATATGTGAATGTATAATGTAAACTTTGAAATCCTTTAATGCTTTAACCAAAGAAAAAGCCTGTTTTTCCATGATGTTGTATTTTAAAGATGCATCTCTAAAGGTTTTGCTAAAAAATTCTATTGGTTGTTCATGTCCTTCACTTTTTTTTTGCAATAATACAGTAGCAATAATATGTTTAGATGCAAAAGAAAAAACTATGAAATCTTTGGTAAAATCTGGGTTGATTAGGACTGGAGCTTTTGTCAATGCTTGCTTGACTAGATCAAAAGATTGTTTAGCTTCAATGTTCCATTTAATTTATGAATATTTTTTAAGGATGTTGGCTATATTTCTTAAAATTTCTACAAGGTTGGGTATAAATCTCCTTAAAAATTTGAATTTACAAATGAAATATTGAAGTTCTTTGAGATTCCCGGGATGAATTATTTTGAGTAAACCTTAAATCCTGCTTGGATCAATTTTAATTCCATCTTGAGAAACAAATTGTTAGGAAAAATACTGAGAGGGGGGGGGGGGTGAATCAGTATTTAGGAATTTATCAAACTTTTTAGTTTTTCACTCTCTAAAACCCATACGCTACTTTGCTGAAGCCAACTAGCATATACACGCGGATATCCTTCATAAAACTCGTGTATACTCAGAGATATAATTATGCCATTAGTTCTTCACTTATATCATTCCATCATTCATTCATTAGATGTTCTATAAACAGTAAACATGTGTAGTAAGAATAGAATAAACCATCACACAAAGCATCACACATGAACACCAGGATTTTTAGGTGGAAACCCAAGTCGGGAGAAAACCACCACTGCAGTTGCTCAGCCTTCAATATTTTATTATAGAGAAAACATCTTACAACATATGTACTGGCGCAGACTTGTACCAGCACGCAGGCACCCACCGCGCTGCTACCGTGCCCTCTCCGGAAGCGGGGAGCTACGACCCCCGCTTCTCGTTTACCAGCGGAAGGAGCGCGCGACCCCCCCCCGACCGCGTTTACCGGTACCCCCCCACCGGAAGGGGAGCCCGACTCCCCGACCGGCGTCGTTAACCTCGGGCACTTGCGGGACCACGTCACCACCACACCGGATCCACCCCCACCACCTGAACACAGCCACCATATTTTCGTACTATATATCCACCTCCATACTTTTAAGCTCAAACATACATCACCATCAGATACTTGTCAATTCAGATAACCCAGACAAATAGCAGTAACACAGTAGAACAGATCAGACATTTCATACCCCTTTCTTTAGCAAACCCTAATTTGCATACGCACTTTCCTTTCACTGATACAACGTATATACGCGCCTTCTACCATACAAACCCGCGTATATTTCAGTGCATATTACAGAGCTAGTTTCACTACGCATACGCGCTTTCTCTTCAGCGAAGCCGCGTATATACGCGCTTCCTCTTCGACGAACTAGTGTATGGTTCTTCAGACATTTATGTCATTGCAATTCTTCAGAACAGATACATCACTCAGATTTTACCCTTTACCTCAGACAGATGTTCGCCTCATTACAGATCTTATCATTTCATAAATAGATCTAGAAGATACAAATACATTTCAGATCTAGATACCCTTCTTCATCATTTTCTTCATTGGTGCATCATGCATTCAGATCTATCATTCAACTATAACCCTTTCCATTCAGATATACTTCGTAGAGAAGTATTCATTCAAGTTTGTATATCTTGCACCTACACCATGATTTGGTAATAATGAATTTTTCTTTAGCATAGGTTTACCTTTGTCACCATGAGCCAAAACCACATTACTCAAGGGTATTTCGTATTGTGGCTGCTTAGACGAATCATTACCCAATACAATGGGTCAATACCATGGTGGTTACCCCTGGTTTTGCACTTTTTGAGCGCTTTTGCCCATACGCGACTTGGCACGTACTTTACTGCGTGCATACGCGACTTCTACTAGACAAATCCGCGTATGCCTTGAGACATACTCTTTTCATCATAGATCTAGCACATGTTGAATTCCTTTCTTCATTACCTTCTGTACTCACTGTAGATACATCAGATTTAGTTCATCAAGACATATTCTATCAAGCACAACTTCATCCAGTAAGTTGCCATCATCTTCATCAAGTCGGTTGCCTTTCAAGGACAACACTCAGCATCATATTGCTAAAAAAAATAATTTCATATTAGATTTACATCATTTACCAAGTCCATCAGGTCAAGACTAACTTCATCAGGTGGTTTGCCATCAAGGACAACACATGTCAACAATCTCATTTCTTCATCTTCATTCAGTGGGTTGCCATCAAGGACAACACTCTGCATCATATTTCCAACACAAGTGACCCATAAGCTTTCCTTCTTCCAGACCAAACAATGTTTTCTTTGGATTTAAGGAAATTCTAAACCTTCTACATTTCTCAAAAACTATCCTTAGATGTGCCAAGTGTTATTCATCAGTTTTTGAATATATAGTAATGTCATCAAGATATATCACAATGAAATGGCCAATTTAACCTGCAAAAGCAATATCCATGGCCCTTTGAAAAGTAGCACCAACATTCATTAATCCAAAGGGAATTTTCACATACATAAAAGTCCCCAAAGGAGTAATAAAGGCTATTTTGTCTTGATCATCAGGATGTACTAAAACTTGATTATAACCTAAAAATCCATCTAACAAAAAAATCCTACTAGAACCTACTACCCTCTGCAATATATGGTCCATTTTTGGTAAAGGGTAGTGTTCCTTAAGAGATACTTTGTTTAGTTTCCTAAAGTCAATGCAAAGTATGATTTCACCTATTTTCTTTCTTGTAGGCACAATATTAGATACCCATTTAGAATATCTAAGAGGAACTATGATTTTGGATTCATACATTTTCTTGATTTCTTTCTCAACCAAGGGCATTAAGACATGATTTAGTCTACGTAGTTTTTGTTTGAAAGGTTTTTTATCCTCCTTGATTGGAATTTTGTGTTGTATGATGCTAGTATCATAAGATTTTAAGTCCTCATAGCTCCAAGAAAATACATCTATGAATTCTTTAAACAAATCTGTATACCTTTGTTTCAGAACTATAGGCAGTGATTTTGACAATTTTATGATTTTTGGGCTTTTTTCAGTGCCTATGTTACATACTTCAATGTTTGTCCCTGTTGGTTCCATTTTGGGTTTCTTGGCCACGTCATTAAAGTCAACCAGTTCTTCTAAAGGGACCAACCCTCTAGGCAGGATATTATCCTTGAGTTGAAGTACTTTGAATTCCTCTTTTTTTGTGTCTTTATGTATTTCAATTTTATGTACATGTTTATTTGCTGAAATATTTACATCAAAAATAGCAGATTGTTTTTCTACAATCATTTGAACAACAGTGTGACTGTCTTCTTCACTATATAAGTCTATATTTCTATCCTAAAATTCATCCTTTGATTGTAAGAAACTCTCAATTTGTTTTTCATAACCGAATACTTGTCAGTATCTCATGTTATCAGGCACAAATGGACAATTTTTAACCTCTATTGTGTATTGTGTGTTTGGGTGAGGAAATTGACATGTGCTTGTTGAAAAGTTTAAACTGTTTGCTAAGACATTTTGATTTCTCGTAATAACTGCTAGATCATACTCTTCAAATGTTCTTAATAAATCAAGTATAACATTTCTGAATGCTCTTAACCTAGGATGCTTTGCAACATATTGTCCTTTTATTTGTTTTATGACTAATTCAAAATCACCATGGACAGAAATCCTCTTAGCTCCTAATATTTTCAGCAATTGTAATCCTAATAGTAGGGCTTTATATTATGCTATATTGTTAGTTCATTGAAAATTTAACTTGTATGAGTGACCGTGTGCATGATTGTTCCTTGCATAATATACCCAAATACCTGCTCTTGAGCCTACTTTGCCACATGAGCCATCAAAACTCATATTCCAAAGAGGTTCATTTTCAGTTTCTTGTTGTACAGTTTGTATTTGACTGTCATGTTTTTCTTTAAGATCATTTTCTGCATGGGTAACCTGTGAATTAATGTCTCCATCATCATAAAGAATGAAGGATTCAAGGTCATTATGAATAGAGTATAGAGGATAGTTGCATGGTTTTTCTTGACTACTCACCATGTACTTCATTAAGGTTTCTCTGTACAGTCTTCTTTGTTGACCAAACACCGTTATTGTAGCATAAGTCATATCCATTTGAAGGGTCCCTTGTAACTTTCCTCCCCGTGAGCATGATAAAAGCATGCCATACTTAGAAGGGATGCTAGCTACTACTATATCCATCACTATAATATTTTCTGGTATCTGAGCTAAAGTGATACAAATATATTTGATAAGACCTAGACCTCTAACTATGCTAGAATCAAATGAGTACAAATCTTTGTAAGGTCTAGTAATTTCAAGACCAAGCTTCTCCATAACAGCCTTTGGCATAAGATTATGTGATGCACCTGAATCCAACATGGAATTATGGATAATTTTGTCATGAACATTAATACTAAGATAAAATGGAGAGACACCTCCTTCTTGGGGTTTACCATCAACTTTTGGCCCAAAAAAAAGTTTAGGTCTAGTCATCATTTAAATTAACAGTATCAGTAATTTCCCCTATGTTCAATATCTTTAGGAACTAAGACCTATACACATTCTTGTTTATCAATTCAGTGAGAGGAATAGATATTTTCAGTTTAGCAAGTTCGTTCCCAATGCTGAATGGTGTTTGAACGTTGAGCGGGTTTGAAAAATAAGTTCTTTCAACCACTACTTTTTGGGTAAATTTAGTTTGTTGAATTGTACTAGGGATATCAATTTGAGTAATTTTGGAAGGGGTATCAACTGTTCTCCTAGTAATGTTTTATTTGTTCTTATTCTCTAAATTATTTACATTTTTCTTTGAATTTTATGTTGTTTTGTTGAGATCAGGTTCAAAGACCTTTTTGGAAGAATTTTTTGAATTATTTTTGTTTGAATTATCAAAATTTTTCTTGCTTCTAAGGTTATACTATCTATGAACCTCCATGATAGCATTCTCAAATCCTTATTTATAATAATCATATTCTTCAGATTCTAACTCTATTTGAGTTAATTAAAATAATTTGTGTTCTTCTTGAGTGAGAAAAACAAAGTCATCTTCATTTATTCCCATTAAATTTATCTGATTCTCTTCTACTTCCTCAAATACTCCTTCATCTTCATCAGCATAATTCTCTTGGAATGGAGGCCTAATTTGTTGATCAGGACCTCTTTTCACTCTCTATCTTATCTGATCATGGTTTCTTCTAGGATTTTGATTTTTGTTTTGAGGAGCTGGTTGATTTTATCTGGGAATATTTCTCTCATTTAGATTGATTCTCTCCATCATTCTCACCATATTCCTAACCAAAGAGTCAATTTTTGCATCAGATGTGGAAGTTGAAGGTTCTTCCCTTATATTAACTCATCTTTCAGTTCTCATTCTAGCTCTCTTTGCTAACAGGTTGACTTCTATGCTCCTTGCATCACTCTGCATTTCCTCTAATGTGTCTAAGTTTCTTTCCCTTAGCTGATAAGACATTTATGGTTCAAAACCATCTGGGAATTTAACCAAGGCTAAACCTTGTGGTGGTTTTATATGAGCAGGTATTGCATTATATAAATTGTTGAATTTGGTGCAATAATCCTAAACACTTTCAGCTGAGGCCCTTCTATTGTTTTCATATTCAGATAAGATTTAAAGAGGGTTATTTTTTACTTCCCACCTATTTAGGAATGTTTGATGAAATGCAAGGATGGCATTGATATTGTTTGCAAATAAGGCTTTGAACCACTTTCTAACTTCTCCACTAAGACTCTAAGAAAACATCCTTAACTTAACACTCTCTTTGTCTACCTCTTGAAGGCCAAAACAATCATTCATTTTGTCAACATGTTTTTGGGCAGTTACAGGACCAGTTCCATCATATAATGTAATTTTAGACTAGTAATCATGTGGCACAACTGCCAAAGGTGCTAGAAACACCAATGGGGCATATCTAACTGCCATGATTGGTGGAGGTGGTGGAGGAAGGTGGAAAATGGATGAAGAAGGATAGATGATGGGAGAATATGTACATGTGGAGGTTTGAGTACTCTTATGATGAAGGATAAGAGAAGTGGTGGGGATTTTGGAAGTAGTAGGACTAGCTGACTTAAGATGGGCAGTATGAGAGGTAAAAGAAGAAGCCGTTATAGTCAATGCAGTTAATTCTACAGCTTTTTGAAGGTAAGCATCATCAATAGTTGAAGTAAAATTTGTTACCAAATCTTGGAGAGTGTCAAAACTCTGGAGAAGTTGAAGATCAGATTGAATTTGTGAATAATATTCCCTCACTAGACTTTGTTGCAAAATAGATGGATCAAATACTGTATGTTCTATCGTGTTCTTAGGTTTAGTCCTGAATAAACTTTGTTCAAAATGTAAATCAAACCGAATGTCCTGTAAGGTGACAAATTTTTCAAGGAGGGAATTTTCACTCTGAAGAAATATGTTACTTGTTTGGCTCTCTATTCTAGGATTTTTTCTTAATATTTTCTCAGGATTTTCCACTACAGGAGGAGGATTTGGATCAGGATGGGATCTAGTAGAGATTATTTTAGGAGCCAAAATTCAAATCAGAAGCATAGACAAACTGATTATTTTCAAAAACTGAAAGAAACCAATCTTAGAAAATACTTCTATCATATAATGATTTTAAGCGGGGTTTCTAAATTCAAATGAAAAGACAATTTTTTTAGTTTATTCCCCAGTATGGTCGCCACTATGTTATTTTTCTATAATTTTAAGATTGGCAAGAATAATTATATAGGACAACTTCAAAACCACTTTGGAGCCTAGGATCTAGCCCTCCTAGACTCAGAGCAGTATCTCTCTTTAGATTTAGCTTTGTTTTATGAATCTGATTTAGGCTAGTTATAATGATAGTGAAGATTGATTTTTGATTAATTGTTTGGTTAGATTAGTAGATATATTTAGACTAATTCCATTGGGCTATGGAGTCATAACAAGCTGGGTTGTTGCAACAAATTTACAAGAGAATTTAAAAGGCAAGTTTACTACACTTACTGGATCTTTAAAACATAATGAATTATGAAATGAAAGAAAGAGTGAATTCCATAGTGGTTGAAAAGAAATTAAGAATTTCTTAACCAAACTTCAGAAGAAAAAAATTTATATTGTAAATACAGCCATAAATAAGGTGCTCTAGAGAAAATAGTAATATTCATATTTCTACTTTACAATTATATTTAAAAGATGCATTTACATAAAAACAATGGAAAACATTAGCACAAAAATAAATGACATCACTAGATAAACATAGCTCAAGAATATTGCAAAATATCTTTTTATTATTGATGCTCCAGCTCCAAAATACAATGCTCCAAAAGAAAAATTTTACAATCTAGGTTCCAACAACTAATACTCAGAAGGAATTCAGTATTTAACTAAACTTCTATAGCGATTGTTGTATCTACATTGGCAATATGTTATTAATTACAATAATAATCAAAATTTTACTAATGTGACCATGAAGTGTACACGATGGAATAACTTTGACATCTGGCCCTATTATCCAGAAGGCCATTGCTGCTTGATTTGATCTTTTGTTGTGCTGGAAGATTTGGGTGATTTGATGCTGATATGTTGATCTGGCTGATACGCTGATACACTAGCCTTCACCCTTCTTAGTAGTCACACAAATTTTCCCAATGTTGCTTATTCGGAATCTTGATCCTGATCATCTTTCAGTATATCTCATATGTCTCAGTGAAATTCACAAAAGTTGGCCTCAACACAAAAATGTATTTAATTTCATGTTGGGTGAATATATCATTATCCATGGCTTCAAGGAAATATCTTCCAGTAATTGATCCTTTAATCCCTACAAAATTGGTTGTGTCCTTGGAAATCTATTTCATATTCTTCACATAATCTTGTCTAGGCATAAGCTTATCATGTATTAAAAATAGTGAGGGTAACCCTCTTTTGTTCAGTGGCTTGATTATTTTAAAGAATATACTGACACCAACTTCTAAACTATTGCACTTTTCCTCTAACTGTGTGACAAATCTTTTCTTATTGAGAACCTTCTTGACTTCTAGAATTGTTTTTGTTTTGACTTCAACTCCAAGTGCCTCCAATTAGAACCTATTATTGGAATCTAAAAATATGATAATGTTATTTTTTGTCTCAGGCATCCCTGCAAGTTCCTTGGTTGCTTTTTCTATGGCATCATTTACCTTTTCAATTAGTTCTCTTCGTTCAAATATGATTTGAATAGAAGTCAATATTTCGTTCATAGAATCAGTTATGCATGTCCAAATAATCTATTTGATTTGCTAATGTTCTGACCAATGGAAGCTTCACTCTCTGCCTTTCTCAGTCTTTCAATATTCTTTTGAGCTCTCTGTATTTCTATTTCATGTGAATTTTCAGACCTTATCTTCAGATCCTTCAAGGTATTAATTTTTGCTTCTAGATTTTTTATCTCCTCTGTTTGTATGGACATATTCTCCATGGCTTTGGCCAACTGTTATGTGCCACCTGATGTGCTTGTAGTTTCTAGTGTAGCTGTAGGGGTGAATGCAATAGGAACAATATCCAAAGGAATTCTGCTGCTTTTTCCTTTTCCTTGACTAATTTCTCCATCTATGTCTCCATTTTCTTCAGCTGTGTTGACTGCTCCATTATCAGCTTCATCATCTCTTCTTTTTGTGCTTCATTTTCCTCTATATCCTTTTGTTGAGATTAAACAAGATGATGATCCTAGTGAAAATTAAGCACCTACACTAGGTGGGGTTCGTGGGATATTTGTAGGTGTATGTATATTTTTAGAATGTTGAGAAAAGTATATTTATAGCGGGAGTCTATTTATAGATGGTTCAGCAAATTATATGTATGGATGGGCATCTATTTTTGGAATGCATGTGCGAAGTCAGTTCATGGATTTCATGTCTAAAAATAGAATGCATGTCAATTATTATTATCTCTTAATAATAATTAGACAATAAATAATAATCTATTATCTTGAAGCACTTGATTTCAGTTAACTGATGTGGCAAACTATTTGACTGAAGTAATTTCGAGTTCTAAGGTTGGTTGGTGGGACATGCAAGTGGAATTCATTATAACTGAGTGATACAAATTTGTAAAAGAGTTGGATGTGTAGTTATGTGAGTTGTAAAGTAGTTTAACTTAGTTAAGTGAGTTAAACTCAGTTGTGCTAGTTGTAACTAGTTATAACTAAAGATACACTAGTGAGAGATCAGTGAATTAAATATTAAATTAATTCACATGGAGTGATCTCACATGCAACTGAATATTTACTACTGTTAACTACATGTATGTCAGATCCAGTGGAGACCCAGTTGAGAGATAGGTGAAAGGGACAGTTTGACTATCAATTGTGACTATTAGTGGGTGCACACTTGCAACCAAACACAAATTGGAGATGCCAATGAGGATTGCGCAGTAAAGTCAAGGCAAGATCGAATTCATTCAGGGATTGTGATCAGCAGGGATTTCGCAGTGGAGGCAGGCTGTCAGGAGGCAGTAAATTGGTGCATGAATATGCCAATTTTTTTATAACAGTGTGAGACGATTGTATATTTTACTGAGAAGTCTTGGGTTAGAGTTTTGTATGAGATTGTTTCATGATCCATGATATATTGATAATATATGATAGTGGGTTTTTTAGCTTTATGCTTTCCCGGTAAAAACATCTGTGTTATGTGTGATTGATCTTTGTTCATGTGTTTGCAATTGGAGATTAAATTTCCACAAAGATTTAAGTCGAAGGATTATGTATTTAACAGTGGCATATAATAGTTAGATCAAGAGAATCTAGGAAATACATAATTGTATTAAAATGTCTACATGATATCGAAGCAAGGAAGATTTCAATATTGAAGCAGTAGCTCAGTTTGTTGGTGGAAACAATTCAAATTTGCTGCAAGAATTTCTTGGTGCGACAGTTGATTAAACATCGAAATGGATTTCAATGGTTTGCGGTTAGAGTATGCACTCGAGGGCAGCTCAAAATACATTGCATGGAAGGATAGGATGGAGGCGGTGCTTGAAGATAATGGCTTGAAGGAATTCATCGACAGTGATTTTCTTAAGCCCACTTCGACGGATGCTGCATTACTTGACGCTTGGCAGAAGAAAGTAGCGAAGATGAGACAGATTCTGTTGGAAGGTGTGAAAGACCATATTTTCTCAAGCCTTCATGGGTAATCCACTCCATTTGCGATGTGGAATGATTTGACGTATCTTTTCCAAAGTAGTGGCTACTAAAGGAATTTGGCACTGAAGGATAAACTTAGAAAGATCAAGATGGAGAAGGGCGACAATATTCCTAAGTATCTCACAAAGTTTTTCAAATGTCAGGATGAACTGGGGAGTGTGGGAATCATGGTTGCTGATGATGATTTGGTGAGTTTGGCTCTCTTGGTACTTCCTAAGATTTGGCACAATTATCAAGACTCTGTCAACGGATGGGAAAAACTGCCGGATTGGGAATGACTGTGGTCGGATCTAGTGCAGGAGGAGTTCAGGCAGAACACCAGAGATGGCTCTTCATAAAAGCATGATGATGAAGATGATTTTTCTTTGGATGCGAAGGCAAGGAAAGGGAAAGGTAAGAAATTCCAATCAAAATCCGAGGCTAAAATCAAGAAGTTGGATTTGTCCAAGGTGAAGTTTTTCCACTGTCACGAACATGGGCATCTCGCCACTAACTTCCCACAGAAAAAGAATAACAAGAAGGTTGTTGGAGCTGTAGCTGGTAAGGCCCTTGCCTCGCAATTTGAAACTAATTTCTCTTTGATCTCATTCTTGGTTTCAAGCGCAATGGGATCGGTGTGGTATCTTGATAGTGGTGCTTCCTTCCACATGACGGGAGATAAGGAGCTTTTCAGTGACTTGGAGGAGAAATATCTCCAAATGCATATAGATATGGGCGACGATGGATGATACAGTGCGACCGAAATTGGTACCATTATATTTGAGAGGGATTTAGGTAAACCATTTCTACTGAAAGATGTTATGCATGTTCCGGGTCTAAATAAAAACTTGGTCTCAGTCGCGATGTTGGAGGACAGAGGTTATGACGTTGTTTTCAGTGATGGAAAAGCTTTCCTGGGACATAAAAAAATGGGTCAAGACAAGAGGATAGGGATTCAAGTCAATAATATCTACAAGCTAGAGGTAGATGGTTGTGCTCCAATGGTGGGAAAAGAAGAATAAGTGGTGAGTCGGGATGAGGGTGAATTATGGCATAGGAGATTGGGTCATCTTCACCATGGCGCCCTAAAAATTTTGCAATAGATTTCTACTGGACTTCCCAAGGGTACACTTGCGCAATTAGATCAGTGCAAGGGATGTACTATGGGTAAGTTTGTAAAATCCACCTTTCATGAAAATTAGAACCGTGCTTCGGTGATCCTAGTTGAGAGAGTTCACACAGACGTGTGTGGACCATTCTCGGTTACTTCAACAAAAAAACACACGTATTATGTTATTTTTGTTGATGAATTTTCTCGTAGATGCTGGATCTTCTTCATGCAGAAGAAGGATCAAACATTCTCAAAGTTTTGTGAGTTTAAAGCATTCGTGGAGAATGAGTCGGGGAAGCAAGTGAAGGCTCTGAGGAGCGATAATGGTGGTGAATATATCTCGAACAAATTCAAAGACTTCTTTAGAAAAGAAGGAATTCGAAGAGAACTCATATTTCCTCATAACCCATAGCAAAATGGGGTCACGGAGAGAAAAAACATAACAATCGTGGGTGCTACACGAGCTATGTTGCATGATCAGGGCCTACCAATGCATTTGTGGGTGGAAGCATGCAACACTGAAGTTTATGTGAAAAACCATTTTCCTCGTAGAGTACTTGGCATGAGTACACCTAAAGAATATTTTACTGGTAAGAAACCGGATGTTTATCATTTTAAGATTTTTGGCTCATATTTTTATGTGCATGTGACCAAGAACTCCGAGAAGAAGTTGGAGTCGACTGCTGAAGTTGGAATATTTTTGGGGTACACAGAAACACCCCATAATTATCGTGTGTATTTTCAAAATAGTGGAATGACTGTGGTACGACGGGATATAAAATTCAATGAGGAAAAATCCATGAAGTTGTCGCTTGGGAGGGAGCTAGACTTGCATGCAGAGGAGGAACTACTTGTTCCCAAAGATGAGTCTCTAGATGTGGAGCAGCCATGGGAGGAGGTTCATGGAGTGTAGGAGTCCACTCACGCAGAGCCAAACATCAGAAATAGCAGAAGGCGTACCACAGAAGCTGAGAGGCTAAGGCTTGATGCGGCACAGAATGTAGGAGTCCCTACTTCAAAGTGCAAACAAAGACAATCTCCTGACTGATTCACAGGCTGGTTGATAAATCAGTGGTAGGTTCAAGATGGATCTACAAGGTAAAGCAAGCTTCTGATGGGAGTTTTGAGAAATACATTTGTGGCCTAGGGCTTCTCACAGATTGAGGGGATTGATTATGAAGAAACCTTTGCACCTGTCGCACGATATTATTCCATAAGGACCATCCTTGCTCTCTAAGTGAAAATGGTTTGGCACATTCATCAAATGGATGTGAAGATTGTGTTCCTTATTGGGATCATTGAGGAAGAAGTGTACAATGAGCATCCTGAAGGATTTGAGATCTTCAGCAGTGAGTCGCATGTGTACAGACTCAAAAGAGCGTTGTATGGGCTGAAGAAAGCACCCTGTGCTTGGTACATTTGGATCGACAGCTATTTCACCGGACTTGGCTTCACCAAGAGTGAGGCAGATGCAAACCTATACCAAATTGTGGTTGAGGGTAAGCTTTTAATCATTTTTATTTATGTTTATGATTTAATACTAACTAGTGATGAGCATCTGATACACTCATGCAAGGAGGACCTTTCAAAGGAGTTTAAGATGAAGGCCCTATGGGCCTCCTTCACTATTTCCTTGGATTGGAAATATGGCAGCTAGATGGTGAAATTTTTGTGTCTCAAGGCAAGATGAAAAGGATATACTTGGTAAGTTTCACATGGAGGGCTGCAAACCCATGGATACTCCTCTTCCAGGAAATTGGAGGAAAGAGGATGCTACATTGGGAGAGGTAGTGGATGCTACTGTCTATCGACAGTTGGTGGGTTCACTCATGTATTTATTTAATACAAGACCAAACATATGCTATGTGGTGAATCGGCTTAGTCAAGTGATGGCTAATCCTACCAAGCTCTTTTGGAAGGCAGGAAAGCATGTCCTGAGATATCTCAGGGGCACATCTGAGTATGGATTATGGTATAAACAATTAGAAGAGGTGAAGTTGCATGGCTTCACAGATGAAAATTGGGCAGGTAGCCCAATGAAAAGAAAGAGCACATCAGGAGGGGTCTTCAGTATCAAATCTACAGTTTTTCCTTGGTACAATAGGAAACAGAGATTTGTTTCACTTAGTTCAACGGAAGAAAAATACATGGAAGCAATTCAAGCTACATGTGAGGATATCTGGATGAGAAAGATCCTGGTTGGTTTGTTTGGTTCTCATTTAGATCCTATAGTGATTCATTGTGATAATCAGAGTTGCATTAAACTCTTGATTAATCATGTGTTTCATGATAGATCTAAGCATATAGATATCTGATATCATCATATCAGAGATTGTGTGCAGTGGAAGATCATGTTGTTTTAATACATTCCTATGGAAGATCAGGATGCAGATATTTTGATGAAGGCACTCACCAGGAGAAAATTAAAATACCATAGAGATAGGATCGAGGTGAAGGATAATCCCTTTCTTGTTGAGAGGGAGTCTTGAGATTCAAAAAGATGATGATCCTAGTGAAAATTCAGCACCTACACTAGGTGGGGCTTGCAGGCTATTTTTAGGTGTATGTATATTTTTAGAATGTTGAGCAAATTCTATTTATAGTGAGAGTCTATTTATAGATGGTTGAGAAAATTATATGGATGGATGGGCATCTATTTTTGGAATGCATGTGATAATTCAGTTCGTGGATTGCATGTCTAAAAATAGAATGCATGTCGATTATTATTATCTCTTAATAATAATTAGACAATAAATAATAATCTATTCCCTTGAAGCACTTGATTTCAGTTAGCTGATGTGGAAAACTAGTTGAATGTAGGAATTTCGAGTTCTAAGGTTGGTTGGTGGGACATGCAAGTGGACTTCAATGTAACTGAGTGATAAAAATTTGTAAAATAGTTGGATGTGTAGTTATGTGAGTTGTAAATTAGTTTAACTCAGTTAAGTGAGTTAAACTCAGTTGTGCTAGTTGTAACTAGTTGTAACTAAAGATACACTAGTGAGAAATCAATGAATTAAATATTAAATTAATTCACATGGAGTGATCTCACATGCAACTAAAGATTTACTACTGTTAACTACATGCATGTCAGATCCAGTGGAGACCAAGTTGAGAGATAGGTGAAAGGGACAGTTTGACTATCATTGTGACTATTAGTGAGTGCACACTTGCAACCAAACACACATTGGATATGCCAATGAGGATTGCATAGTAAATTCAAGGCAAGATCGAATTCATTCAGGGCTTGTGATCAGTAGGGATTTCGCAGTGGAGGTTGGCTTTCAGGAGGCAGTAAATTGGTGCATGAATATGCCAATTTCTGTATGATAGTGTGAGACGATTGTATATTGTACTGAGAAATCTTGGATTAGAGTTTTGTATGAGATTTTTTCATGATCCATGATATATACACAATATATGATAGTTGGGTTTTTAGCTTTATTATTTCCTGGTAAAAACATATTTGTTATGTGTGATTGATCTTTCTTCAGGTGTTTTAAATTGGCAATTAAATTACCGCAAATATTTAAGTATAAGGATTATGTATTTAACAGTGGCATATAATTGTTAGATCAGAAGAATCCAGGAAATACATAATTGTATTAAAATTTCTACACCTTTGTTAGAGGGTCTTTAGTAGCTGACATTTTAAGGTGCTTTCTTAGGGCTGCTATGTTAGCGTTCTTCTTCTTCAAGACCTTTTCCACTGCCTCTACATTTGCTGGATCATACCCTATCTTCACAACTAAATCCTCGAAGGATTTAATTCTAGTATCCTTTGCTAGAGAAGAAATCTTCTCCATCTTGAGTTGAGATTGAATGTTAGCCAGTGATACCTGCAATTTTGGCAAGACCATTATAGTGCTTGTTAGTGTGGAGGATATCATTTCTCTAGTCTTTTTGTGCATTTCCATCTGATATATTGGATGGATATCTTTGACATTAAATTCAAAAGCAGTATGCTTGAAATCTGTAGGTGATTCACGCTGAGAGATCTAGGCTTCTAAGAAATCCATTCTCATATTTCCTTTCTCTGAGTCAAAGGATGATAAAAGCCTTCTTTGTGAACTGTTGGTCTGATTCCAAAACTAGTTGTAGATGTTGGTCTTCAGTATCTCATTTTTTCTCTTAATCTACCTAATGGTGTCATAAGTTTTCTCCTCCTTTTCCCCTGTAGCAGCAGTAGATGTAGGTTTTTGAAGACTTTTATGTTGAAATGGAATTGTGGCTGAATATGTAGAAAATATAGTTTGGCCACTTGCTGGAGATGAACTAGGAGAATCTCTGATTGGTATGACTTTCTGCTGCTCTGTTTCCTTATTTTTATCAATGTCCATATGAATTCTTGCTCTCTTTTTGTATTTCATTTTGAACTCCCCACTGGGGGTATCAGTATCCAAAATAGATTGATCATCTCTTGGCCTCTTTCCTATTCCCTCTTTCTCTAGTTCTTTTCCTCTGTCTTCCTTGTCCTCTGGGTTCTGTTTTTCTTGTGGAGTAGGGGTATGTATGCTTGAGGATGAAATCACCTACTCTTCAGCCTCCTGCAATTTGTTTTTTGCCCACTCTGTTTGGTTCATGAATTTCTCAATTTCAGGCCTATGTGTGTGGATATATGGAGTTGATTTATTTTCCACCCTTTTCTTGGAGATGATGCCTAATGGGCCATAAGACCAAGTGAAGTTATGTTAAGTCCCTATATTAATAGTGTAGCCCCTTAGTATGTTAGTGTAGCCCCCCTTATTGTTATTATTGTACCCTTGTAACCCCCATTTTGTTATTATTGTGCCCTTAAATTATTATTGTTAGGTCGGCTAGGATTACATTGTGGCCCACTAGGATTACATTATGGCCCCATGGACTCCTATATATAGAAAGGAGGTTTGTAAATTGTATCATCCAAGAATTTTTCATTTATGTAATGTATTGGAGGTTTCCCCCTCGAAGTGGCTCATTTCTAAGGCGTTTATATCTCTTTTCTTCTCTTTTTGGAGCTGGTTACACAACATTTGGTATCAGAGCTTTGGATTCTAGGGTTTCGCTGCTCCAAACAGGTCATCGTGGCTACTATAACTCTCTAATTTATATTATAGCGAGAATGAAATTTTCTAACAAACTCAGGGCAACTGTGGGTTTTTGGGAATACATAATAGGGTAGTTTTGTCTCCCATGACCCTATATCATCAAAATCATCGATAAGTGTGTCTTCCAACCAACAGTAAACATCAAACAGATCAAATTCTAAATCAGTCTCATGTATCTTGAAGTCTCCGTCAGCTAGGGCCACATGATTCGGGTCCACATGAGGGTGAACCATTGGGTTAAATGGTTGTTGCTCCTTCTTTAGAGGCATTACTGCTCACTGAGAAAGAAGTTGATTGCAAATTCACATAAGGGGATTAGAAGAAGAGGGAAAAAGAAAGGGAATTATGTTGATCTGAATGGGAATTGGGAGAACAAGGTGAAAAGAAGAGGGAATTATTCTTGAATCTGCAAATAGTTGAAGGTTTTCCACACCTTTCTTCAATCTGTAAAACTTAAAATTTGACCACCTAAAAAAATAAGAACACGGAAGCAATGTAAACTTTGAAAGGAGTGAGGGAGATTTATTATGTAGGATGACAGGAATATCGTTGACATGGCGCGAGCCCGTTGGATAATGGATTAGTCAATTAAATTCCTAAAGGACCTTTAGGTGAGAGCATAGGTGATTGGATGGAGGTGAGAGGAGTGGTTGTCGTGGCGCAACGGTTGTGGCGGACATATAACAGTCAGTGGCATGGTGGTTTTTTCACGGTGGAAAACCGATTTTCGTAGGGGGTCGTGGTTGGTAAGAATATTGGAGTGGGGGGGTGTGAAAAGATGTGCGCTTGACAAATAGAAGATGGGACAGTTTGGGAAACCGCCAATTTCGGACCCCTCCCCGCCCCCCCCCCCTACACCCCCTCAGATGTTAAATTTCGGAGGATGAGGGGGGGACAGAAATGATCGTGGGCCGTTAGATGAGATGGAGGGAGCGAAGATGAGGTGGAAGGCGATGGGAGGTTAAATGGTGATTTGACATGAATGGATGGTCGGGTCAAGTGAATGAATATTGAGCGGGGGTATAGTTCGAGACTTAGGATATTAGAATATGACATATGATATGTCAAAATATCTTTAATAAAGCACTAATTCCCAAACCTTAGGACAAAACACCTTTGTTTTTTGATTTTTTCCTTTTTAACCAGGAAATACATGAAGTCCTTAGGATGAAATTTGGAATAAATTTCATGTTTCCTCCATATTAATTTTTCTTCTTCCACTTCTACCTACCCATTTCACTATTCTAACATTTTTTCATTCTTATTTTGTAGGGTGCATTTGGGCTTGCAGACCCACATCACTTTTTATAAAACTCTAACCTACATCTATCCTTATTTCTTCCATTGACTCAGTTTAAATAGTTGAGTCAAACTTTATTTCTACCTATCTACTAATATGCCAAGTTTAGACAGTCTGTCAAATATTTATTTTCTAACCTATCAACAGAAATTTAAAATTTTACAATCATGCTTAGACTGTATGATCAAACAAGCTAATCGAATCAGTAGTGGCATTTTGATTTGCAACACTTTCAATATTATTCTTTTTGGGGTTTTTCTTTCTTTTTATTTTTCTTTTTTTCTCTTTTTCCTTTTTATATACACCCCATTTTCTTTCTTTTTTTTTCATATTTTTTGGAAACCATTTGAATATTGAAAATCATACTCAATATGAAATTGTAACTCATAAAATACTCAATCAACTTGATTTGCTATGATTTATAGGATACTAACGATTTATAGTTTGTCTTAGTATTCTAATTGTGAAGGATGCAATAGAATTTATTTCGATATTTAATGAAGTAATTTTTGTAAATAAATTGTTACTGGAATGATAAGTAGAAGAAATAATATCAGTCACTGCAGTTGGATTTCGATTTAGAAATTTTCACATGGTATTAGAGCTTTATTGGGCAAGGGTACAGAAGAATCTGCGTTGAAGGGAAGCCGTGGTGCTGCACTAGCAGCAATTCAAACCTAGAGGGATTACGCAGTTTTTTTGCAGAGGCTACCGGAGAAAAGAAATAGCACAATGGATGATCATGACATTTCCGAGTTATCTTCCAGATTGGAAGAAGAATTTGCTTGTTTGTCGACTTCTGTATCAGCTGATGATTGGTACATTGATAGCAGGGCTTCAACTCATATGATTGAAGTACGAGAATATTTCTCGAGCTATCAAGAAGAACAAATGGACTTCGAGATTACTATGGGAAACAAAACAAAGTGTACCCAGTAGGGAGAGGGACCATAGCGTTTCAGACAGAAGCAGGAGATAGCCTCCGAGCCACGAATGTGCTGCATGTGTTAAGATTGGGAATGAATTTACTTTTAGTGTCCCAGTTGCAGGACAAGGAATATGATGTGTACTTCATTGGAAGGAAAGTATACGTCAAACATCCAAGCTGGAAGAAAAAAGCTCAGATTGGATCTCGAAGCAGCAAACTATATAGGTTGCAGCTTGAGTCTCCAATGGCACTAGTAGGCAGCGATCTCAATAGTGAAAAGGACTTGAATGAGCTATGGCACAGATGAATGGGGCATCTACACCATGGAGCTTTGAGGATACTCAGAGAAACTATTACGGGAGTTCCAGTCTTAAGCACCAAGCACGATGATGTATGCAGAGGATGCGTACTAGGGAAGTACGTTAAAGTAGCATACGCCAGAAGCAACAATAGGGAAAAAGGTGTATTGGGGCTAATACACTCAGATATCTGTGGTCCAATGTCTACTAGAGCTCTTAGTGGTGGCGAATATTTTGTCACCTTCATTAATGACCAGTCCGGGAAAACTTGGATCTACTTCTTAAAGACCAAGGATGAGGTATTTGATCGGTTCAAAGATTTCAAAGCTCTGGTTGAAAACCTAACATGGAAGAAGATAAAAGTATTGCACTTAGATAATGGTGGAGAATATACTAACAAGGACTTCATATAATTTTAAGAAAGAGAGGGCATCAAAAGAGAATGGATGTCTCCTTATAATTTGGACATAATGGAGTTGCATAGTGGAATAATAGAACTATTGTTGGGGAAACAAAAACAATGTTGTATGACCAAGCCATGCCTAAGTTATTATGGAAAGAAGCATGAACAAAAAAGTGTATATCCAGAATATGAATCCTCATAGAGCATTAGGAAAGAGAACACGTGAGGGTGTCTTCACAGGAAATAAGCTAGAAGTGAGTCATTTCAAGATATTTGAAACTGCGGTGTATTGTCACATTCCAGATGAGAAGCGGAAAAAATTAGATCAGACTGTAGAAAAAGGGGTATCTCGTAGGATACAATGAGACCTCGAAGGCATACAGAATCTACAGTCCGAGTAGCAAGAACATTGTAGTCAGAAGGAATTTAAAGTTCATGAAAGACATATATTTCAATAAATCCCGAGAGATGCCTACTAGAGAATAGTCTCAGGATGTTCCTCTTATACAGTAGCAGCAGGGAGAAGAACGAGCAAGTGGAAAAACATCTGGATCAATCACTGTAACCAACACCAGTATTTGCTCAGGTGAGGGAAATCCAGATAGTCCATAATAGATATGGAATAGCAAGAAGAGGAACTGATTGAGCCACCCACCAGCAGTGGTAGAACTAGCAGAGAAGTACGCCAAATGATAAGGGACACAAGGATTTTGTTGGAGCTCCTAGAACAAAGAAAATTCAACATAGACAACCTAACAGATACCAAGCCTTGGTAGCACAGGCTGGAGAACCCTCTAGCTCTTAGGAGGTCATACAACACCAATTTTGGGTGGATTGCATGGTAGAATAATACAATTATATCATGACAAATGATGTTTTGGAAGTTGTACATAGACCATAGAACAGATCAGTTGTAGGCTTGTGGTGGATCTACAAAATCAAGTATGGTGTAGATGGTAGCATAAATAAGTACAAGGATACGTTCAAGTCCAAGGGATATGCATGGAAGGAGGGAATTAACTATGAAGAGATATTTGCCCCTGTAGCTAGATACACCTCCATCAGATCTATTGTGACCTTAGCAGTGCATATGGGATGGGAAATTCACCAAATGTATGTCAAGACAACATTCTTGAATGGGGTGATAGAAGAAGAGGTGTACATAGAACATTATGAGGGCTTTTAAACGCATGAGAAGAAACATCATATATGAATACTAAAAAAATCTCTATATGGGCTCAAACAGGCACCCAAAGCATGGTATGTTCGGACTGATAGTTACGTGTAGTAGTTGGGATTTGTCAAGAGTGATGCAGATCCCAATCTCTACTATTTGATGGTAGAGAATGAGCCATTAGTTATGGTATTGTATGTAGATGATTTTTTCCTTATAGGATTGTCTAGGCTCATAAAGGACTGCAAAAAGAACTTGGAAGAAGAATTTGACATGAAGGATTTTGGGATGATGCATTATTTTCTAGGGTTGGAGGTATGGCAGAAGAATGGAGAGATATTCTTAGGACAAGGAAGATATGTAGCTGAAATTTTGAAGAGGTTTAGGATTCTAGATTGGTGACCCATGGAAACTCCCAATATAACTAACTCAAAGAAGATAGATGCATCATGAGACAAGGAAGTGGACCCCACCCTATACAGACAATTCATTGGGTCACTTATGTATCTCGTTAACACCAGGCCAGACATATATTTTTCTATCAACACCCTTAGTCAGTTCATGGTGGAACTGAAAAGGGTACACTGGGAAGAATATAGGCACATTTTCATATATGTGCAGGGAATAGTCGGATATGGGTTTAAATACACCCAAGGAGATGATGTCAGATTTAGCGGATTCACAGATGCAAATTGGGCAGGAATTTCAGTAGATCGGAAAAGTACCACTGGGTATTGCTTTAGTATCACATCAGGAATGACCACTTGGTGAAGTAGGAAGTAGAATACTATAACACTAAGCTCAGTAGAAGTAGAATATATGGCAGCAAGCACAACTACGTGTGAAGCCATATGGCTTAGAAAACTTCTAGTGAGTTTGTTCAAAAGAAGCATCAAAGCGACCAGTATCTTCTACGATAATCAAATTTGTATTAAACTCTCTGAGAATCTAGTGTTTCATGATCGGTCAAATCACATAGACATCATGTGTCATTTTATTAGAGACTATATTCAGCATGGGGAAGTTTAGTTACACTATGTCCCCATAGGAAATCAGGTGGTATACATACTCACCAAATCTCTAGGAAGGGCCAAGTTTGTTCACTTTAGGGAGCTGATGGGTATGGTAGAGAATCCATTTCAGTAGCAGAAACAAGCAATGTCTCAAGCCATAGATGTAGCAATTGAGACAGAGTCGTAGTAAAAATCTAGTGTTGGCAGTGTCAACAACAGTACAATTTCATCAGTAGTGCAGTAGTTGGTGGACGACATGGCAGGCATCAGCAGTGCAAAGGGAGATGCTTCAGAGTCAGATCAATATGCAGTAGAGTGTATTGCTAGAGAACATTCCTTGATAAGAGTGAGTGTTTATTTTGTGTAGCATAGGATGTACTCTAAGTCTCAATTTTTTTGGAGAGGCTTAGACACATGTATTCCAGATAACCCAGAAATCATTTTGGTAAATTTCACTTGGAGACAGTTTTATTTGATAAATTAATTATTTTTAATGAGACCCAAAGTCTAAACTTAGGAAATTAAAATATTTAATGGGTATTAATATAAAATGTGGGTGAAACTTCTAGAAGAAGACAAGGATCAAGTCAAAATGATCTTAGCCACTGATTAGCTTCTAATCTAGGTCGTTGAATGTCAACGAGAATATTATTTAAGGAATCTTGAGGGTCATTTGTAAAACACGCTAGGCAGATACTCAGTTGCCCAAGATCGATTTTTTAGAAAGAAGAAATTGATTCAGAGGGAGATTTTTAGGTGGAGAGGAGAGAGAGGATATCAACATCAATCAAGAGTGCAATATATGGTGACGCAGTACAGAGAAGGGATAGTGCAAAAGAAGAAGAGTGACAGTGAAGTGCAGTGGTGTAGAATTGCGCAGTCCTTACGTAGTGGTGATGCAGAGGAGGCAACAGGGCCTCTCAGGGATCAAGTTCTCATTATGTTTGTGAGAAAACTTTCTCTAGTGTTATCATAGATGTTTCTCTTCATTGTTGCTAATTGTTCATTGTATAAGATATTTTTGCTGAAGAATAATAATGAAACCCTCATCTGTTGCACCAGATTTTCCCTGTTGGTTTTTTCCAGGGACAATTGTCCAAAAATAATTGTGTCATTCTTGTGCAAGTATTTCTTTATATCTTGTATCGGTATTTTTAATTGTGAAGGTTGCAGCATAATTTATTTCAATATTTACTGAAGTAATTTTTGTAAATAAATTGTTACTGGAATGATAAGTAGAAGAAATAATATCCAGCACTGCAGTTGGATTTAAAATTATGAATTTTCACAGCTACCAACGTTATCATGGGCCATAGTTGTAGC
Source organism: Pinus albicaulis (assembly GCA_034641835.2). Classification (NCBI taxonomy): domain Eukaryota; kingdom Viridiplantae; phylum Streptophyta; class Pinopsida; order Pinales; family Pinaceae; genus Pinus; species Pinus albicaulis. The sequence goes on along the minus strand of CM076580.1, from coordinate 951,513,667 downwards.
ATGAGGATCGTACTTCACCAAAAAATCCTGTAAAATAAAGAGTTTTTTATAAAGGATGAGATAACTAAAAAGTAAAAAAATAATTGGGATAATTAAATAAGCTTTTCACCCATACTAATGAACTTGTTGCAGCAAGGTTTTGATTTTTCCCTTTATCTCTTATGTCTAAGGCTTAATCAGAACTAAATAATTAAGTTTCTTATTTTATTTTCATTTAAGCTTCCTTATTTCTTGTATTGGATCAATGGACATAAAATTGCATTATCAGTAACCTCCTCCTCACAAACATTTGTGGATTTCTCTTGTTCATTTTTGGGTAGCATTGGATGTGCTCTAGCTCTGAGATTTTGTGGAGGGGATAGAACACATGAGATCTCCAAGACCCATAAATCATTTGGAGAAATTCCATCTAGAGTGAAATTTATTCAAATAATTAATTATTTTTAATAGAGCCTAAGTTGAAATTTAGGGAATTAATATAATTAAAGTGAATTAATTTAAACATGTGGGTGAGAAGCTTCTAAGTGACGAGGATCAAGTATAATTTAATTATAGTTGTTGGTTAAGCATTAGATCACAGTCATTGATTTCTCAACAGGAAAATTATAAAGGAAGGCTTGAGGGTCAATTGGAGAACACACATAGCGAATAAATAGATCAAATTCTTCTGACGGAGTAGTTTTCAGATGAACACAAGATCTAAATGATTCATTTGTAGCGAGGGGCAGAAGCAGTTATTGGTCAGAGGACCAAGAGTACATAGAAGAGCAAGGGTGGCAGCGACAGCAGAGGAAGCAGCGCGGCCACCAGGAGAGATGATGCAGTCCCCAGAGAGGGTGATGTAGGCCCACGTAGGGCTCACATAGGGGTAGCACAAAGCATTCGAGAGACAATCCAAATTTAGCTAAAGATCGAGATTTTTAAGCTAGGAGGGCTGAAACTAGATTTTCTGAGATGCAGATTAGTGCAAAGAAGGGGTGACGCAATCCTTAGCTAGACCCACGCATGCCTATGCATCTACTGCGGAGAGGTAGTGTAGAGGCAGCTAGGGTTTCACCAGTTTGATCTGGATCAGCCAGGACTTGCAGTGTGAGGTAAAACTCACTATTTTATCTGTCTACTAAGGATTTTATCTACTGGGTGAGCCAAATTTGGCACCCTAGTTGTACTCATAATATTTTGGCTTGATAATACAAACCCTGATATCTGCTGCATCAGCTTTCCCACATTGGGTTTTTCCAAGAACAATTGTCTAAAAATAAGTGTGTCCTTTGTATGGTTCTCTCATTTATTTTTTAGCTCTTGATATGTATATTGGTGTAGGCTGCAGTGTATTTACATTAATATTTTTACTAAAGTATTTGGAAATAACTTGTTAATATAAACACAAGTAGATAATGTAAATCAATTTTTTTGTAGTATTATTTCTGGTTTAGATTCAGAAATTTTCCCATGGTATCGGAGTGATTGCATATTAAGAAGGATTGAACCCATCAGCAAAAGGACAGAGAATATTTTTTTTCACAAAGGCAGTTGTCCCAAGTGATAGTGCTGAACCAGAAAGGCAGAGGAAGGGTGATGCAGTCACCAAAGGGGCTCACGCTCTGCGTTAGCCTGCTAAGGTGATGTTCTAGCTGCAAGAGGCAGCACAACGGTTGCTAGGCTAGTGCAGAGGCTATTGAGCCTCAGTTATCTGGTTTTTATTTCTAGAAGAGAAGTATGATTTCTATCTGGACTTGTTAGTGGGCCATTTTTTTTTTGGTGCAAAACGATGTCTAGTGGGGTAGAAGCAAAGTAGAGGGAAGCAATTCCTCAGAATATTTCTTGCCAAGAAGTCTAGATCTAGTGTTGAGCAGCAGTAAAGTAAGATCAGACATGATTGTTTTTACGTCTGTTGGCAGAAGGATTTCAGTGAAGGAACTTTGATCTTAGAGGGAACTTGTTCCTTAGAGGGCTTCTAGCACCCATAAATCTAGATATGAGTTTTGTTGGGGCAGCAGCAGAAGAGGGAGAAAGGAACCTTTTCAACACTTAGTTGAGCAAAGATGGTCGTGGATGGACTGAGTGATTAGGACAGGTTGGATGGAGCATCCAAATTTGTCATCTAGAAGGCCAGGATCCTAGCAATTTTGGATGAAAATCGCATTAAGGATCATGCCTTGAAAATTATTGTTATTCAGGTTGATGATGATCCTCTCAAGAAGTATGAGAAGGCTTAGGCTAAAGGAAAATTCATGATCATGGACAGATTCAAGGATCATGTGGTCCCACATATTGCTGAGAAGAACATAGCAAGAGAAATTTGGGAGGCCTTGATCAATATGTACCAGGGATCTTTCGTTCAGTGAAATATGTTTCTTGATAACCAGTTGAGATTATTTTAGATGTAGAACAGATAAGAGATCGACCCCTTCCTCATTAGATTGCAAGGGATCCGAGATTAGCTAGCTTCCGTAGGGGCTACACTAGATGTTGGACTTATGGTTAGGACTGCCCTTAATGTAGTCACTCAAGACTGGGAGACCTTTGTCCAAGGAATTTCGGGCAGGGAAGCTCTTCCAAGATGGGAAGCTATGTGGGAAACTCTTCGACAAGAAGATCTCAAATGGTGGACCAAGGTGGGAAGCAACAACAAAGGGATAAAAATCAAGAAGGAGGAAGAGGAATATGTGTCTCTCGCATCAAAGGGACAACAAGGGTAGCAGAGAAGAAAAAAGAAGAACTTCTCGAAGGTCATATGTTTTAGATATGGAGAAATAGGACATTTCACCTCACAGTTCCCTCTGAAGAAGAAGGGCAAGGAAGAATCTGACTCGAAGGTTGCTCTAGCTTAGGCTGATGATGATGATGATGATGGATGTGCAATGATTCTTCATGCACCTAAGAAGTGGGGTGATATGGAGTTTTAGATCAGCTACATGAAGAGGGGAAGGATCCTTAAGGTTCCCAAACTCTTGGATCACATACAGGTACAGGATCCCTTAATGACAATATCAGAATGATGGGTGTTAGTTGATACAAGGGATGATGGAGAAACAATAGCATAGCTAGAGTGTCGCAGTCTGAAGTAGTGCAGAGCAGAGGCAACAATAGCATAGCAGCAATAGCATAGTGGCATCAGAGGGTCAACGGAGATTAGTAGCATCCAGCATCGAGGAGTATTAAAAATGACCAGTATGTGAGTTTTAGGAGGTTTCCAGTTGCTTAAATCTCATCAATTGAGTTGCAGTGCAGCAATTAGCAGTGGCAGTGCTATGGACAACATGATGCAATATTTTGAGAGGGATTTGCAGTACAGATGCAGCAGTGACAGTGGCAGAGTCATGGGCAGTAGTATATATTGCAGCAGCATAGTGGATGAGGGGCAGCAGGCCGAACATCAACAGAACAAAGGAACGATGTCGTGGATCAGGGTGATGTTTCTCGTGAAGAAGTATCAATATAACACATTACTCGCTAAGAGGGAGTGTTAATTTTTGGGTAGCATAGGATGTGATCTAGCTCTGAAATTTTGTGGAGGGGCTAGAACACATGAGATCTCCAAGACCCAGAAATCATTTGGATAAATTCCACCTCCAGTGAAATTTATTCAAATAATTAATTATTTTTAATAGATCCTAAGTTAAAACTTAGGAATTAAAATAATTAAAGTGAATTAATTTGAACATATGGTTGAGAAGCTTCTAAGTGACGAGGATCAAGTATAATTTAATATTTTCCATTGATTAAGGATTATATCACGACCGTTGATTTCACAATAGGAAAAGTATAAGGGAAGGCTTAAGGGTCAGTTGGAGAACACACACAGTGAATCAAGAGATCAAATTCATCTGACAAAGCAGTGCAGACGAAGATAAGGTCTAAGTGATTCAGTTGTAGTGAGGGGCATAAGAAGTTATTGGTTGGAGGACCAAGAGTACATAGCAAAACAAGGGTATCAGGGACAAAAAATGGCATAGAGAAGCCACCAGGAGAGGCAACGCAATCCCCAGAGAGGGTGACGCGGGCCCAAGCAGGGCTCACACAGGGGAAGTGTAAAACATCTAAGAGACAGTATAGATTTAGTTGAAGATTGAGGATTCCAAGTCGGGAGGTTTGAAGCTTAATTTTATGATATGGAGATCAACACAGAGAAGGGGTGATGCAATCCTCAGCCAGAACGACACAGGCCTACGCATATATTGTGCATAGACAGTGTAGAGCTAGCTGGGGTTTCTGATCCGGATCAGCATGGACTTGTAGTGTGAGATAAAACTCACTATTTTATCTATCTGCCAAGGATTTTCTTTGTTGGGTGAGACAGATTTGGCACCCTAGTTGTACTCATATTATTTTTTCTTAATAATACAAACCCTCAGATCTATTGCACCGGTTTTCCTGAAATGGGTTTTTCTGGGGACAATTGTCCAAAAATAAGTTTGTCCTTTGTATGGTTGTCTCATTTATTTTTCAGTTCATGATCTGTATATTGGTGTAGGTTGTAGTGTATTTACATTAATATTTTTTTTGAAGTATTAAAAAAAGTAATTTGTTAATATAAACACAAGTAGATAATGTAAATCAGTTTTTCTGCAGTAGGATTTCTAGTTTAGATTCAAAAAAATTCACATCTCTAAGGCTTGTGCATTCCCCTTGTCACCATGTTTATCAAATAAGTGTAACTTTTAATTCATCCACAATTAATCATCAATATATTAATAAGAAAACATTTCTTACAAGTTGTGTAAAATGTAATATATATCGCCAACGTAATAACAATATTTGTATTTATTCTATTCAAATTGTAATCAATGCGAAACTCTTCCCCAACATATATTAATTTGATGGTACATACAAAGACATGGTTTCCTTCACGTCCCTCAAATATGCAATTGGGTTTCTTAATTGTGGTGGTGGGTCATGTAGTATTTACAAACCATGCAATATTCCTTGTTTCTTTTGGCCTTCCATCAATATAAATAGTTGTGCCTTTATTTTCATCATTGTCTTTTATTTGTATATAATTTTTTACCACTCCATATCTTCACATACTTTCAGTATATTGGACTAGCCGTACCCAATCATTGTAGTTGTAAAAGGGTCCTACATACTCCATCAATTCAGTTAATCCTCTATCAAATACCTTTATGTCAAAACATGTAACGATGTTGGGGTAATGCAGTATATCCTTTCATTGATAGAAAATTTGGTGTTTATATCAGGAAGATCCTTGGGTTTCCATTGTTTCACTAGATGTCTGTACCTCAAGGGAACCTCGATGTCATTTATGCTCTCATTATCATAAGAAAATGACCCCACTTTAGCGAGAAAATTTTCCATGAGTCTATTGAATTTTCTTCTAATATTTTTAAATTTAGTTTATCTCAGCCTGCTAAATGACATAACATATTTTTGGTCAATTTATTATATCCTACCTGAAATTTTGTCACTCAACGAAGATACATTTTAAAAATACATATTTGGTTGAACATCCTATAACACTCCATCAAATGAGAGAAACTGTCAACGAGTGTCATAAGGGATGATGAGAAACGTCTTGACAAAACCATAAGAACATTATATTAGTACAAGTGAGTTATAAAGAAGTTATTTGTGTTTAAAATATTCAAGTAATATTTAAGAACTTAAGAACCTATTCATCCTAACCAATGAACTCACTCGATAACTTGAGAACTCAACATAATCTGAGAGCATTTAATCTTCCATTACAAAATATTACCCACATTCAATATGTTGAAGAATATAGCTAGTGTCGGTCTTCATAATTGTCATTTGACTCATGTCATGATGTAATTCTTATGTATCTATAAAAATAAGAAACAAAATGACTTTTTTAAAGCATGGGTTTCATGCTCAAGTCACTTTGTCATTAGGTCAATCCTCTGTCGAATGCTCCTAGGGTTTGTCAAGATTCCTTATCATATTGTAAAATACCCTATTAGGAATTTGTATCAAGGAAAGAAAATTTATTTTGAAATTAGAAATGTCTATAAATCTCCCAAGACCAAGTCAGTCAGCCAAGGAAAATGTGGCCTAGAGAGGGCTAATGGGGCCTCTTGGAAAGGATATATAAATATGAATCTTTGACCTATTGAGAGACACATCAATAATTCCAAAAGTTTGTAATTTTTCTTATAATGTTCATACATGTGAATACCCTAGTGTTTCTAGGGTTTCCTCAGGTTCAAAATTGTTGGAGGTGTTGCAGTTTCCCTTGGTGAGCATGAAACTCAAGAAGAGACATCATATTGAATAGATCTTGTTTCGTTGCCCTTGGAGATCTTGTTTCACTACACTTGGAGGACTGGAAAATATCATCATGAAACATATATCATGAGCCATAGTTCTCTTGTTCTCATCTTGTATCAAATTTAACTTTGTCCCAAAATGAGCAAGAAACTCACAATGGAAACATAATTGGTGTTTCTCATATGTCTTAATATGTCTTATTTTAATCAACATGCTCATTTTTGTTAGGAAATATAACTAGTTTCAATCTTCATAATTGTCATCTGTCTTGTGTCATGATGCCATTATTATATATTGATATAAAGAAGAAAGAAAATTTTATAAAGCATGGGTTCCATGCTTGAGTCTTTGGTTAATATGTTAGGCATCCATTCCATGCCTATAGGACTTTCTTGAGTCAAAAGGTCATTTTCATTATGTAAAGACCCATTTGGGAACTTCTACCAAAGAAATAAAATCATTTTTTATTTTGGAAAAATGTTCATAGTTCTCCCAAGAATAAATCAACTAGCTAGATAAAGTTGGATTCCCATTGGGCTTAAGAGCCCTTGGAAGGAAATATAAAGTAGAAATTTGACCTCCTTTGAGAGACATCACACATGCACTCAATTTCAGTGCAAGTATGTGGATAAGAAGAAATGTGAAGTACAAAATAAGGAGAGATGAGTTTATTTGAGGAAAAATCTTCCCTAAAAGACATTGAAGGTATGTAACATGTGAAGTTCCAATATAAAGTTATAACTATTATTGGTCTTCATAATTTTATTTGTGTCATGAGGTGATGTATCTCTTATATACTTATCAAAAGAAAAAGAAATTTATTTACTAAAGCATGGGTTTAATTCTCAAAGTGTTTTGGTTCCTAGGTCAAAGCACTGATTGAGTGCTCTAGGGTTTTTTCCTTGCGTCAAATTTTATGCCATGATGTAATAGACCTGATTAGGATCTTGTATCAAGAAATAAAATATTATTTTGATGTTTCTAAAATTCTAGAAATACCCCATGACCAAGTCGGACATCCATGATAAATTTTGCCTAGAGGGGCCTGTGTTGGTGTGTTTGGCGCACGAATGTACCAAATCACACTTTCTTAAGAGGGGTGGTTTTTCCCTCTTAAGTTATTGTTCACAGGCAGAAAATAGATGGAGTCAATCAAGTTAATGGAACATGCTAAAACATAAACATACTAGTTAGAGAAATAGCATGCATATTAAAACATAAAAAATAAACTAAAACTAAAACGAATAACACAAAAGCTCTAAATAGAGTCAGACAACTTCAATAATAAAAAAAGCAGTGCTTACGTCCCCTCTTATTGGGTGCTGGTAGGAAATGAGGATGAAACTTTAACCCACTTTCCAAGGGGCCCTTGGAACTTTGGATCTCCAAGTCTCGATCCAAGGATGTCTTTACTTCTGAGTTGACTTGGCGCAAAGTCTCCCTCTCTCTACTATGGTGGACTAGAGTTGTTGGATGGCCAGCAACTGAGTCCCCTCTATCTCTGCTCTGGATCACACGTTGCTGATATTTCTTTGGGAAATTATAGCCAACATAACAATTTGTTCTCCTATTTTTCATCTCTTTATGGCCTTTTATAGGAGAATTCAAATCCTCCTTCCCTCTCTTGGTACATTGTGAATGGTGACCCAAGAGAGGAGGGTGATTCCATTGTGTTCTCCTTTGAGGTCCTAAGGAGGCTTGGGTGGTTGTCCTTAGGCGGCCTCAAGCGTGAGATCAATGTCTTGGAGTGTTCTTTGTGGACGTAGAAAGTGACTTTCGCCACTCTCAAGACTGCGCGGCTTTTTGAGGAAAACTCACGTAAAGGCACGCTTATTGAAGAATTATGCTGGCAAAGGCACATTTAACTAGTTCCTTCTGTGTGCAATTTGATTTTTCCTTTCAGACCTTAGATATTTTTAAATACTTCATATTCTCTAATGTTCTCAACCCTGTAAATCATTCTACCTGACATTAAATAATTCCATCTTTGCTTGTCTGATTTCTAGTGATAAAAATTTCCCCCTAATGTGTGAGGTCTAGGAAGAACTCTATAGCCGAAATACATTATGGTTTATTTTCTATGTAATGTGTGGAAAGAGAGAGAAACCTGCATGTAGCTTGGAGTTGGAGACACACTGCACCGGGTCGAAGAGTGACCATGTCCTGTGGGATGCCTTCAAGCAATGGTATAATAAAATATATAAAAAAATTATACGAGGCAAGCATGTCCCATGCTTGTGATGCTTTGGCTAGTTAAACAAATCTATGTGACAGATACAGATTCTGTCTGTGTCACTATCATGGTAGTGATTTTTTGGTTGATGATGACAACTGTTGATGCCCTCAAGGGTGTTTTTTATTTGACTATAGGTGGAAAGTGGCACCCATATGCGTAAACTTGGTATGACATATAAATGTGCATTGTACGCATGGGCATTGGTTGGGACCTTCCCGTGTAAGCATTATTGAAAGAGATGCTTATAAAGGCACGGTTCTTCGATGAATTTGATAAAAGTGTAATGGTTGTAAGGTATGATACCATCTTGACATGAAAGCTTTTATTTTAGTCAAATTTCAAGAGGATCGGCGACATCTGTGGGTAGTGATGTCTCCCATAGTGCCACCCAAGGATGGCCTTTTTTTGGAGAGGGGTGATATACGGTACCGCTTCCTTTTTGGAAAAGAGGTGTTGATGTCGACAAAAAGGAAGCCTCAACTGAAAGATGGGTTCACTGATATGGAGGATCAGTATCCTGGACATGATGGGTTTAACATAGGCATGATTGCGAGGGGTGATTGAAACCTGATGATGGGGATTCAATGGCCCAAGTTTGGAGTATAAAAAGCAGCTTGGCAGCAGTCATAACTATTTATGATGGGGAAATCCCTGGATTCGGTAAGACTACCAGGGTGGGTATAAACTACTTATGAACGTCATGGTGGCTTTTACATGAGGGTGTGATACTCTGACCAAGGGTGACCAGGGACTGCTGCCATGGGAGAAAAAATGAATGGGTGGGTGGGGGACATAGTGCATCGTTTGCAGTCTTTGTACACTTACCAAAAGAATAAAATAATGGGGTTTGGTTTGTACAAAACACAGAGACAGGTTCCCCAAAACATGAAATTGTTCGCTCACTGATGATGTGAGGAAGGTGTTTTGCTAAGGGTGGGGGCCCCATTGGTTGCTCTCATGTGTGAGGTTGATGAAGCGAATGAAAAAATATCGCAAATGGGTTATGCTGATGGAGGTATGGTAGGCCAAATGTGAGGCGAAATAGTGCGATTTCAATATTCTTGCCCAAATTGGTCCTCCGGGAATGGGGTTTTATTTTGATATGGTAAAATTGACCCAATGCATGACAGGTGAATGGGCATAAGGTGCTTCCCAAACTATAGTGGTATGGCCATGGCGTCACTTTTGTTGTGATATATGGTCTACTTTGGGTGACGAGCACCATGGAGGGGAGGCTCTACCGACCAACGAGGATGCTTATCATGTGCAAGGTGAGGTGATGATAAACATGGTGAGGTGTTTAGAACCTATAGTTAATTTCTGATGGAAAAATGATGTTAGGATATGCATAATTTTTCTAGGACTCTATCATGCTGGAGGTAGAATGATGCCTGCTCTTGGAAATTTTAGTGGATGGAGCTGAGGATGGTTTGAATACTACCTGAAAAAACAAATAACCCAAGTGAAATCATATTCTTTATTCAAATATTTATTTGAAAGACATGTCCTTCAAAAATAAGATGGGAGAGGGCATACCTGTCAGTGCTGAAAAAATATTTTTTCGAGGGTGCGAATGTGTGGCATCGCCCTTGGACGTTATAGAGTGCTGATCACCGTGTTGCTTTTGGTCTGGTGATTGGGCCTTCTGATCTCTCCTTATGGTCCACCAAATTTTTTGAAAAGGGCGACATATAGGCGAATATGGCTCAATTCATTTCATTTGTTTCTATTTGAGTGTTGAGATGTCAGAGGATTTTAAGGAGAATTTCTTATGATTGCGGTCAACCTGAGCACCCAGGATTAGCTATATTTTAGCTAGGTAAACTCCATGATGTCCTGCATTTTAATTTTTTCAGTATGTGAGTGTTGGGGTTCGTACAAAGCTGGTTTGTACAGATCGTTAGCCAGTTTTTCCCTTGAACGCATGGGCGATTAGGGTATTGGCACGCCTTTTGCGCGCAAAAGGAGGTTTTGCACACATTTTGCATGCCTGTCCTAGATTTGGAAATTCATTTTGTGCACCTATGAGAAGAAAAAGCATGCCCTCCTCGCGCTTGTCTGAGGAATAGGAAGGCGAAGAGTCGAGGAAATTTTTTCAAAATTTTTGGAAATTTTGTCTATTTACGGTGTTTTTCATGCTGTTGATGTGCTCCTGTTTTGATGACAGGATGTTGTGGAGGGAGCGGGACTGGCCCGAACTCTGATTTTCCTTGGCTTCTAACGGTCAAGCACGCCAACAGTTGGCACGATGGGGTCTCCTCAAATTTCTAGAGAATGACCTTCTTCAATCATAGGATTGACTTTTCCACTACATGATCCAATGTTGGAACAGGCGGTGCAAGGTGATGGTGCTACATGGGTGTGACCTTACTATCTGTCCTAAGATGGATATTTATTTTTTGACCAGGTTTTTGCCTTAGGGTGAGGAACTGCGATATCCACTTCCATCTAGGAGGGTGGATCGTGTGAGATTTTCACCAGGCCATTGCGATAGGGCTCCCCTTACGAAGGGGTGCATATATATCGCTTCAGTGACAGATTTTGCTGAGCGGTGTGCTCTAGCAGCCATTTTGCAACTGGAAATGTCATTCTGATCCTCATCGGGCATTGGGTCCACAGATAGGTTTCTTGCGCTAGCTAAGGGTCGAGCACTTTTTTGACTTTTCCCGTTTCTGTTATGATGGGATGCTGACACAGCTTTACAAGGTCTGAGCTGGATTGAAGTTGTTTACCTATGCCAACATATTATGCAGCATTATGTATGAGCAGGTGGTGCTACTGAGACATGTGGTGGCGGTGCCTATTACGGGGCCACAAGAGCCTCACATGAGGAGCTGGCCTCCCGTGATGCCTAGAGGAGGTTGGGATAGGGTGGGGAGTTATGGGAAAGCCACCACAAAGGCTTGGTTTGAGGCCAACCCTAAGATGTTCCTATCATTCCCTTATGCAGGGATGGACTTTCGGGGAGATCCAAAAATGGGTCTTCTTGCTGGATACACTTGGGGGATAGCAGGTATGTCTTTGTTTTTTCTACATTTAGTTGAGTATTTATGTTTATATGTGTATTATGATGACACTGACATAGTTTTGGTTACTCGTGCAGATGTTGGTGAGGTTGGTCGTTCTATGGCTTGGTTGGTTGGGCACCAGCCGATTCGGCGACCTCGAGGAGCTCTCGGGGGGCAGGGAGGAGCTCTTGACCAGCCTCTGGGTGGAGCACCAGGTGGTGAGGCTGGCCCTTCGGGGGAGGGTAGCAGCTCAGTTACCACCGAGACTACTGCTAAGAGAGCTTGTGCTGATGCGGAAGAGGCTTGTGTTACTGAGATGACTGAGTAGGTGGCAGCTTTAGAGGATGCCTAGGATCGAGTGGACCGCTTGACCTAAGGGATGCCTACTCGAGGATTTTTGGATGACCTTGAGGATGTATGGCTAGAGATCTTGATGGCGCGGGAGAGGGGCTACCGATCAGTTTTACGCTGGGTGGTTGTCTCCGTATTGACGACGGCTCCAGTAGTGGTACCAGAAGTGGCAGTGGGTCCAGGTGCCCCGCCTAGGGGAGCACTACCCTAGATATTTTTGTACACTAGGAAAGCACCCATTATGAGGATGCTTCCCCTATTTTTGAGGACTTATACGTGTATCTTCTGGGCTGAACTATGGGTCAGAGACACTATTTTTTGTAGTCAAGACACATACAATTTTGGTACATATATGCAAGAGATATTTTTTGCGGCTCTATATGGTGTGCCCACTATTTTTTCTTATGGATTATGTTATGCTGATGGAAATATATGTTTTCTATGTTTTTGTTTTTTATGTATGATGGTTTATCCAATATGCATTCCAGTTTAGAATATTGTTAGCTATATCATCAACTATTCGGTTTTGACTCCTTGGTACATGTGTGAATTTAATGTAGTCAAATTGTCTGCTTAATCTTTTTGCACGCAAGTATTTTCTAAATTAACATGAATCTCATATCTCAAATTTCTGGTTTAACTGCGACACTACTAAATGGGAATTGAGGTAGATGTGTATATGGCGTATGCCCTGGTTGAGGGCGTCACACATAAGTCCAATGACGATGTCATACTCTGCCTGATTGTTTGTTGCTGAACCGATGCACACACCATTAGTGCAGAGTGGTGATCAGTCAGGGTGATAGATAACCCAGGCAGCTGCTACTAAAATTTGAGACCATCGCGACACTCCATCAGCAAATCCGAAGTAAGGGTCAAGTTGATAATCCATTGTGACACTTGAGCACATTTTTTAACAAGTATTTTGGTCAAAAATTTACAGTGATTTGGTTTGTGTACGTTGACTCTAGGGTAGGGCCTCCTTGGCCCTTATGGGTAGAATTTCTTGAGGTAAGGGCCATTAACGGGGTTTCTAGGGCATGTCCCGTCCGATTTAGTCAAGATGTATGCCCCATTGAGGAGGCAATGTTTTATCATGTAGGGTCCTTTCCACAAGTTTTCAAACTTTCTTGGCCCTAGGGCTTCTTTTGCGACATCGTAGTGGAGGACGAGTTCTCCCTCGGTGAATGAGCGAGGGTTCATGTGGCGGTCAAATGATGCTTTTATCCATTTTTGGTGGGCCTCGTTGTGTTGCAGTGACTTTCGTCGGCTTTCGTCGACGAGCTCTAGTTGTACTAGACGTTCTAGAGGTTGGGTATCATCGATGAGTTCGATGGCAGCATGTAAATTCAGGATCTTGCATTCTATGGGAATCACGGCTTCAAAACCCGTATACCATGTGCAAAGGAGTGAACCATTGGATGTTTTCACAGTCGTGCGGTATGCCCACAGGGCGGAGAAAAGCATATGGTGCCAGTTGGTTTTATGGTTATTCACCATGTGTTGTAACATAGTTTTGAGGAATTTGTTTACAACTTCTACCCGTCCGTTGGATTGGGGGTAGTATGGTGAAGTGAATTCATGGGTGAATCCGAGGTGGTGAGATAGCTCTTGGAAAAATTCATTCTCGAATTGTTTCCCATGGTCGGAGACTAACTCCTTGGGAACGCCGAACCAGGCAATCAGATGGTTAAATAGAAATTGAGTAGCATTTTCTACAGTGTTGTCATATGTGGGGATGGCTTCGACTCACTTGGTGAAATAAACAACACCCACTATGATGTACTTATGATTTCCAGACGATGCGGGGTTGCAAGTTATGAAGTTGATTCCCCATTTTCAAAATGGGTCGGTGACGATGACATGGTGCAAAGGAGCGGGAGGAACTCTTGCTTCATGAGAGAAGTACTAACCTCGCTCGCATCTCTTGACTGTTGTAATGCAATCGCGAAACAAGGAGGGCCAAAAATATCCTGCCCGTAGGACTTTTTGGGCGATGGCCATCCTGGAGAGGTGGCCGCTACAAGCTCCTTCATGGCATTCATTAAGGGCTTGTTCCACTTAGTCACGAGTAAGGCATCGACGTAAAATGGTGTCGATGCCACGTCGATACAAAACATCTCCCATGAGGAGATATCAGGGAGCCTAATGGCGAATGTGCCGATAGTCATCTTGAGTGAGATGAGGTTTGAAATTTTGGGTTCATAGGAAGAGGAGAATATCTTTGTACCAAGGGTCAGTGGTTGCTACGAAGAATAGATGTTCATCTAGTAGCAAATCATTTACTGGTGATCCCTTGGTATCTCTTGGGAGGTTCGTAATGAATTCTGCTAAGATAAGCGCATTTTTTATTTTAGGGGAGCGAAACTATACGTCGTATTCTTGGAGAATGACTATCTAGCAGGTGTACTTGTGGTTCATTCGGTGGTGCGTGAGAAGATATTTTATGGGATTAATATCCGCAATGATCGTAGTGGTCTTTAAGATGATGTAGTGGCGAATCTTTTGGACTGCATGTATTAGTGCTAGGGTAGTCTTTTCTTCGGGTTCATATCTTAATGATGGGTCTGATAAGGTTTTATTGACATAATAGATTATTTTATCCTTCCCATCTGGGCCTTCCTGGATCAATACTCTGGTCAAGGTGGTCTCGGAAGCTGATAAATATAGGATTTAATTTTTTTCATAGTCTCGAGGACTGCTGAGCGGTGTTAAAGATAATTTTTCTTTCAGCGCATCGAACGCTTGTTGGGCATGATCATCCCATTTGAATGGGATGTCCTAGAGAAAATTGGCCTTCCCCTGTAGGTGGAGGTACCTATTTGATGGCTTGGACCTTGAGGGGGTCCATGCAAATCCCTTGTCAGGACACGATAAAACCTAAGTGTCTTCCTGCTATGATGCAAAAGACACACTTGAGGGGGTTCAAGCATAGGTTGTATTGTCATTGTTGTTGGAATACCAATCGCAAATCCTCAAGATGGTCTAAGCTCTTCTTGGAGCAGACGGTAAGGTCGTCCAAGTAGGTGAGGATAAGGTGTGCCAAGTCATGAAATATGTAGTTCATGGCCCTCTGGAAGGTGGCTCCAATGTTTTTTAGGCCGAATGACATTACCTTGTATGCGAATGTGCCCCAGGGGGTGGTGAATGCGGTTTTGTACTGGTCTGTATGGTGGATTTGAATTGGGTTGTACCCATAGAATCCCTCCATAAAGGAGAGAGCCTTGTGACCCACAGAAGCATCGATGACCTGGTCGATGAATGTGGTGGGATAATTTTCCTTGGGACATGCTTTGTTCAAATCTCGAAAATCAGTGCAAATACGTATTGTGCCCTATTTTTTCATGACGGGAACAAGGTTGGAAACCCAAGATGTGTAAGAAATGGGGTAGATAAACCTGGCTTTGTGAAGCTTATCGATTTCTCATTTTATTACTTTTGCCTTTAATGGGTGCAGTTGACGTCGTTTCTGGCGTACTGGAGGTACATTAGGCCAAGTGTCAATATGGTGCTCTACGACAGTGGGACTAAGCCCAGGAATTTCTAAGTAGTCCCATGTGAAGATATCTCTATACTCTTGTAGCGATTAGGTATAAGAGTTTATTTCTTCTGGAGAGCATGCCGCCCCCAGTGAGATTTCTTCTACCTTTCAAGGATTTTGGGATATGTTCATCTTGACGATAGGTGAGATGTTTGACATATTTCCTTCCTCGAACACATCGGGCGCTAGGATAGGATTCTTGAACCAATTGAATTTCCCTGATGGGAGGAAATATTTTCAATCGATCGCATAGATCTCTTGTTCTTTTTTCATGTCAGGATTGAACATTTTCTTGGGGAGAAAAAAGCGAACTGTGATGCATTGCATCCCATGGATAATATGGCTCCATCATGGCTTCTAGGATGTCCTCATCTGAATGAAATAGGGACCCTAAGGAGGATTGATCTTACACAAGGATGTACCAAAGAGGTTCAATCCATGCAGAGCTAGTTGATAGACACGATAAGGATTCCATCGTCGATGTGGTGGAACCAGATGTGGTCGACAGAGTGTAGACATATTGGGTCTACACTTTCGTAGGTACAACTACTCTTGTAGTTGCAGCTGACTCGACACCTATGGCATATGAGTAGATAGCTCGAGTCATAGTTCCGATACATGATGATATGAATCGTATATGGTGTATCGTGTCGTCGATGTTTGGTGGGGGGAGAATCTTCGTGATGGGAGTCTGTGTAAGTGCAAGGCTAGGTCCCCTGTTAGGATGGTCAATTTCCTGTCAGTGGAAATTGTTCCTGGTGCAAAGGTGCTTGAATGTTCCATTAGCGGGCATGCCTCTACTTCGTGGTTATGGCCAGTACAAATGGTGCATGGTACCATTGTTCCAACTGAGTATATTGTGTGGGAATCAACACTACTCTTCGTCCCATATGTGGATGCTTGGAAATGATCCGTGGTAGAAGATGAGAGCTTCTACTTCCATTTCATAGTTTTCAGCGTGGGTGTGTCTAGATCTTTTGGGGAGTGTAGACTCAACACTTCTCTTACTGCTCTAAGCTTCAGGAGATGTTCACATTTAATTGTATGATGAAAGTGTGAACAAATTAGGCAATAAGTATGCGTGATTTTCTCTTGGTTAGAGAGAAGTCTCTATGGGAGAGAAGATACTGCGCAAAAAAATTTTGCTAGGTGCTTCAATTCTTTGCATTGATTGACCCGGTGGCTAATTAGGTCGCATAGTCTGCATGTTATCCTAGGTTGTACCTGGTTCATGCTTGGTTGGTGCATCGTCCTAGTTTTCCCATCACACCGATGTGGGTCATATACCTTCTATACCGGTTGAGGATATCATCACATTTCTTTTCTAATTTATGTATGTTACACAACATTTTGTCACCGTCCCTGCAATCCCTCGCCCCGTACATTGGAGGACTATTCTCGTAAACCGTGAACAGTAAAATGTCTCGAAAACACCTTGATGGCATCCTTCTACATAAGGACAAGAATTCTCCTCGAGAAAATTTCCTCTAAAAAACCCTAAAAACCCATGTTTTGGCATTGGCACAGGTATCCAGTTCATCCCTTACGCCAATGGGGAAAATTTACACTAGTGGGCGCGCCAACTGGCGCTCTGTCCCTGTGTTGTGCTCGTGCCAAGCCTATTAAGGAATGTTTTTTAACAATAAAAGGCGGAAGTTTGATTCTAACAACTTTAGAATGGATCATCAAAAAGGGGTTGGGTTTTTTGCCTCCGGATCTCCCTGTTTAGGAAGTGGTTTTCCACCTCTCATGGAACCTTCCTAAGAGATAGGACTCTCCCCCATGATTATAGGGAGAATAACCTCTCCTTCTCCCTCTATAAAATCCTACCCTCTCCATTTGCTAGCTAGCTGAAATTTTGGGAAGGAAATTATAGCTGAGTGACAATCAAGAGTAGAGCTAAGGAGAACACTGTGAGAGAGAGAGTTCTGTCAAATCCCTGACGAGCTTTGTGAGACACGTCCCGCTGGAACCCTGTCGAAGGAAGATCACAACGTCAAAGCACCAGTTGTAATCGTTCTCTCGTATCTTAATATACATGACTTTGCTACTTGTTCCATGATTGCATTTATCCATTATATAATGCAATTTCATTCGTTCCTCTCTAACTGATCGATAGTTATAAAGTGTGAAATATTAGGTTGCATGTTGTCCCTCTTCTTTGCATGCGTACAGGTATTTGGATGCAGCAAGCTCATGGATCGTGACTTGTCCAACTAGGAACAGAAGTGCCACTTCTTCTTCGACAACAACAGCGAAGGAATCACAGTAAGCGGCCTATCATGATTCTATCTTTTGTAACTAGGAATCAATAGCTTTGCGTGTTTCGATTGTTGCTAGACCCACTCTAGGGCTAGTGGGATTGCCTATGTCCACAGAGGGGATTTACCTCCACAACAATTTGGCGACTCCGCTGGGGACCAGTGGGAGTTGGTCCTTCCTCCATTGGGTTTTTTTTTGGATTTTTTTTTATTAGTCTACTTTTCTAGTTCACCTTCCTTGGTGTTAAAACCTTGTTCAGCCCCTAGAAGACCAGATTTATCCTCTGTTAGTTCATTTTCATCTTTTTGCTAGGGTAAACCTGATTGGCGCGGTTATACCTCTGACAGTCATGCCAAAGAGCACTATTTTCCAGTTAGGCCCCCACGCCATTCCCTGTTTGGCACAGATTACAGCCAAACAGGTGTGCCAACCCTGCTTGGTTTTAGGGTTTACCTGTTTTTGGACTCTCTAAGCTTGAGTTTTGGTCCTAGTTCATTTTTTCTGATTGATTGAGTGCTTTAAAGTCATTTTTTACTGTGTTTATCCCTTTCTCTCTGGTTGTTCACCCTTTTTTGTCAGTTTTTCATTTTATCCCTAGGGCTTCTAGGTGCTTCAGTGTGCTGAGCCTCCCGTGGGAGTTTTGGGTCTTTGCTTTCCAGGTCAAATTTGTTTTTGCTTCTTTGCATTCATCTTGCTAAATCCCATTGAATAATTGCATTTATTGAGTGATTGTCTTCTCTTTCGTTCAATTTCGCTTTGTTTTGCTCCGAGCCTAGATCACATGGTTTGTTTGAGTCTCTTCCGAGATTCTTCTTCGCTTTGAAGGATTTTTTCATCAGTTTGAGTCTTGATTGTGCTTGTTTGAGTTGAGTGAACTTGTTTTGTTTCAGCTCTCTCTTTATCATTCTCAAATTGATGTTTTTCATTATTTTTTCGTTTATTTAGTGCATTTTGATTGGCATAGTGAAAATTGAAAACTTTTTTGCATTACTAGCATTATATAATTCTAGAGAAAAGTTTTCTAGATTCATTAGATCGCATTGAAAACATTAGTGGATGTTTTTTGTGTTCATTTTGCTGCCATTTGAAATCTCTCAACTCTCCCGTAGATAGCTCTTCATTGAACAAAATGATATTTTGTGGCATGTAGTTTGCACCTAGAGGTTTTATGAGATCCAATATTCGATAGAGCCTTGAAATTGAAACGTAAATTGAAGATCAATTTTAAAATTTACTGAATTAAACTAAGGCATCATTGAAACTTAACGGAACATCTAGTAGTCTAAGATAGAGACGTGTTCTGGTGTCTTTAAGCCTAGTAGTTGTCGCTTGCCATCTGGCTATAGACATCACTAGTACAGACTTGTGCTCCTCGTACCATCGTGTATATAAAGGGAGACCCCATTAGGTTGCAAATCCTTTATCCATAGGAAGCCAAGTATGCTGCCTTTTACCTGTGATACACCAGACACAACATTTGGGATTATTACCTGTACGTACGTTAATTCCTTGGTTGATTTCTCTTTCATTTTTACCAAGGTGTATATGGCAGTTCACGGATATTTGGTACACCCATTTACCTAGATTACCAGAGCAGTCACTTTCATCTTTACTGACTCTTTTAACTAAAAATATCATCGAGCTCTTGTCCTTTCAAGCTCATGTTCAACCTGAAAGCAATAGAGTCACCTTTTTCTTGTTTCTCGACTCTTAAAATATGAAACAATAGAGTCTTGTTTCAGTGTCTTAAAAATTAATCGCCCACGAAATATTCCTGGTTAGAATTTTTGTCCTTAGTGTTTTATTTCAAGGTAGTTTCTGATGGAAAATTTTCCGGAGTTTTCCAATCAAGGAATCCCCTCTGGAGGGATTCCTAGTCCTTTTCCTGATTTTGGAAATGTTGGTGCTCCTTATATGGCAACGTTTTCCCTTCCTGGGTTAACTGTTGGGTTGCCTGTTTGGTTGTTTTCAACCTCTGTGGTCCCGGATGTCCCGGCTACTGTTCAATCAATTCCTCTGACTGAACAATGCCATGTTGATTCCAAGGTGGACCTCTCCCCTTCTTTGCATGTTTCTGTGTCCTCCTCTTCTAATTTGCCTGGTGAAAGTCTGGATTCAAGTAACTAGGTGGCTAAGAAGAAGAAAAATAAGACAAAGAAGAAGAAGTCAGATAAGCGAGAGGCTAATTCTGCAGTTGTTGCTTCTAAAACACCTGCTCTCGATGAACCTTCCAACCCTCCGCGGAAAGCCAAATTCCCTTGCATGTTGTTCACGGGAGACCATCTTCTTAGAGACTGCCCTGGCATTCCCAAGGTGCTTAAAAAATGGTCCAACAGTCGTCTTCCATTGCCTTTGGCTTCCGGGAGTCAAGTTGGGGGCATGTCTTCAACTAGTGCTGGTAAAGCTCCTAAGAAGCAGGGTAAGCTTGCCAATCCCTGTAAGTTGTGTTAAGGTGACCATGCCATTCACCTTTTTCCATATATGGATGAAGCCAAGAGAGTTTTGGACAGCTCGATGTTTCTGCACATTGCCTTCCGGATGGTTACAAACAACTTTCTTTGAGTCCTTCACCAGTTGATTCAACGATCAGTCAAGAGTAATCCTTTCTTGATATTGCTCCCCCAGAAATTCAACATCATGAATCCATCCCTGACCAACCATTGGTCATGGGATCGGTTGAGCTGGCCCCGTCTGTGGTACACCAGGTCTTTTCCGTTGAGGGTGGATCTCACATCCCTCAGGTTTTTCTTGTTTCTTCATATTCCTCGGACTTGGAAAAATATTCTCCTATCCCTATATCTCAGGAAGCTACTCCTTTTCCTCCCATGGTGGTGGTCCCAGAGGATATCCCTTCTGCCTCCATGATGGAGGTGGCAAAGGATGCTTCTTTTTCTACAGTAACACCAGGGGAAGACCATCTTGATTCGATGGTAGCCCCTCCAAGTAGTTTGGTCGCTTCCTTCGATTGGGGTCAATTCGTAGGTTATCGCCTTCCTTCTTATTTGCCCTTTGAGATCACGGTACAGGCCTCCCATCTGGTCGTACCTAGCACCATTATAGATGAAGGTGCATCTATTATTATTTTATCCTCAAATACTTGGCAAGATTTCAATTCACCGCCACTTGTGCCTGTTACACAGAATCTATTGGTGTTCAACAAAGGAACTATTCAACCGTTAGGGATCCTTCCGAAGTTTCCTGTTACTTTGAGAGGGAAAACTGTTCATATGGACGTGATGGTTGTTCCTGGCCCCTTGGAATTTAATTTACTCCTGGGCCACGATTATACTTATGCCATGGGAGCGCTTGTCTCCTCCCTCTTTAGTGTGATGTGTTTTCCGCACCAAGGTCGAATCGTGACCATCAATCAACTTGCGTTCTTTGGTCCGAATATGCCAGCTGGTCCACCATCATCTGCCCGGATCTTTATCTACCAGTTGTGTCATTCCCACCGCATGTCAATTATGTGGCTACCTGTTCTGTGCCCATATTTAATGATAGTGACGTCGTACATCGTGTGCTGGGGGCATTAGGTCCAGACTTCCAAGATGTTTTCCTTCCATCGGACTGGAAACCCTTGGAAGCTATGACTTCTTATTCATTATGATGAGGTCTGTCGGAGCATGGTTCATCTACTTGTGTCAAGCTCCTTAAACCATGAAACAAGTTTTGTCGGAGCATGGTTCATCTGCTTGTGTCAAGCTCCTTAAAGCATGAAACAAGGTATGTTGGAGCATGGTTTGTCTGCTTGTGTCAAGCTCCCAAAAAATGAAACAAGGTCATTCTGAGGACGGTTCATTTACTATGTAAAACTCATTAAAAAATGAATTCGGATCCGAGGACGGTTCGTTTACTATGTCAACCTCGTTAAAAAATGAATTCGGATCCGAGGACGGTTTGTTTACTATATCAACCTCATTAAAAAATGAATTTGGATCCTAGGACAGTTCGTTTACTATGTCAACCTCGTTAAAAAATGAATTCGGTTTCGAGGACGGTTCGTTTACTATGTCAACCTCGTTAAAAAATGAACTCGGATCCGAGGACGGTTCGTTTACTATGTCAAACTCATTAAAAAATGAATTTGGTTCCGAGGACGGTTCGTTTACTATGTCAACCTCGTTAAAAAATGAATTCGGTTCCGAGGACGGTTGGTTTACTATGTCAACCTCGTTAAAAATGAATTCGGTTCCGAGGACGGTTCATTTACTATGTCAACCTCGTTAAAAATGAATTCGGTTCCAAGGACAGTTCGTTTACTATGTCAACCTCGTTAAAAAATGAATTCGGTTCCGAGGATGGTTCATTTACTATGCCAACCTCGTTAAAAAATGAATTCGGTTCCGAGGATGGTTCATTTACTATGTCAACCTCGTTAAAAAATGAATTCGGTTCCAAGGACGGTTCGTTTACTATGTCAACCTCATTAAAAAATGAATTAGGTTTCAAGGACGGTTCGTTTACTATGTCAACCTCATTAAAAAATGAATTCGGTTCCGAGGAAGGTTCGTTTACTATGTCAACCTCGTTAAAAAATGAATTCGGTTCCGAGGACGGTTCGTTTACTATGTCAACCTCATTAAAAAATGAATTCGGTTCCGAGGACGATTCGTTTACTATGTCAACCTTGCTAAAAAATGAATTTGGATCTGAGGACGGTTTGTTTACTATGTCAACCTCGTTAAAAAATGAATTCGGATTCGAGGACAGTTCATTTACTATGTCAACCTAGCTAAAAAATGAATTTGGATCCGAGGACGGTTCGTTTTACTATGTAAACCTCGTTAAAAACTGAATTCGGTTCTGAGGACGGTTCATTTACTATGTCAAACTCGTTAAAAAATTAATTTGGATCCGAGGACGGTTCGTTTACTTTTTCAACCCCATTAAAAAATGAATTAGCTCACGAGGATGGTTCGTTTAATGTGTCAACCTCGTTAAAACAATGAAACACAGTCTCTGTTCAATTCGAGTCTTCGATTAGATCTCGTAAAATCCCAGTCGAGTCTTTCACTTGAACTCATAATTTGAACCTTCACTCCATTTTTCATATGGACTGAAGCTTGGGGGGCATGTACTGAATTGAGTCACCATGCTGGGGGGGCATGCTTGATTTTCCTTGTCATTTCAAGCATAGTTTATTTGGTGTTTTCAAGCTTGCGTAAAAATGAAAACTCATTTCAAGCATACTTTACTTTGTGTTTCGAGCTTGTGTAAAAATGAAAACCATCTTCAAGCATAGTTTACATTTGTGTTTTAAGCTTGCATAAAACATAAAACTCATTTTCAAGCATAGTTTGCATTTGTGATTTTAAGCTTGTGTAAAATTAAAATATGTTGGTTTGATGCATTTTGTGAAATTTTAACTTTTCCATTTGGTCGTTACTTATGCAAATTATTTAGCTGATACATTAGATAACATTGTATTAGACATTTGCATAACAGATAAAACATCATCACGTATGTAAAGCAAGATCCATGTAGAAAATAGATATATACATATGTCGAGTGTTTGCAACGTGTGCATCATATAAAACCAAAAATACATGTTTGTTTTAGTTACATCCAGAGACAACATGTCTCTCAAAAAATATGTAAATAAAAATCCTAGATGACTAATCGGCATGGTGCTCATGGTAGCACGTCACTGCCCGCACCAACTGCCTCAGCAAGCAGTGGAGACAATTTTCCACCCCTAAGGTGTGCCTCTGATAAGATAGGGTAACATCAACTAAACGAGCATAATCCAGAACTCCACGAACGATCCCCTCTAGGTTCTATACAAGCTCGACCCCCTCGCCCCCCTCACCTTGAGGGTCATAAACGAGAGGGGTCCTCCTTGCTATTGGTGACATTCTGGCAGGCCTCTCTGGGCCAACATCTGCATACATATAGGATTAGCTGTTAGAACATACATGTATACCAAAAAATCATAAAACTCATAAAATTAAAAAGAGTCTTACCAAGCTCCTCATCCCATTCCTTTCCCTCTAGGAGTAGAATGTCTGGGTCTCCGGTAAAATCAGTGCCCGCATAGGGCCAGTCCTCCACGACGATCAACTATCATCGGAGCTAGTCAAAGAACTCAAGCCGCCATGACATCTACTGGTCGCCCCCTGCCCTGGGCATCAATGCTGCCCATCAAGCCATTCATGGCTCTCTCAGTGGTGGATCCGGGACTATGGCCCCCTGACACTGGAAAATAGGTAGTCGTTCCAGGAAGAACGACACCAAAATTGACCCATATCCAAACTATTTCGGTTTGGTCTTCTTGCATTTTGTGAGTTGCCGTTTAATATTCATGGTCACAGCCGTGGCCCAGTCAAATATAGTTGGGTTCATGCACTCCAATGCAAGAAGCAACTGCGTCTTTGTGGCTTCGTGCAATGCCTACAATCCCGCAGCCCGCGTAATGGTATGTAGCAGTACTCTCAATGCTAGATCGGGAACGGTATGAATTTCTACTTTCTCGCTCCTTTTTCCTTTACGTGCCCCTCGGCACACCCTGTCCATGACCATTGTCATGTTTTCACCTGAAGGCCTGGTACCGATCAGTATAGGGACTGGACCCCTGCGTGACAGTCCAGTGATGAAGTATACGTCTAATACTTCAAGCTCAAGTACCTGGTCTCGAATTTTGAACTTCTCCTCATCCTCATCCCAAATGCTAATCAGATATTACAGTAGTTCAAGCTGAGCCCAAAGACATGGCATCAGGAAGAACTTTTTCAGCCCGCAATTCCAGAGAGCATTCATACAATGCTCATTTCCCATTACCAATTTATTTTCTTCACTATGCTCTCTCTCTTTCCATTCAATGACCATTCTTTTTTTGGATGCCTACATCAAATCAAACATAGGAACGTTATAAACCTCCTTGGGCATTCAAAATTGCATTTAATTGGTTTATTTTTGAATTTTTTTAGCCAGATTTTGCGTTGTGGCATTGGCACGGCTATCTGGCTAACAGTTGCGCCAACTAACGTGGGTCCGTGCTTGGAACTCGTGCCAACTGCGGAGCCCTAAATTTTGAGAGCCATCGTCATTATTGGTGGTTTCTCTCATGTTTGTTAATGACTTTCATTATTGGCTGGTAATCAGATGATGTTCTTGCATGTTTGACTTTAGCTCACATATTCACATGCTCGAACTTGTACTCTGTTCGGGTCAAGATAAACATTCAGGCTATGGGTTCTTTATGGATTATTCTGATTTATTACATGACTCTTTTAATTGGATGGCTGCGACCATACCTGAGTCTGCTTGTTGATCCTTATTTTACTGGATGGCTAAGTCCATACCTTGGATCCCGGTTTTTGTACACTCTATTATGGATGGCTACGCCCATACCACATATCATGTATCAAATATATCATTTGTATTTGTATTCACAAGTCTTCCGACGGTAGTGTTTTCAGTTGAACGTGTTCTCATAAATCATTTCACCCCTCCCTCTCTCTCCGACCTCATGCTTTAGGGGGCATCTGTTACACATCATTTTGTTACCATCCCTGCAATCCCTCATCCCGTACATTGGAGAACTATTCCCGTGACCTATGAACAATAAATGTCCTAAAAACACCTTGATGGCATCCTTCTGCATAAGGACAAGAATTCTCCTCAAGAAAATTTCCTTTGAAAACCCCTAAAAACCCATTTTTTGGCATTGGCGAGGGTATCCAGTTCATCCCTCGCGCCAATGGGGAAAATGTACACTAGTGGGAACGCCAGCTGGCGCTCTGTCCTTGTGTTGTGCCCGTGCCAGGCCTATTAAGGAATTTCTTTTAACAATACAAGGCAGAATTTTTATTTTAACAACTTTAGAATGGATCATCAAAAAAGGGTTGGGTTGTTTGCCTCCGGATCTTCCTATTTAGGAAGTGGTTTTCCACCTCTCATGGAACCTTCCTAAGAGATAGGACTCTCCCCCATGATTATAGGGAGCCTAACCTCTCCTTCTCCCTCTATGAAAGCCTTCCCTCTCCATTTTCTAGCTAGATGAACTTTTGGGAAGGAAATTATAGCTGAGTGACAATCAAGAGCAGAGCTAAGGAGAACCCTGTGAGAGAGAGAGTTCTTTCAAATCCCTGACGAGCTTCGTGAGACATGTCCCGTTGGAACCCTGTCGAAGGAATATCATGACGTTAGAGCACCAGTTGTAATCGTTATCTCATATCTTAATATACATGACTCTGCTATTGGTTCCATGATTGTGTTTATCCATTATATAATGTAATTTCATTCATTCCTCTCTGACTGATTGATAGTTATAAAGTGTGAAATATTACGTTGCATATTGTCCCTCTTCTTTGCATGCGTATAGGTATCTGGATGTAGCAAGCTCATGGATCGTGACCTGTCTAGCTAAGAATGGAAGCGCCTCTTCTTCTTCGACAATAGCAGCGAAGGAGTCATGGTAAGCGATCTATCGCGATTCTATCTGTTTTAACTAGGAATCAATAGATTTGCGTGTTCTGATTGTTGCTAGACCCACTCTAGGGCTAGTGGGATCACCTCTGTCTGCTGAGGGGATTTACCTCCACAACAATTTGGCGAATCTGTCGGAAGGTTCCATGAGAGGTGGAAAACCACTTCCTAAACAGGGAGATCTGAAGGCGAACAACCCAACCCCTTTTTGATGATCCGTTTTGAATTTGTTAGAATCAAACTTCTGCCTTCTATTGTTAAAAAACATTCCTTAATAGGCTTGGCGCGGGCACAACACAGGGATAGAGCACTAGCTGGCACACCCACTAGTGTACATTTTCCCCATTGGCGCGAGGGATGAATTGGATACCTGCACCAATGCCAAAACATGGGTTTTTAGGGTTTTTCATAGGAAATGTTCTTAAGGAGAATTCTTGTCCCTATGCAGAAGGATGCCATCAAGGTGTTGTCCAGACATTTTGCTGTTTACAGGTCACGGGAATAGTCCTCCAATTTATGGGATGAGGGACTGCAGGGACGGTGACAAAATATTGTGTAAAAAATGCCCCCTAAAGCATGAGGTCTGAGAGAGAGGGAGGGGTGAAATTCTTTATGAGAATGCGTTCAACTGAAAACACTGCCATCGAAAGATCTGTGAATACAAAAACAACTGATATCTTTGATACATGATATGTGGTATAGGAACAACCATCCATAATAGAGGGGTGAAATTCTTTATGGAACTGGTGCGGCCTCTATGTAAAATAGAGCGGATTGGCGTGGGTCCGTGCCTGGAACCCGCGCCAACCACGGAGCCCTAAATTTTGAAATTCCCTCCCTAAAAGACCTCAAACCATGATTAAATACTGTGAAATGCAGCTTAAAATATGGACAAAGAGGTCGGCTCTTACCTGAACCAGACAGAAGTCGATTTGTTCCACTGGATTGGTCGCACTCGTTGCCTGAAGATTGAAGCACAAAAGGGTCACGGTTGCTCTGCAAAGAGGTAAAATTTGAAAAGTAAATATTTTTTACCACCGTTGGTCTTTTATAGATTTTTGAAGTCCTAAATGGGATTTTAAACATGTTTTTTGATATATTTTCATATTATTTTCATCGAATATGTTTTAAATGCGTCTTTTTGTGCAACAACAGGTTTTCCACATGATTTTGACGAAGAGACGAGTTGTATTTTATACTTTTTTGGACTCGGTAAAAACACGAAAAAGTCACTACTAGAGTCACCTTTCAACTCTTTTCTGACTCTCTAAAACTGAAAAGATTACCGAGTCGCTTATCGTTTTGAGCTCGTTAAATTGGCTGTGAAACGACATCTACCCAGTATACGTTTACCCCTTTTTCGCGCTGGGATATATTATTTACGAAAAATGAATACCCTAGCCTATTGCGACTAGGAGGTTCTCTCAGACATAGTTTTCTACCTTTTCAAATCTATGGGACTATCTACGAAAAGGGACTGCTAGAGTTTTCTTTTCCGCTATCTTTTCAAACTCTCTAAACATGAGAATACATCGAGTTCTTCCTTTTTCATACTCGTTAAAAACTGATGACATCGGACTCCATCGTAATGACGTTACTCGAGTTACTCCTTCCTAGGGCTCGTAAAATGTACTAGGTTGGATTTATGCGAAGGACAAAATTACATCACAAGCATATGCTATCCCCTTCAAGCTTGTTTTCAAAAATAATTGGGGTACTCGCTAGAAATGGTGGGGGAAAATGGAACCAGTATTATAGTCGTGTTGGCAGTACGTCGCTCTTGAACATGGCACTTGTCTGCATTCGTGTCGGGTTGGGGACATCTCATCTCGTTATCTACTTGCCTCCATGGGTTTGGGTAATCTATTTTGACTGCTCATCTACTCTTTGCCACGTCACCATGACCTCAGATCCCTTGATTTCAAATACTACCAAATCCAATGTCGTGCCACCGATATCTTCAAGAGAAGTTGGCATCTGCAGTTTTCAACCTCCCTCTAATTCTCTATTGGTCTTGATTCAAAAACTTTATATCTCTCTGTCTTGTGTCGATGATGTGGGAAACATTATGGCCCACCTTCGATCAATGTCACTTCCAGTCGACTGTAGCTCATTATCCAAGAAGCTGATCTAAAGACTCCCTTCAGGTACCTTGGAGCCTGCATGCCTCAATGGTAGGTTTTTCGCATTCGACGCAAGGTTTTCATTATTGGCCTTCGATCGGATGATTTTGTGGGTGTTCGACACCAGCTCACTATTCACATGCCGTGGATGTACCTCTTGTACCTTGAGAGCCATCGTCATTACTGGGGGTTTCTCTCGCGTCTGTTAACATATTTCATTATTGGCTGGTAATCAGACGATGTTCTTGCATGTTTGACTTCAGCTCACATATTCGCATGCTCGAACTTGTACTCGGTTCAGGTCAAGATGGAGCGCAAGACCCCGGATTGTTTCTAATAAAAATCCAGGCTACGAGTTCTTTGTGGATTATTATGATTTATTACATGACTCTTTTGATTGGATGGCTGTGACCATACCTGAGTCTACTTGTTGATCCTTATCTTACTGGATGGCTGCGTCCATACCTTGGATCCTGGTTTTTGTACACTCTATTATGGAGGGCTGCGCCCATACCACATATCATGTATCAAAGATATCAGTTTTATTTATATTTGCAGGTCTTCCAATGGTAGTGTTTTCAGTTGAACGCGTTCTCATAAAGCATTTCACCCCTCCCTCTCTCTCGGACCTCATGCTTTAGGGGGCATCTGTTACACAACATTTTTTCACCGTCCCTCCAATCCCTCATCCTGTACATTGGAGGACTATTCCCGTGACCTTTGAACAGTAAAATGTCCTAAAAACACCTTGATGGCATCCTTCTGCTTAAGGACAAGAATTCTCCTCAAGAAAATTTCCTCTAAAAAACCCTAAAAACCCATGTTTTGGCATTGTCGCGGGTATCCAGTTCATTCCTCATGCCAATGGGGAAAATGTACACTAGTGGGCATGCTAGCTGGCGCTCTGTCCCTGTGTTGTGCCCGCGCCAAGCCTATTAAGGAATTTTTTTTAACAATAGAAGGCGGAATTTTGATTCTAACTTCAGAACGGATCATCAAAAAGGGGTTGTGTTGTTTGCCTCCGCATCTCCCTGTTTAGGAAGTGGTTTTCCACCTCTCATGGAACCTTTCTAAGAGATAGGACTCTCCCCCATGATTATAGGGAGCCTAACCTCTCCTTCTCCCTCTATAAAATCTCGCCCTCTCCATTTGATTGCTAGTTAACTTTTGGGAAGGAAATTATAGCTAATTGACAATCAAGAGTAGAGCTAAGGAGAACCTTGTGAGAGAAAGAGTTCTGTCAAATCCCTGATGAGATTTGTGAGACATGTCCCGCTGGAACCCTGTCGAAGGAAGATCACGACGTCAAAGCACCGGTTTTAATCGTTCTCTCATATCTTAATATACATGACTCTACTATTGGTTCCATGATTGCATTTATCCATTATATAATGTAATTTCATTCGTTCCTCTCTGACTGATCGATAGTTATAAAGTGTGAAATATTACGTTGCATTTTGTCCCTCTTCTTTGCATGCATACAGGTATCTAGATGCAGCAAGCTCACGGATCATGACTGACCTATCGTACAACAGGAATGGAAGCACCACTTCTTCTTCGACAACAGCAACGAAGGAATCACGGTAAGCGATCTATCGTGATTCTATCTTTTGTAACTAGGAATCAATAGCTTTGCGTGTTTCGATTGTTGCTAGACCCACTCTAGGGCTAGTGGGATTGCCTCTGTCCGCAGAGGGGATTTACCTCCACAACAATGTATCATATCGATTAGAGGACAAACTATCGGGATATAGGTACAACTTTGTTCATGGTGATTGCCCTGAAATACTAGGAAAAATAGCCTAGATATGGGGTGTCCAACGTGCTCATTTGGTGGCATAACCAAGTAGCAGTGGCGTGGTGCTTATAATTTAGGGGAAGTGGCGACCACATGATTGGGAATTTTACATAACACATATGTTAGTCTTCTCTGCAGAGAGCAGGTGGGGGTAACTAAAGGTTCCCTGATTGGTCGCTTTTTAGCTGACAAAACGAGGATGGATATACTCATCACATGTTCTTGGGTTTTCAAGTTATTCATAGATTCCAAGTCAGATCCATCTTCTCGGGAGAGGTGGACTATGGCTGAGCGCAAACTAGCCAGCGCTAAGTGGAATCGGGGGATATAGTGGCAATTTTCTAAAATGTGGTTGTTGGCACATAAAGGACATGTGAATTGTGCTGCCTGCAAACCAACATAATAAATGCGCTCTATAGGATACTATCTGTGGATGAGTTCCAAGGTTATGCATTCTTCCATAAAGTGACCACGTTCATTGCACAGTCTGCAGCGTATGATAGGAGGGGGAAATATGAACGGAAGTCTTTCTGGTGACTATCACTCCTCCTGCAGATAAAGGATGGTGCGAGGTTCATCTCCAAATAACTGGGTGGATGGATACTCTTGGTAGGATCACTCTATGGCATGTAAGGTGTCCCTGTATCGTGGGATTTCTGGGAAATGGTGGGTATAGTTTCCATAATTGTTGCAGATAGCACATGCATGATTGGTACACAATGCTTTTCCTTGACTTTTGTTGGCAATTTCCTTCTTACGGGAACGTGGTGTTGCGATGTCTGTCGTAGAGCTAAGGAGCGGTTTTAACACATCCAGCTCTAAGAAGATGTGGGTAGGGTGTCCTAATACATCACATATGGTGCAGCATGGTGATTCTCATTGTGTGGTGGGACTCTCCACTTTTTTTCCTCTTATCTCATTTTTCTTAGTCGTAATCATCGGTTTTGCAATGGGGATTTCCTTTGTAGGGACGTTTGCGACAGTCTCTTGAACGGCTGGGGCCAGTTCAGGATTGATGGGAATTAACCTTATAGAGGTGATGTTTGTGACTCCCATTAGATTGGGTGGGAATAGGTACAAAAATGGTATCGTGAATGATAAGTTTGGTAGGACCACAGTAGCCACGACCTGCTGTGACACAAAACCAGTTGGGGGCAGGAGGAAAGGGGTTTGGGAGGTGGCGTAGGCTAGAAAGGCTATCGTGGCCAAGGACTTGGTGTCATTACTTCTCGTCTTCATGTCTTGACTAGCTTCAGTTCTTGATGTGGACATCATGCACACTGTATCCCCTGTGACATCGGGTGATGACTCAGGTTTAACAGTGGGATCTCCTAGGAATGACCATAGGATGGATGACGGTTTGAACTAGCCGAGGCCATACTCTTGGTACCATGTAAGTGCATCAACATATGTGTCTACATAGGGTATAATGACATCAATATTTGTTAGGGGCCTCTTTTCGCTATGTGTCAACTGGTCGATAGTAATGATATGGTCCTCATGGGGGAACATCATAGTTCGGAAGACAGAGGAGGCAATGGTTGACATGGCATACATATAAATCTAGCCAGGGAGTATAATGTAGTCCAATTGGGTGTGCAAGACTTCAATTTCTATAAGGACCGTCTTTCTGGCTAAGTAGACTGGGACATTTTGGTAGAGACCGAAGGGGGCTTAAGGGCGACCATCATATGCTCTAAGTGTGATGTCTAATGGCTTTAGTTCGAGAGACCCTAACTTCTTCCAAACTTTCTTTGACATGATGCATGTGGATGCACCTTCGTCAATGATACATTGGTGAATCGTAATGTTTTGGACCGATACTGGTATTTGAAAGGCGACCATTGAAGGAATCCTAGGGGTGGCTTTATCTAAATCAAAATCCATTAGGCGCGAATCAACAGGGTCGATACCACATAATGCGGAAAGTAAGGCTTTTTGCTGCTTTGGGCATGATTTTAATATCTCCAAATCTGACATAGAGGTGGGAGATTGAGCTATATCATCCAAAATGCTATAGTTGTGGGCTGCTTTGGAATAGTTTCATGCCCACCTACTTGGTTCCTCAGCCATCTTTGGAAAAGGTTCAATAGGCATCTTTGATAAGGTCAAAGGTGTTTTTGGTGCACTGGTACTAGCCCCTAACGCGTTAGTGTCTGGTGGGGTGTCGTAATTTCAATTATGTGTCTAAAAAAACATTTCTTTGCCATTCATGTAGATTTCATGGCTATTTTTTCCGGAATCGTCGGGAGTTTGTTGCTACGTGCTAACTATCCCTTGATGGGGGAAGGGCTCCTACATGACTATTGTCTACTGGGAGGATCCCCCTTGTCTATGGTTACTCTGCAACTTCTTCAGCTTAGGGAGGTTGGGATAGTGGTGAGTGTAATGTTTGTACTCACCACAGATCGAACAAGAGTGGTTTGTTCGAAGAATTTGCATTTTTTTCTGCCTCTAGGAGTTTCTCGACTCTTGGTTTTTATTTCGATTGGATTTTCCTCCTGTCTGAGACCGTGGAGGGTGTTGTTGGTTGTTTTCCCCCTATCCAGGATTTCCTTTAGGATTTTTTTTTCCTTTTATCTTAACCACGTTAGGAGGATAATTTGGATTCTCCTAGTTATATGGTTTGCACAATTGGTTTTGGGAGGGTTGCACGAAGTTCACCTGTGCATTATTCTTCATGGGCAGGTCTTGTGCTGGATACTGGGCATATTGTGGTCCTTGGTTTATAAATGGTTGTTGGGGGGGAGCTCTTCTATCAGCATGTTATCTGCGTGCTGGGTCCCCTAAGCCGGAGGATAGGGTCCTCCATACTGATGGTGATACGATGATGCCCTACTGGTCAAATTTTGCGGAGGCATGTGATGAATTTGGTAGTCGGGTTGTGGTATGTTTTGGGTAGAATCATACGTGTAACCGGGGTATTGAACACTACTTCTTAGGTGATTTTGGGTCAATGATCCAATTAAATTGTCTGCAGAGTTCGACGTGCCTGGAAATTCTTCTTAAGTTTGCAGGTGTGGAGCGTTCGACGGGATATTGTAAATATACCTTGCTTGTGTATAAATCAGCTCAAGTTTTTGGGACTTACTGATGGCGTCCTCTTCGGATATGGGATTTTGTTGCACCACATCCTTTTAAATCTCTACGGTGAGAGTTTTCAGGAACAGGTATAACAGAACTTGATCGTCGAGTTTTCCTTTGCACAAACTATGACGTCACCGCCATTCGTGGAGATGGTCCGAGATATGGACGGCGAGGGTTTTCCTAAAGTGGGTCAGTAACTCCATTCTGGAATCATGGTGGATGGGTAGCTGAAAATAGGTTAGGAATGTTGTGGCGAGGGCACTAAAGGTTCCATGTGTAGCAGAGGGCTGCTCCACATACCATTTCGTTGTTACTCTAGTTAGATTGCATTGAAATGGTCTTAGTCGAATAGTATCATCAACGATGTTGTTCGACGAACACCACAGGTGGAAAGTCATAACATGATTTCCTGGGTCTTCTGCTTGATTTCCTTTGAACTTTGGAATTTCCGAAGGGAGCTTCGTGCGCATGGGAGGCCATATGGGGTTGTGTGCAATGGGTTTGTTTGTCAACTTGGTTAAATCTGGTAGATTTAACAAAGCTAGAAAAGGTGATTGTGAGGTTGTAGCCATTGTGACTTGTGAAAATAAAATGTTTTGGTTAGGAATAGGGTTTTTTTGCGACGTACCCTATTGTGCATTCACCTAGCTTCCCAAATGGGTAGCACTCCTATGCCCGCTAGGGGTTGTGGGAGGAGTGGTGTGTGGTGACCCTATGGGGGTGTTCACTAGTGTGGCGTTGGGAGACCCACTAGGGTTCCCAACTAAAGACGCCTCGATAAAGGATGAACCAATAAGGGTGTAGTGTTCCATCTTTTACTTCTAAATGGTGAAAGACATGGAACCCATCCCGGTAGTGGGGGGAGGTCCAAAAGATGTCTAGATCGACGAAGTCCCGTTGGGTCCATACTGGAGTTGACTAGGTATGTTTTTGGAAATATTTGAGAGGATAGAGATTATAATCAAAGAAAAATTCTGATCACATACATAAAACAAAGCGAAAATAAAATAAATTTTCCCGTTAGATTAATCCTATGTGATCATCAATCAAAAAATATGGTTTTTTTTTTATTGCGTATGATAATCAAATCCTAGAAGACCTAATAGTCCTCACACACTCAAATGTAATTGGGCCTTGAGAATATATCTTGCGAATTTTAGCACAATGTCCTGAAATAACTGGTGACGCCCCCAGTCAACCGAATAAAATCCACCACAGTAAGGGTAGAGGATCTAGTCCTTTCCTGCACCGTCACCTATAGGGAAAGGATGCCCTAATATTGGCCACTAAGCACCGTCGTCCCACGTGAGTGTTCGAGTCTTGGGCTTCTTGTTAGTTCAACTACTAGTACCAAGTATCAACCGGGTCAGGTAGCCCCAACTGATACCACATTCATTGGACCTAAGCCTAACCCACTCTGAATCGGGTCACTGCCGCGCTCGGGTTTTATTTTCCGTGGGTTGATAGGCAGATTTGAAAGTTACATAAACATTCAACTTCTATGTTTCAATATGAATAATTACCAAGGTGACTTACTGGATGCCTACCCCCTTGGTCCTAACTTAGACTATAAATTCTTTTGTGGCCCCTGTGGGGAGAATTTAGTGAGTTTTTTTAAGTTAGTTTTAGGTGTCTTTACTTCACTTAGGGTGTGGATGTGTGTGAAAAAAAGGTGAAAAAGCACATAGTTTGAACATGTGGATATGCGATGATCCTTTTCAAAATCCCCTATTTAAACTATGTTTTATTGTTCCTTGCTCAAAAAGAAAAACATGCACGGATATGGGCCGCTTTCAATTTTTCCTAGTTAATATAAATGATCAACTATAGGGAGATGGTGAGTTATCAATAGAGAGTGTTCATATGCTTTCCTAGGATCACCCGAAGATGCAAAGGCAGTAGATATTACTTGCTCTTCTACCGAAAATTCAATCCTGGTCTCGAAATCCTAGTGCAAAAATTGAACTAAACTAATGACTTTTACACTAGAAAAATGAAAAAATAACTAGCTCAGCATGAGTGTACTTAGGCCACTTACTTTGGATAATTATCTAGGTGTTTTGGTACCTAAATTTGAAAAACATAAATTATTTTGGAATGCAACTTAATTTTCCTCCTACTTGAAATAAAACTAACACCTAAACAACTAAAAGAAGCTAAGAGTGAGCTTTAGCAAGTTGCGGGGCACCTCAACCAGTGCTGGCAGATGTATTATGGGTTGGAAGTCAACTTTACAAGCAAGAAAAAGATGGAAATAGTAGTAAAAATCCTACTTCTTGTTTCCGAGCGCAAAAGGCTAAAACAAACGCGATTTATGCATGCAGGTCACCTCTGAACATGTGCACTGGGGCGTGTCTCTCTCTAAGAAAGGCATGCAATTTTCCTGCAAAGAAATTTTGGGAGTTCTTCTACTTCAACCTGTCACTAGGGATGAACCAGGTATTGAAGGAGAGAAAGGGGGCAATTCCAGCCCAACTCCATTGCAAAGACAGAGGTCTCTGCAAAAAGGCACAACCACATAAACTTGGAAATAAAAGTTAGTGGAGTCGCCAATCCTG
Source organism: Pinus albicaulis (assembly GCA_034641835.2). Classification (NCBI taxonomy): domain Eukaryota; kingdom Viridiplantae; phylum Streptophyta; class Pinopsida; order Pinales; family Pinaceae; genus Pinus; species Pinus albicaulis. The sequence goes on along the minus strand of CM076580.1, from coordinate 951,478,027 downwards.
TGTTGGTGTGTTTGGCACACAAATTTACCAAATCACACTTGCTTAAGAGGGGTGTTTTTTCCTTCTTAAGTTATTGGTCATAGGTATAAAATAGATGGAGTCAAGAAAGTTAGTGGAACATGCTAAAACATAAACATACTAGATAGAGAAACATCATGCATATTCAAACATAAAAACTAAACTAAAACTAAAACGAATAACACAAAATCTCTAAATAGAGTCAAAAAACTTCAATAATCCAATCAAAGGTGCTTAAGTCCCCTCTTATTGAGTGTTGGTAGGAAATGAGGATGAAAATTTAACCCACTTGCCAAGGGGCCCTTGGAACTATGGAGCTCCAAGTCCTGATGCAAGGATGTCTTTACTTCTGAGCTGCCTTGGCGCAAAGTCTCCCTCTCTCTACTATGGTGACTGGAATTGTTGGATGGCCAACAATGGTGTCCCCTCTATCACTGCTCCGGATCACACACTGTTGGTATTGCTTGGGGAAATTTTGGCCAACATAATAATGTGTTCTCCTATTGTTCATCTATTGGTGGCCTTTTATAGGAGAATTCAAATCCTCCTTCCCTCTCTTGGTACATTGTGGATGGTGACCCAAGAGAGGGGGGTGATTCCATTTTGTGCCAAATTTATTACATTGTGTGCTCCTTTGAGGTCCTAAGGAGGCTTAAGCGGTTTTCCTTAGGCAGCCTCAAGTGTGAGATCAATGTCCTAGAGTGTGCCTTGTGGTCCTGGAAGGTGACTTCCACCGCTCTCAGGACCCCATGGATTTTTGAGTAAAAGTCGCGCAAAGGCGTGCTTATCGAAGAATTATGAGCGCAAAGGCGCATTTAACTGATTCCTTCTAAGCGCAATTTGATTTTTCCTTTCAGACCTTAGATATTTTTAAATACTTTAGATTCTCTAATGTCTCTCAGCCCTATAAATCGTTCTGCCTGACATTAAATAATGCCATATTTTCTTGTCCAATTTTCCAGTGATAACAAGGCCCACTCTTTCCCTTATGAATATTATAAATAAGATGAATTTTACCTCCCCTAGTGACACACATATTGGCATTTAAACTGTGATAGAAATTTAGTGTGAGGAGGCTAGAAGACAATAAATCACCCTAGTGAAGAAAAGAAGAATCTTAGCAAAAGAAAGAAGTATGATCTCCTACTATTATTGGGCCACTTGTGTAAGTTTATGTGATTGTTGGGTTACTACAGGTTCAAGTTTTTGGAAGTCAAAGTTTCAGACCTGATTGATGAAGGTAAAATTTAGATAAGCTACATTCTTGGTAAGGTCAACCTTGTTGACTAGTTGGAGATATTTTTTTTGTTTAAGGAAGATTTTTTGGTGGTTGGCTTGGTCTTGGGAAGTCTTTGTCTAGCTTGTTTTGTGGTTGGCTTGGTCTTGGGATGTCTTTGTCTAGTATGTTTGGTGGTTGGCTTGGTATTGGGAAGTATTTGTCTGGCTTGTTTGGTGGCCAGCTTGTTCTTGGGAAGTCTTTGTCTGGATTATTTGGTGGCATTTTTTTTATAACCACTTGGTATAGAAATTCAAGCATTATTAAATTTTTTTTTGTTGGAATTAATTTTTGTTTTGTTGTAATTCAATGTTCCTTTTACAAACCTTCAAGCATTGTAAAATTAACCTGTTGTATATGTTCAACCTAACAAAGCATAAGATGATATTCAAGTGTAACCCATCAATTATTATAACCATCTCATAGCATGTAACTCCTACCTCAAACAAAAAATTTTAGATTAAAACTAGAATAAGACTTGGTTAAAGCCATGAAGAGAACTATAGCTAATATTTTTCGGCATGAACCGTCAAAACTTACTTAACATAAAGGTAAAAAAAATTAAGCCTTAGAATCTAGCATAATTAATATTCATTTTGGAAATACTTAAAACAATTCATCCAAAATAGTATGTTACATTTATCGGAGACAAGTCCGCTTTGCATACTCCTCCCTTTAACCTTCCCATGTGCTTTATTAAAGAACATTGTTGTCAATGTAAGTTGCTTTGTAATTTGGTTGAATTACAATTTTGAGGAATTTTTCAAGGTTATGGAAAAATAACATTATTAGGGTTTGAATTAATCTTTGTTGAAGAAGTAACTAGTGTCAGTATTCATAATTATAATTATGTAATGAATAGATGTAATTATTTTACTTGTCAAAATAAAGAAAAGAAAATATTTATTTGTAAAAAGAAAATTATTTTACTATGAAGTGGGTTTCTTTCCCATTGGTTGTTTGTCCTAGGTCAAATCACCCATTGAGTGCTCTAGGGTTGTGAAGAAGAGTTAAATTCAAGGTCATGATGTAAATTCCTTTGAAGGGCTCATGTATCAAATAAAGGAAATATATTTTATGTAAACATATTGGTCTAGAAGCTACCAAAAGGAAAAGTAGGACTAAAAAATACCTAATTTAGCCCTAAACAAGCCTATTTATTTTAATGGCTCTCAAAACACTTTGTAACTAACAATTTTTAAACTCCATGCAAATTTTCATTAGCTAAAACTTTATTTTAATGGCTTGGCAAAACACATTGTAACTAACCATTTCTAAACTCCAAGCAAATTTTTAGGACAAACAAATAAGTAGCGAGCAAGTTAAAAATAAGGAACCACTTCTTAGCATCTGTTTTGATCAAAATTATAATATTTACATGAACTGAAGTATGTCAAAATTTAATCTAATGCGGAACAAAATATGGCATCATACCATGATTAAAAAGCATAATATTGTTAGATCAAGGTGTTTCCTTCATGAAATCCTCTAGCAAGGCTTAAAATCTCATTTTCACTACAAATAAAGCCTTAGCTCAATGCATTATTACCACTAGTAATAGTGTACACTATAACTATCAAACACCATTTGAAGTATGATGTGTTTCTTGCCTGAATGTTACAGAACTTTACAAATCTACAATAGAAACTACCATCCCTTGCCTTATGATACAAGTGATGCCAATGTACAATCAGCTGTTCAAGTAAGCAGGACATGCTAGTCTGAGTACAACCCCCTACCAATTTTTTTGAGGGTTTCAAATGACAGAGGTACAATGCATACAAGGGTTTCAAATGACAGAGGTATAGTACATACCTAGGGTAGGGAATTCAGGCTACTAGAAGCTTCCATGACAAGCGACTCTTTAGTGTTTCAAAGATCTTGGAAGAAAATACAATGTCTGAAATGTGTTGAAGTCTATGGGTGGGAATATACCACACTTTTTCCAAAAAACTTCGGTCATCCTCGTGGTACTATTTTTAATATCATAGTATGGATCAGATTTCTTTCATCGAGGTGAAAGAGGCATTTTCCATAGGTTTCAGTTAGGGCTAGGTAAAGGAAAATGTTGTTTTTATACCATATTATACCTTGAGCATAGCGTAGCTTTATACCTTGAGCCTTACTCATTCATTACTTATCTTATTAATGTTACATATTATGTGTTTGTAATAATTATAAAGTTTCAATTTTCTGTTGCAGTAGAATGTAAAAAAAAACATACAAAATATCTCAGTGGGGCTGGAGTAGCCAACACTTACGGAAGACATTATGTCCTCATGTTGTTATCTTCCTTAAGCCCTCAATATGGCTTTGCCTCAAATCTTGTCACGATGGCAAAGGATCTTCCTCTTTCATCTCAAAGGTGGGTAGAGGCTCTTCCTCTTGTAGCTCTGAGGTGGGCTGAGGCGGTGGGGAGGAGACATGCAAGGATGGCTGCAAGGCAGCTAGTCCCTGCCTTGAGCCAGTTGGAGTTGGAACGGTCGAAATAAAAACCCAGCCAGCACTAAAATCTTGGGATGTCGAAATTTTCTGCAAAAAATTATAATACCCGAAACAACATATGTCGAAATTTTCTGCAAAAAATTATAATACCTGAAACAACATATATTGACATTTTTAGTACAAGTGTTTGGATTAGTTGTGCTGGGCAAGGAAACAAAACCAACACTGCGGGTTTCATCTCTTGTAAGCTGACGTCTAAATATTTATGTTAAAGGTTAAGTACTTTGACCAACTTCCCAACCAGCGGTGCTATAAATAAGTTACATGTGATGAATTTTCCAGTGTGTGACAGCTGTACCAAAGCAACTTCATATACTTTTATCTCTCCACCATTTTCATTCATGACTACGTTGCATGCATGCATACAACACCTGTAAACATTTAAACTTTTGAATGACATGTGGACTTGGAAAACGCAGTTTCTGTTTGTTTTAAAATTGCTTCACAAATTAAGTTTTTGTTTCTTTCGGATATGGAAGAGAAAAAACGGGATCCATTTGCTACACAGGATCGCTACACAAGATTTAAGACACTGGATCGCATCATCCTCTGCTGTGTTCGCAGTAAGGACCGGATTTGTAGCCATGACATTGGTCTCACAGTCTTCGGAGACTCGACCGAGCTTTAACTAGAGGTGGGAGCACCCTGTGCAGGCCTTGAAAGTTTTTTCTCTCAGAGCTTCGGTGAATTTGTACTCTCCTCTTCTTTCTTGCTCTTCATGGATTTTGTTTGCAGGCTTCACAGATCGATCCATGGAGAGTATATTATATGCACTAGCTGAAGAAGAAAAGCTCTGTTCTAGAATGTCGCAACAGCTGTGTCATTTACAGGTAAAATTTATAGGGCCGTAGGTGCATCAGAAACCTCACTGCAGTGTCTGCAAATTTTGATGCGTTTTGTGCGAAAGATGAGCTGAAATAGGCCCTGCCTCGCTTCTATGTAGATTTTCTTATTACGGTACGACATCTACGTTGCAGGGTTCAGCAACGATCTACAAACCCTACTGTGACCTCGAGGATTTGCTGGTTTTGGTTAGAGCTATCATTATTCTTTTTCGGTCTTGTCTGTGGTGTCGACATATGACCGTTACTTTGGTATAACAGGGCAGTGGCAGCTGAGCAACAATTGGCACGTAGTACTCTGTTTTCGGAGCAGATCTGAGGTTGAATGGTAAAGAATTTGAACAATGCATTTTTTTAGCTTCACCTATGTGATTTGGAGTGTAATGAGATTCGGCTGAGTGGTTTCGATGTCAGGACATACTGCTAATTGATTTGACAAGAAAAAAATGGCCAGTGTGAAGAATAATCGGGTTGATTGCTCCAAGGACAAGAAAAGTGGAGCTTCCAGCTCGTTCTTATCTGACTGCAGCGAGAGCGTGTTGGAGAGATTGCCTCCTATGCAAGGGTAAGTTGTGTAACTTCAAGATTATTGTCAATGAATTGTCTAGCATTATCTGTCATAGTTTTGCAAATTGATATCCTAGAGAAATATAGGAGAACAATTCTAATCTATTTAGAAGCCTATATAAGGATAGAAATAGAAAATGAAAGATAAGGAACTAATCATTGAGCACCGAATGTGCTAACTGTTGTCTGAACAGGGCACGCTGAGGTTCCATGTATGTTTCTTTCTGGAAATGCTCAACAATGCTAGGAACTGGATGCTCGTCTTTAAATTCATATTTAAATTTTCTGGTTCACTTTGACAATTTTATATTCCTAGAAGAAGATAAAATGTCAATATCTGATATATGTAGTTCATTTGCCAAGTTATCTCGCTTGAATAAATGCTAGCAATATAACATCAATTTCAGATAATGTGAACAACAACTGCAACACCATAATTCCGAAGTGAACAAAAACAAATGATTTTATTTGAGGTTTGTCCAAAAAGAGTCGAGTTCAAACAACTGTCAAAACCTCTAGTATCTGAGCTAAAGCAGTCTCACGACACTTGGAGTTGGAATAGCACTGATGTTAGAATGAAACAAAGAGGGAATAAGTTAAACATTCAAGGTTCCAACAGAATACACCAAGATTGTAGTTCTAAAATGAATCCACGAAAATGAAATATTCCAAGGTACCTCTGATTTAGGATGATGCCAAATTTCTTTACTCCTTAAATTCACTTTCTGCACCACCTTATATGCACAAAATCAAACAAAAAAGTGTTAGGCGCAATGTGTGCAAATAACTCTACAGGTTTTTTTTTCAGAAGAAAATAACTCTACAGGTTATAAGCGCATACAGTTATAGCATTAATGCAAATTTTCATGTCATATTAAACTCAGAATAGATAATACTTTAGTATACAGGGCTGTTCATTTGTTGTTAGAATAATTTTTTCACCTTGTCTCACTCTCATCCAAAATTGTGCAAGAACACTCACTCCGTAATTTCCTTTAAAGAACGAAAAAGCTCCATGTATTCTTTCTGCGAGAGACGATGATAGATGCCAGAAATTCATATTATTTCTCGGTACGTTTACTGTGCCTGAGGGCCGGTTAGTGAACTGATGCCGAAAATTACCTTTCATGATATTTTGTTGCTTCTGTTGTTCACTGGCACTGCTGTCAGAAACGACAAAATCCAATACCGATTCTTCAAACCTTCCTTCTTGCTGTTTTGAACTTAGATCCTTGTGTATCCTTTGCTCCAGAATCAACCCTAACAAGCCCAGAAGACTATGCGTTAAACGGAGCCGAAGGCAAGCATACAATGTAGAACGAAGACGAGGAATCAGGAGAGGTGATAAAAATGCCCAACACTGCAAGGCAATGAGAAGGCTCCGGTTCCACTGTAGAGGCCACCAGTGCCATTGTAAACACCGCAGCACCTGGCACCACATGACATCGCAATAACATGCACCAGATGGCACCTAAATAACATGCAGAAGTTACTTTAGCCGAGCATTATAGCATTATTGTCCCAACTCTTCAAATATATGTTTTAACAAACATTAAATGTCAGCGAAGTAATGCTAAGTCGGTCACAAGTTTGGACGAGTTTAATAAACAAGATTTGTAACAAACATTAAATGTCAGCGAAGTAATGCTAGCATTACTTCACTTGATCTCATATGCTCATACATGGTAATGCCAATGCCCTGCTTCCTTTGCACTTACCCTAAGTTTGGAAAGGTCTGGCCTCGATATGAGGCCAAATAAGACCTCCGAATTGTTGATTGGCTCTTACAAGCGGCAGGGATTAAAAAAAATGATCTAAATTAAAAAACATTGGAATAAATTGAGTTTATAAGCTTCGGTTAACGTGCAAGACTAATGAAAAGATCCATTTCGATTACAATAGTCCCTGCCATGCCGCAGGCGGCAGGGACTAATAA
>CM076580.1:951291268-951470783 GCA_034641835.2 Pinus albicaulis | reverse complement strand
TGCACATATAGTGCTCCACACTTCATCAGCTTACGAATCCCTGGTTGATAATTTATGTTAGCAATTTAGGACACACTAAATTGACCAAACACTAGGAATGGAAGCACCACTTCTTCTTCGACAACAGCAACGAAGGAATCACGGTAAGCGATCTATCGTGATTCTATCTTTTGTAACTAGGAATCAATAGCTTTGCGTGTTTCGATTGTTGCTAGACCCACTCTAGGGCTAGTGGGATTGCCTCTGTCCGCAGAGGGGATTTACCTCCACAACAATGTATCATATCGATTAGAGGACAAACTATCGGGATATAGGTACAACTTTGTTCATGGTGATTGCCCTGAAATACTAGGAAAAATAGCCTAGATATGGGGTGTCCAACGTGCTCATTTGGTGGCATAACCAAGTAGCAGTGGCGTGGTGCTTATAATTTAGGGGAAGTGGCGACCACATGATTGGGAATTTTACATAACACATATGTTAGTCTTCTCTGCAGAGAGCAGGTGGGGGTAACTAAAGGTTCCCTGATTGGTCGCTTTTTAGCTGACAAAACGAGGATGGATATACTCATCACATGTTCTTGGGTTTTCAAGTTATTCATAGATTCCAAGTCAGATCCATCTTCTCGGGAGAGGTGGACTATGGCTGAGCGCAAACTAGCCAGCGCTAAGTGGAATCGGGGGATATAGTGGCAATTTTCTAAAATGTGGTTGTTGGCACATAAAGGACATGTGAATTGTGCTGCCTGCAAACCAACATAATAAATGCGCTCTATAGGATACTATCTGTGGATGAGTTCCAAGGTTATGCATTCTTCCATAAAGTGACCACGTTCATTGCACAGTCTGCAGCGTATGATAGGAGGGGGAAATATGAACGGAAGTCTTTCTGGTGACTATCACTCCTCCTGCAGATAAAGGATGGTGCGAGGTTCATCTCCAAATAACTGGGTGGATGGATACTCTTGGTAGGATCACTCTATGGCATGTAAGGTGTCCCTGTATCGTGGGATTTCTGGGAAATGGTGGGTATAGTTTCCATAATTGTTGCAGATAGCACATGCATGATTGGTACACAATGCTTTTCCTTGACTTTTGTTGGCAATTTCCTTCTTACGGGAACGTGGTGTTGCGATGTCTGTCGTAGAGCTAAGGAGCGGTTTTAACACATCCAGCTCTAAGAAGATGTGGGTAGGGTGTCCTAATACATCACATATGGTGCAGCATGGTGATTCTCATTGTGTGGTGGGACTCTCCACTTTTTTTCCTCTTATCTCATTTTTCTTAGTCGTAATCATCGGTTTTGCAATGGGGATTTCCTTTGTAGGGACGTTTGCGACAGTCTCTTGAACGGCTGGGGCCAGTTCAGGATTGATGGGAATTAACCTTATAGAGGTGATGTTTGTGACTCCCATTAGATTGGGTGGGAATAGGTACAAAAATGGTATCGTGAATGATAAGTTTGGTAGGACCACAGTAGCCACGACCTGCTGTGACACAAAACCAGTTGGGGGCAGGAGGAAAGGGGTTTGGGAGGTGGCGTAGGCTAGAAAGGCTATCGTGGCCAAGGACTTGGTGTCATTACTTCTCGTCTTCATGTCTTGACTAGCTTCAGTTCTTGATGTGGACATCATGCACACTGTATCCCCTGTGACATCGGGTGATGACTCAGGTTTAACAGTGGGATCTCCTAGGAATGACCATAGGATGGATGACGGTTTGAACTAGCCGAGGCCATACTCTTGGTACCATGTAAGTGCATCAACATATGTGTCTACATAGGGTATAATGACATCAATATTTGTTAGGGGCCTCTTTTCGCTATGTGTCAACTGGTCGATAGTAATGATATGGTCCTCATGGGGGAACATCATAGTTCGGAAGACAGAGGAGGCAATGGTTGACATGGCATACATATAAATCTAGCCAGGGAGTATAATGTAGTCCAATTGGGTGTGCAAGACTTCAATTTCTATAAGGACCGTCTTTCTGGCTAAGTAGACTGGGACATTTTGGTAGAGACCGAAGGGGGCTTAAGGGCGACCATCATATGCTCTAAGTGTGATGTCTAATGGCTTTAGTTCGAGAGACCCTAACTTCTTCCAAACTTTCTTTGACATGATGCATGTGGATGCACCTTCGTCAATGATACATTGGTGAATCGTAATGTTTTGGACCGATACTGGTATTTGAAAGGCGACCATTGAAGGAATCCTAGGGGTGGCTTTATCTAAATCAAAATCCATTAGGCGCGAATCAACAGGGTCGATACCACATAATGCGGAAAGTAAGGCTTTTTGCTGCTTTGGGCATGATTTTAATATCTCCAAATCTGACATAGAGGTGGGAGATTGAGCTATATCATCCAAAATGCTATAGTTGTGGGCTGCTTTGGAATAGTTTCATGCCCACCTACTTGGTTCCTCAGCCATCTTTGGAAAAGGTTCAATAGGCATCTTTGATAAGGTCAAAGGTGTTTTTGGTGCACTGGTACTAGCCCCTAACGCGTTAGTGTCTGGTGGGGTGTCGTAATTTCAATTATGTGTCTAAAAAAACATTTCTTTGCCATTCATGTAGATTTCATGGCTATTTTTTCCGGAATCGTCGGGAGTTTGTTGCTACGTGCTAACTATCCCTTGATGGGGGAAGGGCTCCTACATGACTATTGTCTACTGGGAGGATCCCCCTTGTCTATGGTTACTCTGCAACTTCTTCAGCTTAGGGAGGTTGGGATAGTGGTGAGTGTAATGTTTGTACTCACCACAGATCGAACAAGAGTGGTTTGTTCGAAGAATTTGCATTTTTTTCTGCCTCTAGGAGTTTCTCGACTCTTGGTTTTTATTTCGATTGGATTTTCCTCCTGTCTGAGACCGTGGAGGGTGTTGTTGGTTGTTTTCCCCCTATCCAGGATTTCCTTTAGGATTTTTTTTTCCTTTTATCTTAACCACGTTAGGAGGATAATTTGGATTCTCCTAGTTATATGGTTTGCACAATTGGTTTTGGGAGGGTTGCACGAAGTTCACCTGTGCATTATTCTTCATGGGCAGGTCTTGTGCTGGATACTGGGCATATTGTGGTCCTTGGTTTATAAATGGTTGTTGGGGGGGAGCTCTTCTATCAGCATGTTATCTGCGTGCTGGGTCCCCTAAGCCGGAGGATAGGGTCCTCCATACTGATGGTGATACGATGATGCCCTACTGGTCAAATTTTGCGGAGGCATGTGATGAATTTGGTAGTCGGGTTGTGGTATGTTTTGGGTAGAATCATACGTGTAACCGGGGTATTGAACACTACTTCTTAGGTGATTTTGGGTCAATGATCCAATTAAATTGTCTGCAGAGTTCGACGTGCCTGGAAATTCTTCTTAAGTTTGCAGGTGTGGAGCGTTCGACGGGATATTGTAAATATACCTTGCTTGTGTATAAATCAGCTCAAGTTTTTGGGACTTACTGATGGCGTCCTCTTCGGATATGGGATTTTGTTGCACCACATCCTTTTAAATCTCTACGGTGAGAGTTTTCAGGAACAGGTATAACAGAACTTGATCGTCGAGTTTTCCTTTGCACAAACTATGACGTCACCGCCATTCGTGGAGATGGTCCGAGATATGGACGGCGAGGGTTTTCCTAAAGTGGGTCAGTAACTCCATTCTGGAATCATGGTGGATGGGTAGCTGAAAATAGGTTAGGAATGTTGTGGCGAGGGCACTAAAGGTTCCATGTGTAGCAGAGGGCTGCTCCACATACCATTTCGTTGTTACTCTAGTTAGATTGCATTGAAATGGTCTTAGTCGAATAGTATCATCAACGATGTTGTTCGACGAACACCACAGGTGGAAAGTCATAACATGATTTCCTGGGTCTTCTGCTTGATTTCCTTTGAACTTTGGAATTTCCGAAGGGAGCTTCGTGCGCATGGGAGGCCATATGGGGTTGTGTGCAATGGGTTTGTTTGTCAACTTGGTTAAATCTGGTAGATTTAACAAAGCTAGAAAAGGTGATTGTGAGGTTGTAGCCATTGTGACTTGTGAAAATAAAATGTTTTGGTTAGGAATAGGGTTTTTTTGCGACGTACCCTATTGTGCATTCACCTAGCTTCCCAAATGGGTAGCACTCCTATGCCCGCTAGGGGTTGTGGGAGGAGTGGTGTGTGGTGACCCTATGGGGGTGTTCACTAGTGTGGCGTTGGGAGACCCACTAGGGTTCCCAACTAAAGACGCCTCGATAAAGGATGAACCAATAAGGGTGTAGTGTTCCATCTTTTACTTCTAAATGGTGAAAGACATGGAACCCATCCCGGTAGTGGGGGGAGGTCCAAAAGATGTCTAGATCGACGAAGTCCCGTTGGGTCCATACTGGAGTTGACTAGGTATGTTTTTGGAAATATTTGAGAGGATAGAGATTATAATCAAAGAAAAATTCTGATCACATACATAAAACAAAGCGAAAATAAAATAAATTTTCCCGTTAGATTAATCCTATGTGATCATCAATCAAAAAATATGGTTTTTTTTTTATTGCGTATGATAATCAAATCCTAGAAGACCTAATAGTCCTCACACACTCAAATGTAATTGGGCCTTGAGAATATATCTTGCGAATTTTAGCACAATGTCCTGAAATAACTGGTGACGCCCCCAGTCAACCGAATAAAATCCACCACAGTAAGGGTAGAGGATCTAGTCCTTTCCTGCACCGTCACCTATAGGGAAAGGATGCCCTAATATTGGCCACTAAGCACCGTCGTCCCACGTGAGTGTTCGAGTCTTGGGCTTCTTGTTAGTTCAACTACTAGTACCAAGTATCAACCGGGTCAGGTAGCCCCAACTGATACCACATTCATTGGACCTAAGCCTAACCCACTCTGAATCGGGTCACTGCCGCGCTCGGGTTTTATTTTCCGTGGGTTGATAGGCAGATTTGAAAGTTACATAAACATTCAACTTCTATGTTTCAATATGAATAATTACCAAGGTGACTTACTGGATGCCTACCCCCTTGGTCCTAACTTAGACTATAAATTCTTTTGTGGCCCCTGTGGGGAGAATTTAGTGAGTTTTTTTAAGTTAGTTTTAGGTGTCTTTACTTCACTTAGGGTGTGGATGTGTGTGAAAAAAAGGTGAAAAAGCACATAGTTTGAACATGTGGATATGCGATGATCCTTTTCAAAATCCCCTATTTAAACTATGTTTTATTGTTCCTTGCTCAAAAAGAAAAACATGCACGGATATGGGCCGCTTTCAATTTTTCCTAGTTAATATAAATGATCAACTATAGGGAGATGGTGAGTTATCAATAGAGAGTGTTCATATGCTTTCCTAGGATCACCCGAAGATGCAAAGGCAGTAGATATTACTTGCTCTTCTACCGAAAATTCAATCCTGGTCTCGAAATCCTAGTGCAAAAATTGAACTAAACTAATGACTTTTACACTAGAAAAATGAAAAAATAACTAGCTCAGCATGAGTGTACTTAGGCCACTTACTTTGGATAATTATCTAGGTGTTTTGGTACCTAAATTTGAAAAACATAAATTATTTTGGAATGCAACTTAATTTTCCTCCTACTTGAAATAAAACTAACACCTAAACAACTAAAAGAAGCTAAGAGTGAGCTTTAGCAAGTTGCGGGGCACCTCAACCAGTGCTGGCAGATGTATTATGGGTTGGAAGTCAACTTTACAAGCAAGAAAAAGATGGAAATAGTAGTAAAAATCCTACTTCTTGTTTCCGAGCGCAAAAGGCTAAAACAAACGCGATTTATGCATGCAGGTCACCTCTGAACATGTGCACTGGGGCGTGTCTCTCTCTAAGAAAGGCATGCAATTTTCCTGCAAAGAAATTTTGGGAGTTCTTCTACTTCAACCTGTCACTAGGGATGAACCAGGTATTGAAGGAGAGAAAGGGGGCAATTCCAGCCCAACTCCATTGCAAAGACAGAGGTCTCTGCAAAAAGGCACAACCACATAAACTTGGAAATAAAAGTTAGTGGAGTCGCCAATCCTGTGTTGGTGTGTTTGGCACACAAATTTACCAAATCACACTTGCTTAAGAGGGGTGTTTTTTCCTTCTTAAGTTATTGGTCATAGGTATAAAATAGATGGAGTCAAGAAAGTTAGTGGAACATGCTAAAACATAAACATACTAGATAGAGAAACATCATGCATATTCAAACATAAAAACTAAACTAAAACTAAAACGAATAACACAAAATCTCTAAATAGAGTCAAAAAACTTCAATAATCCAATCAAAGGTGCTTAAGTCCCCTCTTATTGAGTGTTGGTAGGAAATGAGGATGAAAATTTAACCCACTTGCCAAGGGGCCCTTGGAACTATGGAGCTCCAAGTCCTGATGCAAGGATGTCTTTACTTCTGAGCTGCCTTGGCGCAAAGTCTCCCTCTCTCTACTATGGTGACTGGAATTGTTGGATGGCCAACAATGGTGTCCCCTCTATCACTGCTCCGGATCACACACTGTTGGTATTGCTTGGGGAAATTTTGGCCAACATAATAATGTGTTCTCCTATTGTTCATCTATTGGTGGCCTTTTATAGGAGAATTCAAATCCTCCTTCCCTCTCTTGGTACATTGTGGATGGTGACCCAAGAGAGGGGGGTGATTCCATTTTGTGCCAAATTTATTACATTGTGTGCTCCTTTGAGGTCCTAAGGAGGCTTAAGCGGTTTTCCTTAGGCAGCCTCAAGTGTGAGATCAATGTCCTAGAGTGTGCCTTGTGGTCCTGGAAGGTGACTTCCACCGCTCTCAGGACCCCATGGATTTTTGAGTAAAAGTCGCGCAAAGGCGTGCTTATCGAAGAATTATGAGCGCAAAGGCGCATTTAACTGATTCCTTCTAAGCGCAATTTGATTTTTCCTTTCAGACCTTAGATATTTTTAAATACTTTAGATTCTCTAATGTCTCTCAGCCCTATAAATCGTTCTGCCTGACATTAAATAATGCCATATTTTCTTGTCCAATTTTCCAGTGATAACAAGGCCCACTCTTTCCCTTATGAATATTATAAATAAGATGAATTTTACCTCCCCTAGTGACACACATATTGGCATTTAAACTGTGATAGAAATTTAGTGTGAGGAGGCTAGAAGACAATAAATCACCCTAGTGAAGAAAAGAAGAATCTTAGCAAAAGAAAGAAGTATGATCTCCTACTATTATTGGGCCACTTGTGTAAGTTTATGTGATTGTTGGGTTACTACAGGTTCAAGTTTTTGGAAGTCAAAGTTTCAGACCTGATTGATGAAGGTAAAATTTAGATAAGCTACATTCTTGGTAAGGTCAACCTTGTTGACTAGTTGGAGATATTTTTTTTGTTTAAGGAAGATTTTTTGGTGGTTGGCTTGGTCTTGGGAAGTCTTTGTCTAGCTTGTTTTGTGGTTGGCTTGGTCTTGGGATGTCTTTGTCTAGTATGTTTGGTGGTTGGCTTGGTATTGGGAAGTATTTGTCTGGCTTGTTTGGTGGCCAGCTTGTTCTTGGGAAGTCTTTGTCTGGATTATTTGGTGGCATTTTTTTTATAACCACTTGGTATAGAAATTCAAGCATTATTAAATTTTTTTTTGTTGGAATTAATTTTTGTTTTGTTGTAATTCAATGTTCCTTTTACAAACCTTCAAGCATTGTAAAATTAACCTGTTGTATATGTTCAACCTAACAAAGCATAAGATGATATTCAAGTGTAACCCATCAATTATTATAACCATCTCATAGCATGTAACTCCTACCTCAAACAAAAAATTTTAGATTAAAACTAGAATAAGACTTGGTTAAAGCCATGAAGAGAACTATAGCTAATATTTTTCGGCATGAACCGTCAAAACTTACTTAACATAAAGGTAAAAAAAATTAAGCCTTAGAATCTAGCATAATTAATATTCATTTTGGAAATACTTAAAACAATTCATCCAAAATAGTATGTTACATTTATCGGAGACAAGTCCGCTTTGCATACTCCTCCCTTTAACCTTCCCATGTGCTTTATTAAAGAACATTGTTGTCAATGTAAGTTGCTTTGTAATTTGGTTGAATTACAATTTTGAGGAATTTTTCAAGGTTATGGAAAAATAACATTATTAGGGTTTGAATTAATCTTTGTTGAAGAAGTAACTAGTGTCAGTATTCATAATTATAATTATGTAATGAATAGATGTAATTATTTTACTTGTCAAAATAAAGAAAAGAAAATATTTATTTGTAAAAAGAAAATTATTTTACTATGAAGTGGGTTTCTTTCCCATTGGTTGTTTGTCCTAGGTCAAATCACCCATTGAGTGCTCTAGGGTTGTGAAGAAGAGTTAAATTCAAGGTCATGATGTAAATTCCTTTGAAGGGCTCATGTATCAAATAAAGGAAATATATTTTATGTAAACATATTGGTCTAGAAGCTACCAAAAGGAAAAGTAGGACTAAAAAATACCTAATTTAGCCCTAAACAAGCCTATTTATTTTAATGGCTCTCAAAACACTTTGTAACTAACAATTTTTAAACTCCATGCAAATTTTCATTAGCTAAAACTTTATTTTAATGGCTTGGCAAAACACATTGTAACTAACCATTTCTAAACTCCAAGCAAATTTTTAGGACAAACAAATAAGTAGCGAGCAAGTTAAAAATAAGGAACCACTTCTTAGCATCTGTTTTGATCAAAATTATAATATTTACATGAACTGAAGTATGTCAAAATTTAATCTAATGCGGAACAAAATATGGCATCATACCATGATTAAAAAGCATAATATTGTTAGATCAAGGTGTTTCCTTCATGAAATCCTCTAGCAAGGCTTAAAATCTCATTTTCACTACAAATAAAGCCTTAGCTCAATGCATTATTACCACTAGTAATAGTGTACACTATAACTATCAAACACCATTTGAAGTATGATGTGTTTCTTGCCTGAATGTTACAGAACTTTACAAATCTACAATAGAAACTACCATCCCTTGCCTTATGATACAAGTGATGCCAATGTACAATCAGCTGTTCAAGTAAGCAGGACATGCTAGTCTGAGTACAACCCCCTACCAATTTTTTTGAGGGTTTCAAATGACAGAGGTACAATGCATACAAGGGTTTCAAATGACAGAGGTATAGTACATACCTAGGGTAGGGAATTCAGGCTACTAGAAGCTTCCATGACAAGCGACTCTTTAGTGTTTCAAAGATCTTGGAAGAAAATACAATGTCTGAAATGTGTTGAAGTCTATGGGTGGGAATATACCACACTTTTTCCAAAAAACTTCGGTCATCCTCGTGGTACTATTTTTAATATCATAGTATGGATCAGATTTCTTTCATCGAGGTGAAAGAGGCATTTTCCATAGGTTTCAGTTAGGGCTAGGTAAAGGAAAATGTTGTTTTTATACCATATTATACCTTGAGCATAGCGTAGCTTTATACCTTGAGCCTTACTCATTCATTACTTATCTTATTAATGTTACATATTATGTGTTTGTAATAATTATAAAGTTTCAATTTTCTGTTGCAGTAGAATGTAAAAAAAAACATACAAAATATCTCAGTGGGGCTGGAGTAGCCAACACTTACGGAAGACATTATGTCCTCATGTTGTTATCTTCCTTAAGCCCTCAATATGGCTTTGCCTCAAATCTTGTCACGATGGCAAAGGATCTTCCTCTTTCATCTCAAAGGTGGGTAGAGGCTCTTCCTCTTGTAGCTCTGAGGTGGGCTGAGGCGTGCGAGGGGTGATGGCGCGGGTTAGCTTCCTTTTGTAGCTCGCAGGTGGGTGGCGGTAGGTGAGGTATCTTTAGCGATGGAAGAGGATTTCCTCTTGCATATCATAGGTGAACGGAATTAGGCTTGGGCTAGGATGATGGTGGAGGTTCTCCTGTTGCAGCTAGGAGGTGGGAAAAGGCAGGCTCGGGCTGGGGCAGGGGCTCGTGTGACAAGTTAATAGGGAGCTTCAAAGGTAGGCAGAGGCATGCTCAGGTTAGGGAAAGGGCTTACGTAATGGGTTAACGGGGAGCTTTGGATTTGTTTTAGTTTTTATGTTATATATATGGTTATGTTTCATTTTTTATTTTTTATATTTTTTATTTGTTTTTTATTTTTTTTTAAGTTTGTTTTTTAATTTTTAATTTCTTTTTATTTATTTATTTTATTTTATTTATTTATTTATTTATTACAAAATCAAATTTAATATAATACTAAAATTTTCATATTATAATATATATTAATATATCATGATACATTAAACTTTAGATATGTATGGAGGGAATAATAAAGACATAGAGAGAGTGAAAAGGGAGAGATGGAGATATAGTGAAGGAGAGGGGAGAGAAGGAATTGAGAGAGAGAGGAGAAGAGGAGTGAGAGAGGGAGAGAGGGGTAAGAGAGAGATGGAGGGATACACAAAGATGGATGTTGGGGAGAGGGGGAGAGAGATAAGGATAGAGGGAGGGAGATAGTGATATAGTGATAGGGTTGGAGATCAGAGAGAGATGGGGGGAGAGAGAGGGAGGTAGGAGAGAAAGGGAGAGAGAGAAAGGATGAGAGAGAGGAGGAGAGAGGGATGGATGGAGAGGATAGAAGGAGTGACAGAGAGATGGAGTTAAAGGGGGGGTGAGTGAGGAAAGAATAAAGACATAGAGAAAGAAAAGTGGATAAAGAGAGAGAGGGAGTGACAAGGGAGAGATGGAGATCAGAGAGTATGTATGTTCGGGGGTCATATATATAAAGATACAAATAAGGAGAGATAGAGAGAAGGGAGAGGGAGAAGGAGATAGGGAGGGATATAGTGAAGGAGTTGGAGGGTGGAGAGAGGGCGGGGGAAGGTGGGATAGAAAGGGAAAGAGAGAAAGGAGGAGAGAGAATGAGAGAGGGAGGGGGAGAAAGAGATTGAGTTTGGGGGGGGGGAGAGGAGCGAGGGTCGAGGTAAAAATAAAGACATAGAGAGTTAAAGGTGGAAACATAATTTAATTAGTTTCTAGCAAGAAACAAACATCAATCAATTACATTTATGTATGTCTATAAAGCAAGTATAAGATACAAATCCAATAATACAAAATGTGTTTATGCTTTTGTCCATCATAGTTGGATAAGGAAATTTTAGTATCAAGTTTGAAGTTAGGGTGGAACTCCAAATTTGACAATGTAGAGATGAATCAATGCATTGAAAAATAGCTAAATGATAGTAAAGAGGCTAAATTCTTCCTGATTTGGAAAGTCATCAGTGACCAAAAGCATGAAGGAATAGAAAATCAAGATAATTTCATAGACATATAAAAACTAAATCTTAAGTGGGGAAATGAATATGGTAAATGTTGAAAATTAAATCCTAGGTGCATAACTAGCTAGGATAAATGTTAAATATCATTTGAAACCCAAATATATAATTTTTGATATCAAAGGGTGAAGTGTATATGAGGTATAGAAGGTGATGGGACATAAGAGAGTTGGGAGTGAGAGTTCCAAATCATAAAGTGCATGTGTGTTTGGTGGGCATTAATCCCATGGAACTCAACTTATAAAAATGTATCAGGAATACAAGTTTGTAAGGTTTACCCAATCACTATGAGAACCAAGAGAGGATAAAATCTATAAGGGTGGAGGGTAGACCTCAAGGAATCTATTGAGTAAAAAAAATGTCCAAGCGGGCATGAAACAAAAAGAAGTATAAACAAAGAATAAGATATATGGGGTTGAAGAGAAGCTTCAAAAATACTTAACACCATGATGAATGGAATGCAACATGTTTGGACTAATTGTTTAAAATGTAACAAGAAAATAATAATAACTCAAAACATATTTTTAATTTTATCCACGTGGTGAAAACTTGTTTTAGAAAATAATAATAATTCAAAAGATATTACTAACTTATACATGTTTCCAAACCCTCCCATATTTGTATATGAGTCTTAAAACCCTCCCATAATGCTAGTGCATGTATCTACTATAACCATGTCAAATTTCAATGCATAAAAGCACAAACTGAAAAATTTCAATGCTGGCCCCTTTCACAAGTCACTTTGTGTTGGTTCAATTAATTAAAGCATAATTTCAAATAATTGCTAAATGTTAAGTGGTGGATTGGTGCTTATGGGTATGCCCGCAACAAGTAATAATAATCTTGACACCAAGAGCATAAGAGAGACATATAATAAATTGTGTGATTCATTGAAGCATCATTCCTTTTCATATAAATGATGTTGATTATTATGAGGACGACGACGATGATGTTGATGACAATGATGATGATGATGACGACGATGAAAATAACGATGATGATAATGATGATGATGTTAAATATGATGTGGATGAAAAATATGGCGATCTTGACGATGATGATATTGATGAATATGAAAAATATGATGGTGATGATGACAATATAGTTAATGATGAAGGTGATGAAAAATATTATGATGAAGGGCAACAAGTTTTCTCAAATGGAAGTTGGGTAAGGAGTTTTCTCAACCTCTGGACTATGAAGTACATTATAATCCCACAACTAGTAAATAGTAATAAATAATTTCATCTCCCTGACATATGTCGTAATTGTGTTGTTCGATTATCGAATTATTTCTGAGTTGTATTTGAGACTCAAAACCCTCTCATATCGCCAATGCACACGTCTACCATAACCATGTCGAATTTTAGTGCATACAAGCACAAATTGAAAAAATTTCAACGTTGGCCCCATTCTCAAGTAATGGGTAGTCATGATCCCATCAATAAATTATAAACCAACTTTTAACACCCAAACATTAATTTAGTCAATTTTCTAAATATCATTATGAGGCTCCCTTGTGGTAACTTTGTTCATGGGAAGTGATGGGTTGACATTAATTATTTTTTGTGGGTGCCCCTTTCCAAGTCGAGCCGACAAACCAACTTGTCGCATGGGCACCCTAGCGTGCCCAACACACGATGCCCCCATGGGCATTGGGTGCCCTGGCGTGCCTAGCGTGTGATGCCCCCATGGGTGCCTGGGCACCCCGCCTTCGTGCAAGCATTCCAAAGGTGTGGTCATTCGCCCTACTACGCAAATTAGTGAACACAAATCATTAGCTCATCAATGACAACAAAATATTATAATTTATTAGTACCATGTTGTATAATCATTCAATTATAGACTGGATTTTAACACCAAAACATTAATTTATTTAATTTTTGGAACTCTATTCATGGGCACTCATGGGCCAACATTACTTCTTTTGTGCGGGAACCCCTTTCCAAGTCGGGTTGACCCACCAACTTGCCATATAGGTGCCCCTGTCAGGAAAATGCCCTAACATTCCCAGCATGCGACACCCCCATGGGAAGCAGGCGCCCTATTTTGGTCAGCACGTGATGCCCCCATAGGCGCTCAGGCACTTCGCCTCCGTGCAAGTGTGCTAGGGCATGAGCGTTCGCCTTATTGTGAAAATTAGTGAACACAAATAATTATCTCATAAATGACAACAAAATATTATAATTTGTTAGTACCATGTTTCATAATCAATCAATTATAAGCCAATTTTTAACACCCAAATATTAATTTTGTCAATTTTCTAAAAATTATTATGAGACCCCTTGGTGGGAACTCTATCCATGGTCAATCATGGTCTGAACTTACTTCTTTTATGCGGGCACCACTTTCCAAATCGTGTCGACCCACCAACTTGTCACACGATCACCCCTACCGGGCGGACATCCTAGTGTGCCCAACTCATGACACCCCTAAGGGTTCCTAGGCACTCCACCTTCGTGCGGTTGCATACAGGGTGTGGGAATTCACCCTGTTGTGAAAATCAGTCAACAAAAATCATTAGCTAATCAATGAAAATAAAATATTATCATTTGTTAGTATGTCCATGCTACATAACCAATCAACTATAAACCATATTTTAACACTTAAACATTAATTCAGTAAATTTTATAAAAATCATTAATAGACACCCTTGTGGGTGTGATCACTCTCCCCAACTTCCCAAGGCTGAAAATAGGATTGAAGAAAGGTAACCATAGACAAGGCTTTAGTTCAGATAGTTAGCCCTACCAGGACTAGAGAGGGTTATCTCGTTGTCACTTTTGCATTCAAAGGAATGACTGAGTATCTAATGATCTTAGGCTACATATGAAAATTCAGTAAATAGGATTTGTTTGATGTTTTTAGTGCCAGATATAAAAGTGAGTGAGAAGATTGTGTGTAGGGTTTTTTAGGTCTGAATTCCAAGGTTAATTTGCATAGAATGTGTGAGGCTAGATAGGTAGTTTGAAATCATGTTTAATATTTCATTGAGTATAGGATCAAATGAAAGAGAGTTTTAATGAGAACTGAGGTGAATTCATTCATTTAGAAGGAAATAGACATAACAATGTAAACGTTGTCTAAAACAGAGCATGAACAAACATGATTTTTGCTCATAAACTTAAAAGATAAACATATATGAAAGAATAAGATATATCATTAAGCATAAATAGATAAACATACATCAGAAGAACATATGCTCCAATGCATACCACAAGTATCTCAACACAATTTCTGCAAATTTGTCTCTGATTTCATTCCAAATCGTTGATTACAAAATCTCCACTGCAATATGAGACTATACAACCCCACCAAAGACTAAAGAGAGTTTACTTATATAAAATATGGACTATGACACCTCATCAGGTCGAAATCCCATCCAAAATGGATCATAAATACACAAGATGAGTCATTTCCTAGATTCTAGAGAGGTTAGAAACCATTCCTTGAATTTTAGCTATGAAATAGGAGTGTTTGTGCCTTAAATTTAATTACATATTCCCTCATGATAGGAGGCAAAAACTAACTCAGTAAATCTAATTCCAACTCATAGGAGATCAACCTCTAATTTATGACAATTTATGAGCTTCACAAGTGTCCCGAGGAATCCAATGTTGATTTGTAACATTTCTGACAGAAGGGTAACAAAAATTTGCAGAAGCGTAACAAAACTTTGCAGGAAATTTTGAGTCACTTTTAGGAGTCCAAATCCACTTCTGAAAGAACGATAAACTATCCCTGTGTGTCTAGTTTCCATAACATCTTTAATTTTTCAAAATTACCCATGGGAAAGCCTCCAAAAATCCATTCTCCCAAGGTTACTCCAAAAGCGTAACAGAGGCTCCAAAAAGGTGGCAGAAACATGAAAAATGAGTAGTTTTTGAGCTTTTTCTCCAAAATTAAAGCTTTTCATGCTAAGAGGGTTCTTGATTTGTAATTTACTCATCAAAATACATCCATCCATGTAAGGAAAACATCATTTGGATGCCACCAAAATAATCGTAACAAAATTTTGCTACCCTTCTGCAATGAGGAATTTCCATAATTGTGCAAAAATCACAAAAAATACCAAAATTGTTCAAAACATCTCAAAATTGGTTCCACAGCACCTGTGAGTGATGGGATAAACAACCAAAGAAGCTTCATCCAACAATTACAAGCTATCCTTCTCTTTAAGCATCATTTTTTCTTCTTTAAGCCTTTTCTTCAATTGTTTTAGCCTTATTTGAGAAATTGTCTTCCTGGTGCGATAATGATTGGCCATGTGTCTTTGCAGCTTATTGTCCCTTTTAGCCCTCTTCAACAGCTTCTCCAAATGATCATTTACCCTTGAAAACCAAAGATATTTGTCTTCATTAATATCCATGGCTATAATCTCATCAAAGGCCAACTCTTCAGGTGGATGAGTTGATTGTCTTTCTAGCTCCATCACCCTTTTGAGGCCTCTTATTTTTTTCCTTCTTGATTGTGTTTCAGCCGCCATGTCCTGCATTTTTTCAAAATCAATAACCTCCTTACCTTTACCTTTGACTCCCTCTAGGTCTGGCTTTGGCTTGCTTTGTAACAGGTGCTTCACTTTCAATTGAAAATTTTCTTGCTCCAAGAAAGTGATTTGAGAATTAGCAATGGAAAACATCCTCTTCAATTCTTCTATTTCCTCATCTTTCTCGTTGATGATCTCGTTAGATGATATGACCTCCACCTTCTCTGCTACCTCAACCTGTAATGGTGTTGATTCACTATGTTGATGCAGAAGAGGTTGCTCCTCTACCTCACTTTGTTCCAAAATGGTGTCAAGTGTAAGAGTAGACTTAGGTGCAAAAATATGTCTCTTCCCCTTCTCATAGGTATGAGTAAACTCAACAACCCTAGGAGCATCTGAAAAATGATTTTCCATGCTATAATATCCAACCTCCATTAGTTGTGTTGATGATGTAATAGGCAAGATAGGTGGGCTAATGGTAGGCGTTATTTATAATCTCTCCAAGAAATTTTCCCAAGTCATGTTGATGGAGGAAAGGTGATGCAATACAATGAGCTTGATCATACTATGATGAAAAAGACCAGTGTGATGATATTTTTTTCTACTCTCAACCTTCTCATTCATCTTAATCAAACTCTTGTACAAGCAATATGGAAAATCAAGTGTTTTGACAGAGGTGAAATGCATCAACAACTTGCTATGATACCTATACAACCTGAAAAATATTCCTTACATGTGAAGTAATTCATTATAAACATCATCAAAGGATAATACTTGTTTCTAAGGTGTCTGAAAGGGAAAAGTTAATTTGTCTCCTCTCTAACATGAGGCTTGAGAATTTTTTTGTAATTTTCAATGCCTAACTCCATGCCCTTAAACCACTTCTCGCCATGACAAGGAATACCTATTGCTGAAGAAATTAGGTCTACTAATAGGCTTATCTCCACACCTACAATAGTGAACTTTCCCGTTTTGAAGCTTGTAGCAAATAAGCTGGCCAATTGAAGATGACACCCCTCTTCCATGAGATTTTCACAAAATCTCAAACACTCAGCCCTCTCAAAACATCTTCTGGCCAATGGTGAGGCATTGATTTCATGCATTGTGAAGGGTTATAACCTGAGGTGGCGCTCTCCCTTGAATCTATTCTTCTCATTTTCCATATTTTTTGTCACTATAATGATGAATACCCTAGTTTGTTCATGGGATGAGTAGATGAATTGAAATCTGGAAAAATAGAGTGTAGAAAAGTGTAAGTTTAGAGGATGAGATGAAGGATCATGGAGCTAAGAAAAATTATGGAAAAAATTTAGTGGATTGGGTTGTATGTTAGCTCCAAGTTGTGGGTGTAATGAAGTGAAATTATTGTGATAAAGGTGGAAAAATGATGAAAACACAGGGAATTTCCAATTTCAACACTGTGAAAATAGATAGTGTAGAGATGGGGTAAGTTTAGAAGGTGAAATCGAGGGTCATGGAGCTGAGAAAAATTCTAGAAAAAATTCAGTGCATAGGGTGTCATGTTAGCTCCATACTGTAGGTGGAATGAGGGGAAAAGGATGTGAGGGAGGTGATGAAATCTAGCAAACACGAGAATTTTCCAATTTTTTCACTGTGAAAATAGCTAGAAACTAGGGTTTGGGTGAAATGACATGTTAGGGATGGTGTGGATGATGGGAAATATGGAGATAAGGTATATGAGAGGTGTGAGTTATGGTTTAGGAAGGTGGAGTATGTTAGGGTTTGGCAAATGAAATATTTTCATACCATGGATAAGTGGTAATATGAAGAAAAACAAAATGAGCATAAAAATGTTTTAAACATTCACAATTTGACCAAAAGAGGCCATGAGAGTAATGATTTACCTTTTATGAAGGGTTCACAAGGTAATGAAGACAATACTTGAGCTTTCTTGGAGTTTTTCTAAGCCCAACACCCAAATCTGTCTCTCCTCTAGAAGCGTAACATGATTGTACAGAAGCATAACAGTGGTTGAAAAAAGCGTAACAACGGTTGACAGAAGCGTAACAAGGGTTGTGCAGTGCCTACACAACACACCATAAATGTAACAAAGGTTGCGAAAAAACTCCAAAAGTGGAACACACTTGCCCATAAATGTAACACAAGCTGCTAGAAGGGTAACAAATGAGTTTTGAAGTGGTTTTATGCCTTGGATTTGAACTTTTGACCACCTTTGGAGTGTGAATGAGGTAAGAGAGGTGCTCTTCCACACAACAAAATATAGAAATGAGTCAAAACGTTTTTTTTTTACCTTTTTATAAGCTTGAAATGAGTTTTTTTCCTTTTAAAACCTTGAAATGACTTTTTTTCCTTTTAATGAGACAATAAGACAAATTTGACCTTTTTGACACTTGAACCTTTTTAAAACAAGACAAGTTGTTTTTATTTTACTCCCTAATCATGCTAGAACCCTTTTTAGAGGTTTATGAGTGAGATGAAGGGTTAAAGCCTTGTTTTAGGTGACAAATTGAACATTTTCAAAGGCAGATGATGAGCCCTAAACAATGACCTAGATGAGGTGGAATGACATAACCCTAAAAATTTAAATGATGATAGCAATGAATGAGATGAGGGAGAAAAAAAATTGACCCAACCCTCTTCAATGACCAAAATTATTTTTTTGAAAACTAGTTTGAAAAAGTGAAAATTTTGACTAATGAATTTTAGGAAAATAACTGAAAGAGTTATTTTTTATCACTGGAATATTGACAATAACATTGGCTCCAATTGGGGATGGAATCTCCTTCAGGAGGTGTCAAGAACACCATAGATCAGTTAGCCTTACCATTTGGAAATGGAGTCAAAACTAGACATTTCAAAACTTTGACAAACTTAAAATGATGAACTAAATCTGGAAATGACTTTGACTAGAAAAAATGGACTTGACTCTGACTTGAAAACTGATTGAAACATTTTTAAATTTTTGAAAGAAAACATGAGCTGAATGTAGAAGTCTCGTGGCCTTTTCCTCGGGCTTCAAACTTCTGCAAAAACTTCCTTATTGCTTGGACATTGAGTTAAAATGATATGTACAGTGAAAGTGGATTTAATATTTAGTGGTCATGTAAGATCATGTTTGAGGAACCTACCATTGATTGGTCCTCCGAGCACTTCTTTCCCTTCAAGATCCTCTAGTATAAATTCTTTATTACCTTTGAATGCAGTGATCTTGTAAGGTCCTTTCCATTGATTGTCAAACTTCTCGTGCTTACTTGTGTCTTCATTTCAGGCATCCCAACGAAGAACACCATCTCCAAGCTTAAAATCATTAGCTTTGGTCTTCCTATCATAAATATTTTTTATTTTATCATGAAGCTTTGAAGTATGACTAGAGACTTCATCTCTTGATTGATGTAGATGGATCATTTGGTTGATTCTTCCCTAGATATCATTTGGTTCATTGTATCTCTTGTAGAATTTTCATCACCAGTACAGCTAGAGAAGTATGGAACACCGTGTCAACACCATATACGAGCTGGAAAGGTGACATTTTGATTTATCTCTTTGTGCTAACTCTATCCGCCCATAGAGCATTGGTGAGCTTTTTGTGCCAATTCATCTTGTTTTCTTGCAGCATCTTCTTGATTTGTTCACCAAAGATTTATTTGACAATTCAGTGAGCCCGTTGCCTTAAGGATAGTATGATGTGGAATGACCAAGCCTAATATGATACTTATCACAAAAATCAATCATTTTATTGGAATTAAAGGTAGTTGCATTGCCAGTAATTATTTTTTATGGACAGCCAAAACGAGACAGAATATTGTTCTCTAAAAATTGAATAATGAAGGTGTCGTTAGCTTGCACCGTGGGTATGGTTTCAATCCATTTAGTGAAATAATTTGTGGTAGTAAGTATCTATTTATGTTGATTTGATGATGGAGGATGGATCTCACCAATGAATTCAAGTCCCCATTGCTGGAATGGTGCTTGCACTTCAATTGGTTTTAAGGGAAAAGGGGAGAGCTTCCTCTTTCCCTGAAAGATTTGACATTCATGACAGCTCATGAATGTTTTATAAACATCAGAAAATAAAATTGGCCAATAGAATCCCACCCTTAAGATCTTGTTAGCTATTTTCTTCCAATAAATATGACCACCACAGTCACCTTTATGAAAATATTTCATCACTTTTTCAACTTCTCCTTCAACCAAACAATTCAGCAACACTCCACTTGGATCTTTCCAATACAAGACACCATTAAGGATGCAATACTTAAGAGCTCTCAACTTCAAATATCTAGCCTTACTACTTGGAAACCTAAGAGGAGTATTCAAGTGTTGCAAAACATGAACTATATCAGCATACCAATGCGATAAAGAGAAAATTTCATATACCTTGGGTAATGTTTCAACCTCTTGCTCTTCAGATAATGCAGCAATAAAATTAATGTCCAAAGCATGGAGATTTGAATCTGTAATAAGCTTCGCTAGGTCTTGTCCTTTGATCATATTATGGGCTTAATGTCCATGTCATATTCCAACATAGCAGTGATCCATTTATCTTGCCGCCCTTCAGGATGATTCTGCGTACGCACATCTTTGACTACAACATTTGGAACATATGCAATGACATGAGAGTGGAGAATGTAGACCCGGAAGTACTTTAATGCTTTGACTAATGCCAAGGCATGTTTCTTAATGATGGTTTAATTCAAGGCTTCATCTTTTATGGTTCTACTAGAGAAGGCGACGGGTTGCTCTGTGTTCTGATTTTTCTTTTGCATAGGGAAAGCAGCAAGAGTATGCTCTGAGGCAAATGAAAAAATGATAAAATCAAGTGTATAATCTGGACTAATAAAAAGAGGAGCATGAGATAAATCCAATTTAACTTTATTGAATGATTTCTTCACCTATTCATACCATTTTACTTCATTATCTTTCTTCAGCATGACAGTAATTTGGCTTAAGTGTTCAGCAAGATTGGGGACAAATCTTCTCAAAATTTTGATTTTTCCATTGAATGACTGAATTTCCTCTTTTTTCCTAGGATATTCCAAGGTCTGAATTTCTTCAATCCTTGAATGATCTATCCTAATTCCATCTTTCGATATGATATGGCCCATTGATTTACCTTCCTCCATAGCGAAAAGACTCTCCTTTGGGTTCAGTAATATGCCAAACTTTCTACATATCTGAAAATTTGTTTTCAAGTGCTGCAATCTCTACTCATTTGTCTTGGAAAAAATAGTGATATCATCAAGATAAATGACTAAAAATACATCATTTTCATTGTCGAAAGCAATATCCATTGCTCGCTGAAAAGTGGCCCCTTCATTCTTCAAGGTGTTGTAAAGGTTTTCTATTCCTGATCATCTGGATGGACTAAAATATGATTATACCCAGATTATTCGTCCAACAAAGAAAGACTAGAAGATCCAACTACCCTTTGCAGAATATGGTCCATCTTTGGTATTGGGTAATTGTCCTTCAATGACACTTTATTCAAAATTATGAAATCAATGCACAAGTGAATCTCTCATGAATTCTTTCTCACTAGCACTAGATTAGACATCCAATTTGAAAAGTGAAGAGGCACTATAATACCAGCTATAAATAATCTATTTACATCCTTTTGAATAGAGGGTAGCAACTTGGGATTCATTCTCCTTAACTTATGGTGAAAATTTTTTTGATCCGGCTTTAAGGGAATGGTATGTTGAATTAATCTCTTATCATAGACTTTCAAATCAGAATATTCCCAAGAAATACATCAGCAAACTAAGACACAAGCACTATGTATTTACCTTTCATTTATGCACTCAAAGATTTTGAATTTTCACCATATTTGGCTTTTTTGGAGTGCCAATATTGAGATATTCTACTCCCACTTATGTTTTTAGAATGGTCTATTTGTGTGCAACATCATCTTGATTGAAAATATCTTCCAAAGGTACTAAACCTCTTAGAATGGAGTTATCTTTCAGCTGAAGCACTTGAATCTCTGCTGCATGGATTTCTTGGTCATCTTCATAGCACTAGTTATCCATTTGAGAATTCACAAATTCCTCTTCTGTCTACAAGAAGTTGATGATATTTTTATCATATTGAAATACCTGTCAATACTGAGCATTATCTGGGACAGCAGGGTGATGTTTTCCATTTATCTCATACTTCTTATTGTTGAAGTTTGCAACAAGAAACAATGAATGTGGCATTTAGAAAAAACATGACAAAATCTACACTAGTGTGGGACCATAGGTCGTGTAGTGATGGGTCTTAGCAATGCTTTAGTGTGAAATTAAAGTTATTTAGTAAATTGAATATGTGTCAAATTTAATTATCACTTAATTAAATTGGATAATAAAATGTAATCTTATCTCATAATCACTGTAATTGTTTGTTGCACTAGTGAGAGATCAAGTGAATTAAATATTATTTAATTCACAATCAGTGATCTGCCATGCAACTGATGATTTACTATTAATAGTTGCATGCATGTCAGTTCCAGTGGAGACCCAATTGAGACAAAGGTTAAAGGGAAGTTAAATATCAATTTTGATATTAGCAGGTTGCCTAGATGCAGTTGAAACACCACAGGATGCCCATGATACTTAGCGCAGTTGAGGAAGGATGAAATTCCTAAATAATAGGGATTTCATTCATCATGAATTGTGTGAGCAAGGCAGACTGAAGATAGGCTGAGAATTGGCTAAGTGTTGGCCCGATTTTGTCTGGATCAGTGTGAAACAATAGGAAAAGTGCAGGAGAATCTTATGAGAAGAGTGCATTGTAATTGTTTCATGATTCCTTGGTGAATATATAATAGAAGATAGAGTGGATTTGAGAAGTAAGCTTTCCCTGGGAAAATATCTGTGTTTTGGTTTGATTTTCTTATTTCTTTAATTTTTGCGATTGGTGACTGTGTTTATTTTCCACAATTGATTTGTATAAGTATTCAATATCTAGCTTCAGTACATTACTTGATCAGATTGAATCCATTGATATACATATGTTTGTATAATTTCTACATGGTATCAAAGCATAGGAAATCACTATAGTGGAGGAGAAGTTGATTTTGTGACTGAATAGAATTTTAATTTGCAAAAGTATTCTTGGTGCAATAAGAAAATCAGGATCAAAATGTCTTTCAATGGCTTGAGATTGGAGTATGCACTCGAGGGTAGCTCTAGCTATTTTTTTTTTGAAATACAAAATGGAGGTAGTACTGGAGGACAAGGGGTTGAAATAATTCATTTATAATGATGTTCCCAAACTCGTTGTAGCAGATGCCACAAATATTGATGCTTAGCAAAAGAAGGTTGCAAGGGCGAGGAGGATCTTACTGGAGGGAGTACGAGACCACATTGTCTCAAGTCTCCATGGAAAATTGACTCCATATGCAATGTGGAAGGCTTTGACAGATCTATTTCAAAGCAGCAGTGATCATAGAAAATTGGCACTGAAGGACAAGCTCAGGAAAATCAAAATGGAGAAAGGCGACATTATTTCGATATATTTAACAAAGTTTTTCCAATGTTGGGATGAGCTTGGGAGCGTCAGAATTATTTTCGTGGATGATGACTTGGTGAGCCTAGCTCTTCTAGGCCTTCACAATATTTGGAATAGTTATCAAGATTCTGTCAATGGGAGGGAGAAGCTATTAGAATGGTAATGACTTTGGTCGGATTTGGTGCAAGAAGAATTCAGGCAGAATACCAGGGATGTATCTTCATCTAAGACAGACAATGAATAAAATTGTGCTTGGATGGTAAGGCAAATAAGGGGAAGTGAAAGAAATATTATTTCAAATATGAGACTGGCGAAGAAGGCAAGGAGCAGGACATGTCGAGAGTGAAGTGTTTTCACTGTCACGAGCATGGACATTATTCCATTAATTGTCCAAAAAAGAAGAACAAGAAGGCTTCAGGATCTACAGCTGGTGAGGCTTTAGCCTCACAATTTGAGTTGGACTTCTCACTGATCGCATGCATGGTGTCAAGTGCGATGGGATCAGGGTGGTACTTGGATAGTGGTGCATCTTTCCACATGACGGAAGACAAAGAAATTTTTCAGTAGCTTGGAGGAGAAGGACCTTCAGATGCATATCGAAATGGGTGACGATGGAAGGTATAGTGCTACTTGGATTGGTATAGTTACTTTCCAGAGACAGTCAAGTAAACCATTTTCATTAAAAGATATAATGCATGTACCATGCTTGAAGAAAAATTTAGTTTGAGTCGCAATGTTGGAGGATAGAGGCTATGATGTTGTTTTCAGTGAAGGAAAATATTTCCTTCGACACAAAGCAATAGGAAAAGCCAAGAAGATTGGGATTCATGTGAAGAACATCTATAAACTTGATGTAGATATTTGCGCAACATTGATGGGTAAAGCAGACAAAGTGGTGATCCGGGATGAGGGTGAGTTACACCATGGAGCTTTGAAGGTCATGCAGCAGAATTCTACGATGATTACAAAAGGTACTATTGCGTAGATAGACACATGCAAGGGATGTACCATGGGGAAGTGTGAAAAAGCCATGTGATGTTCCCTTGAAAGGGAGCTTGATTTGCATGTAGATGAGGAACACCTGGTTCCAAATAATGAACCTCAAGATGTAGAGGATCATGGAGTGGAAGAAACTGCTCAAGCAGAGAAATTTTAAGCCAAAAGGGTAGAGGGAATACATGCAATTATACCTCCAGGTGTGAGGTGGGGCGATGTGAAAAATTAATCCCAAGAAGAAATTTTTGCAGGGTCCTAGATATGGTGCATCTCATGGATCGAACCTGGCTATGAGGAGCCCACAAATAAGCAGTAACAGGATCAGTTAGATTAATGCAATCAGATGTCAGGAAGACAGAAATCAGAGTGACAGGTGTCGGATACTAGAGCTCATATCAGATTTGGAAGTAGTGCAGAGTGCATGGATGAAGATGTCAACAACGTAGAGAATCCTGTAGAAATGTGCAGTAGGTACTAGCAATTAGAAGACTCTGATGATAGATGCATTATATTGATTCAGCTGTTTGGAGGCTATTCAGTTTCAAAAGTGTTGCATGCAAAAGTTGCATGTGCGAGAAACACTAGAGAAGTGTTGCATGCAATAGTTGCATGTGCGAGAAACACTAGAGAAGCGTTGCATGTTACATGAAAGAGTTGCATGTTGCATGCAAGAGTTGCATGTCACATGCAAGAGGTGCATGTGCACATGCAAGGACACTCCTTTCCTGTTGAGAGGGAGTGTTGAATTTTGCAATAAGAAATAGTGAAATTAGCATCCAGAAACAACATGACAACACCTACACTAGTGTGGGACCACATGTCATGTAGTTATGGGTCCCAATGATACATACTTTTGATTCAATTTATTTAATAAATTGGATATGTGTCAAATTTAATTATCCCTTAATTAAATTGGACAATAAAATGTAATCTTATCTCATAATCACCTCTAATAGTTAACGGAGTGTGATAAACTCAGTTAGCTCATGAATTTCGAGTTGAGGGTAGTTGGTGAGGCATGAAAAGTGATTCTATGTGTTTTATAGTTCAAGCTGCAGTTAAGTGCATGAGTAATCAGTACTATTTGTAACTGTTTGTAACTATTTGTAAATCAGTTAGGCGAGTTAGAGTCAGTTGAACTAGTTGTAACTATTTGTTGCACTAGTGAGAGATCAAGTGAATTAAATATTATTTAATTCAGAATCAGTGATCTACCATGAAACTGATGATTTACCATTAATAGCTGCATGCATGTCAGTTCCAGTGGAGACCCAGTTGAGACAAAGGTTAAAGGGAAGTTAAATATCAGTTGTGATATTAGCAGGCTGCCCAGATGCAATTAAAACACCACAATATGCCAATGATACTTAGCGCATTTGAGGAAGGCTGAAATTCCTAAACAACAGGGATTGCATTCATCATGAATTGTGTGAGAAAGTCAGGCTGAAAATAGGCTGATAATTGAATTAGTGTTGGCCCGATTTTGTTTGGATCAGTGTGAGACGATATGCAGCGTGCAGGAGACTCTTGTGAGAAGAGTGCATTGTAATTGTTTCATGATTCCTTGGTTAATATACAATAGAAGATAGATGGGTTTTGAGAACTAAGCTTTCCCTGAGAAAATATTTGTGTTGCGGTTTAATTTTCTTCTTTCTTTACTTGTCGTGATTGGCAATCGTGTTTATTTTCTGCAATTGATTTGCAGAAGGATTTAGTATATAGCTTTAGTACATTTCTTGATCGGATTGAATCCATTGATATACATATGTTTGTATAATTTCTACACTTATTAGGATACAATGGAATTTTGAACATGTTGGCCTAAGTAGCAAGAGAATAAGCAATAACATTGTTGTCCCTTGGGATCAACGACAAAGTATACTCGGTGAATTTATTGAGGATATCTATCACTGCATTTTGGTAAGCTTTCATCCTTGGATTCTTGGCCTGGTATTCCCCTTTGACTTGCTTTATTACTAGCTTGGAGTCGCCATACACAAAAATCTTCTTCGCACCTAGCTTCTTGAGAATCTTCAGACCGGCTATCAAAGCCTCATACTCAGCTTCATTATTTGAACATTCGAAAGCCAGCTTGTAGGAGGACATTCAAACATTGGGACGAATTTTTAATGACTGATTTACATCATTGTGAATCCACACTCCAATTCCAGCCCCTTCTTTTCCCAAAGTTGCATCAACGTCCATGGTCCAAAAACTACTTTCTTCATCAAGAAGTTGCAAATCAAGTGGCTGAACTTTACTTGTTTCTTGAGAGAGTTATGTTGTACCAAAAAATTTTGTTTCATCACTTTTTTTAGGTAATTCACTTGGTTCCAAACCACTTGGCATATTTTCATAAATTTCTGCATTTTCCAATTCTAAAACAAAAATTGAAAACTCAGAATTTTCTACTTCTTCTTCAATCAAAACTTTGAAAGATGTTGAACATTCATCATTGAACAAGATAAAGGACTCTAAATCTATATGAACATCATGTATAGGATGATTATTTGGCTTTTCTTGGTTTTTGATCATGTACTTCATTTTACTTTCCCGGTATAGTTTCCTAATTTTCTCAAAGACGAGAATGGTAGCATATGAAAATTCAAGTTGTAAGGTACCTCTAAGCTTCACTCCCCATGACCGAGAGAGAAACATTCCATATTTTGGAGGGATATTAGCCAAAAAAACATCCATGGGGACATTATTGGCTGGGATTCGATCTAGTGACACCACTAGGTCCTTGATGAGGCCAAGACATTTCACCCTCCCTAAATCAAATGAATAAAGATCATAATAAGATCTTGTGATATCCTATCACTAGAAAATTTGGCGGAATTTCCGACGGCCAATTCGTCACTATTATGACACATAGTCATCGTAAGAGCGACAGTTCGAGGATGGGAAAAACGTGGTTTTCCATGCCGTCGCAATTCCGACACACTTAAAAAGTGTCGCACTACCGACACTTTTTCCGTCGCTTCCAAACAGGTGTCGCTCTTCTGACGTTTCCCAAACCGTCGCGCTTTCGACGTTTGTAAACTGTCACACTTCCGACGAAATGTGGTCCAATGTTTTAAACGTCGCTCTTCTGACGTTTTGAAACTGTCACAATTCTGACGAAATGTGGTCCGACGTTTTGGACGTCGCTCTTCTGACGTTTGTAAACTGTCGCAATTCCGATGAAATGTGGTCCAACGTTTTGAACGTCGCTCTTCCGACATTTGTAAACTGTCGCAATCCCGACGAAATGTGGTCCGACGTTTTGAACATCGCTCGTCCAACGTTTTTATATTGTCGCTCTTCCGACTTTTTTAAGCTGTCGCAATTCCGATGCTTACAAGCCGTCGGTATACCGACGGCGGGTTCAATTTAAAAAAAAAAAAAATTTAAAACAGGATAGTAAATCTCCAATATTTGTTATGAATTGTGGGCGTTCCAATGACCGTGAAATATTAATATAATAAACCATGCCGCAGCAATTCGACTATAAACAATCATTTTTTTTTCACAAGAGAAAAAACTATGTTTTGAATATATTATATGAAGTAAAACAGTCCATGAAGTCATTACATTTTTACATCTAAAGATTGGAACCCAAATATCCATCCAGAAAAGTGGAAGTCTCACCCCAGACAATGATAGAAAAATACCCCATGTCACATACAGGGACATGATATAAAACCCAGTAACAGTGCACATGGAGATTATCGGAAATCTGAGAAAGCATCCAAATATGCCCAAGGCATCTATAAGAAAGTGAAATAGCAGTATGTAGAATAGTAAAGCAACAGATAGAGTACCGACATCCATTGTTCCAAATACAAATTAAAGTACCCAAAATCCTTGAACAGAGAAAAACGCTAATCATGTGAAGAGTGTGATATGTCCAAAATATAAAAATACCATCAGAACATATCAATAAACCAGCATCGCTAGTTTTGAAGGCAGAGTGATAAACATTAATCATTTTTTTTTTCACAAGAGAAAAAATGTTGTTTTTAATATATTATATGAATTAAAACAGTCCATGAAGTCATTAAATTTTCACATCTAAAGATTGGAACCCAAATATCCATCCAGAAAAGTGGAAGTCCCACCCCAGACAATGATAGACCAGCAACATAGACTAGCATCGCTAGTTTTGAAGGCAGAGTGATAACCTGTCAACACATAAAATAGTATCATAAAGCGAATACAGGAAATGTGCATAGACTTGTACTTTTGATATATGCCTCACACAAAAATCATCCATGATAGAGAAAAAATATGTATAAACCCAGGGTCAATTGTATGTTCTGGCTCGCTTGTTCCTGGAAATAAAAACCATCTGCAGAAACCCAAGCTCACTTGTAAGATCAGGCTTTCTTGATTCCAAAATTGGAAACCATCTGTTGCATCCAAGATGTAAGGTTCAGGCTCGCTTGTTTCCATTAGGAGCCCGCTACAGCATCCACCCTGTTCATAGAAAAAAGGTTCCTGTAGATATACAGAGAAAGAGTGTAATACGTAGACCATATAAACATGGCTCTGTATTTCAAAAAACAGGTTTAAAATAGAAACAGGGCAACATTTTTTTTTGTCCAATTGTTATGAACATAATTCGACCGTGATATATTAATATAATAAACCACCCCGCAGCGCTTCGACTATAAACAATCATATAAACATGGCTCTGTATTTCAAAAAATAGGTTTAAAATAGAAACAGGGCAACATTTTTTTTTTCCAATTGTTATGAACATAATTCGACTGTGAAATATTAATATAATAAACCACCCCGCAGTGCTTCGACTATAAACAATCATATAAACATGGCTCTGTATTTCAAAAAACAGGTTTAAAATAGAAACAGGGCAACATTTTTTTTTTCTAAGTAAAGTTAATCTATTAACGGTGGGAATAAAATTACAGCATGACCGAAGTCAAAAACATTTCCCAGACTTATGGCAAATTTGTCATCAAAAAATCAAAAAAGAAGACTGCCCTCATACGGGGAAACCAGTCTTGAACGTTTACAGAATTCAAAAATATTACAGAGGTCCAGCACAGTAATATAATCTAAAACATGCCCAATTAAGTGGGCTTGCGAAGCAAGAAAACCAAATTAACCAAACTACTCCTCCGATGGTTCCTCCATGATTCGGCACCATCCTTCGGAAGGTCCAGGATCACTAGGTGCTACGTCCACATTCATGCCATGGCTCCCCTCCTGAAGGCCCGAGTGCTGGTCGGCTTTTTCCGAGCTCAGACCCGTCGGACGAGTGCATTCTTCCTCCATTTGGGCCTCCTCGCGGAAAACCACAGTGACTGAGGCTATAATTCGGGGGCGGTTGAGAGAGAAATTAAACGAAAATTGCGCAGTGCGCGTCATGGCCATAGAAGGTGAACTAGCGGTGGGGAAACGAGGAGCAGGGGAATGCATACGTTGGCCAGATCCTACAATCTGACCCTGCCCACTCCTCGTATTTGGATAGCGACCTGTGTAATAATCACTGGATTGGTCGAAAGACGACTCAGTTGAGGGGCTGGAGGGAGCGCGCAGGGGTTGACCTCTAGTGCTCCCCCCGCGGCAACGCATCCTTTGACGCAAGCGAGGCATGGGTGCAGTCTCAGCAGTGGGCACAAGAGGAGACAGAGAAGCAGAATTCCAAGAAATAGAGGAAGACAGACACAGACCAGACCGAGAGAAATGTAGATATGCAGCAAAGTCTAAGTAGCAATTCAACTGGCCACTTCTCCTTCTCGTCACAGTGAGCAGGCAGTGTAACCCAGCAACCGACTCGTCTGAAAAACCATAGCGAAATGCCATTTTATCGACCTCAACTACAATGCAATCGAAGGACGCCCGTCATAATTAATCTCTGATCATTAATGAGAGCGGAAGGCCGGATCATATTGGAGCATGCAGAATCGCTAACAGGAGTGGAGGTCTGATCTTGAACAGTGTTAAAACTTAATGCGATTTAATGTGAAAACCTTGGAACTTAAATATCGGCTAATTGAACAGCGTTAAAACTTAATGCGATTGATATGAAATCGCCACATCCATGTCCCATCGCCTTAAACGCCATCGAATGCACCCGCAGCCGGGAGCAGGGCAAGTTTTGATTGAGGACACGTGGCAGAAATTGATTGGAGTGGATCTTTGTTTGGGCCGCTCGCGCAGTGGAAATCCGGACCCGAAAAAGATTAGGGCGAATTTGATAAGAAATTCGCGTCACAACTCTCCCTCCGTACGCCAGCCCAACTTCGGACCCGAAAAAGATTAGGGCGGAATTCAATTGGTTTTCGCGTCACAAAATTGGCCGACATCAGCAGGCTATTTTGGAACGCGAATTTGGTTTGAATTATGGTTTATCGCCATTTGAAGTCCGGCGGGCTCGACTTAAGAACAATTTTGTTTGATCCCATCTTATAAATTTGTGTTGGTTTTCTTTGATAATACACATATTTATAATAAATCATGGGAATACCACACTAGTAAACATGTGGAAAAGTTATATAAATTATTGAGAACAATCATTTTTATGTAAAAATATCAAAATGTGCTTTTGGGAAATAAGAATTCGAGTATTTGGTTCATATTGTTTTAAAGGAAGGAGTGAAGTTGGAGCCTCAAAAGATGCAAGCTATTACAAAATGACCTATTCCTAAGAAAATCAAGGTTCTTAGAAGATTTTTCAGACTTACATGATATTATTGATCATTTGTTAAGAATTACACATGCATTTCAAGTCCACTCACATAACTCTTGAAGAAAATATCATTTATATGGAATGATGAGGCTACTTTGGCATTCTCTCTTTTAATGGATGCCATGTCTTCTACACCAACATCGGTTGCACCTACTTTTGGTAAAACATTCATAGTAGAGTGTGAGGCACTACGACAAGGAATTTACGTAACATTAACACAATAAGGGATATCATTGGCTTTTAAAAGAAAGGAATTCAAAGAAAATATTTGGTGAAATTTACGTATGAAAAATAAATGGAAGCTATATTACATGCAATAAAAAATGGGGATAGAGCTGCATGCATATTTTGTATCTCTCTAGCTTTCTTATGCTGAATATAGTTAACTCTTCGCCGATTTCCCAGTTACTGGGCGGTGTAATCACTTACAATCGAACTGGTTTCCCGTTTATGGGCAGTTCCATATCTAGACTGATAGTGGCAATCAAGCCCGGTCTCAGGCTTCCTCAGCTGAGCCGTGGCAGTTTTGTAATTTTATGTTCATAATAGAAATAGTGCAATTTAGCAAAAAAAAAATAAAAAATGGGGATATTATATC
Source organism: Pinus albicaulis (assembly GCA_034641835.2). Taxonomy (NCBI): domain Eukaryota; kingdom Viridiplantae; phylum Streptophyta; class Pinopsida; order Pinales; family Pinaceae; genus Pinus; species Pinus albicaulis. The sequence goes on along the minus strand of CM076580.1, from coordinate 951,439,276 downwards.
ATTGGGAGGTACTTTAAAGTCAAGATATACCATGATAGCATAACGTATTTTTTGAAGCTATGGATTTCATTGGAAGATTAACAAAAATGAGGAGAAAAAATGCAAAGTTTTAATTTTGAGATAATCTGTGTTAAACACCATGTTAAGCACACACATGGTGTATGAGGAAGATGAACACACACAGACAAGAGACTCAATACACAATGAAGGATAAGCGTGAGGCTTTCTTATTTTCCATTATATAAAGATGTACATTTATAGTACAATGGTGTGACTCTTGGTTTCATATTCCAAGGTCACTTGGACTCCATTGTGACTTTTCGCATTCCACACCTACCCATGTAGGATTAGGTGTTCCAACATCCCCCCTTAATCCGAAGGGGTATGTGTGAGTCCAAGATGAGAGTATTAATACAAATATGCAAAGTATACATGGCAGAGCTTGGGCTGAATCAACTCTCTGAAATGTTGGAAAAAAGAGGTGATTTAAGGATGACCACCAACACTGGAACACAATACTTGTTGCAGTTCCCAGAACTCTTCCAAAACTGGCAAGAAGCTGAAAGCTTCAGCTAGAGGAATTGTCCCTCATAAAAAATGGAGACCTTCAACCTAAAAGAAGGGAGGTCTAATACCTGTGATGGTTTTAGGATTAACAACAACTCTGGAATGCTGTGAATCATTTCCTAGAACTCAACCAAAGCTGGCAAGAAGCTGAAGCATTCTGCTAGAGGAAGTGTCCCTCATATATGAAAGGGAGACCTTTGACCTAAAAGAAGGGAGGTCTACTACTTGTGATGGTTTTAGGTTATCCACCAACCAAAGATGATGGTTTAAGGTTTTCCACCAACCAAAGGCATGCTCATGGGCATCCGTGTCTCTGGCTACATCTCTGACTCTAGAATGACGAATTGTGGCTCAAGCTCGCTTGAACTGCTGTGTCTTTGGCTACAACTCTGAACATGGAATGAGAGATTGTGGCTCAGGCTTGCTTGATCTGACATCGAAGCTTGTACATGACCACCGTTTTCCCCCCTGTCAGGGACAAGGTGAGATGATGGCGAAAACTCAACTGCAAGTTTGCTCAATATCCGTGAACAAGTTCTAACATGTGTCGTAAACATCTTCTTGGTTGCTGATGCCCATTGCCAAGAAGCGATCCATCCAAGATGAATCTTTGTTCTTGCAGGAGGCTTGTTTCTGAAGAATCTGTCTGAAGGATGGGTGTGCTGACCATAGTGCTTACATGGATGAAGATCAAAACAGTGATCTTTCATATGGCCAACTCGATCACAGTGTTGGCATTTTACAATCTGTTGTTGTTGTTGTGGAGCGGGATCTGGAACAGCTACAGGTGAACTGTCATACAAGAATCCGACACTCTGAAATATGATGGGCTTGGTGTAATACAAAATATGAAAGGACACATCCTTGTCATATCCAAGACCAGTTCTATGCTTGTTGTGGACAAGCTCTTCCCAAGGTCTGATGATGGTCTTGAGAAGTGCAGGTTGAACTGCTGCATTTGCATGTACATATGCTCTTGTGCAAGGAACTGAATGTGAATCATATAAAACTTTATCTTCTTTCTTCTGATGAGAGTCCTTCACAATCTTCTGAATAGAAATAGGTTCAGAATGGTGACTCTTTTGCTAAAGTTCATCTTGTTGGAGCTGAGATTCCAATTGCAAAACCTCAATCTTTTCATGTGCATCTTGTAAACAAATTTGAATGTTACAAAGAGCATCCTTGCTCATTTTTATCATGTCATCAACATTTGAATCAATGAGGTTACTCAAAAACTCTAATGCCTCATTGATTTTAGCCATTTCAACAACTTAGGCTCAAAAAATGAAAGGGTGTCGGCTTCAACCGAAAATGCACCTGTTTACAATGTGATTCAAAAAATACAAATGATTCTAAAGAATTTCCAACTATGGAAATCTCAAAGTACAAAATGTGCTCCTCAAATGATGGAGGACAATCAACAATTTTTGAAGCAACACAATGTCAATTCAATACATCATCTCTGCAAAAATATGCAACAAAAACACTTGTGCAAGAGGCCTTTAAGGCAGCTGAATTTTTTCTTCAAAGAGTTGTTTTGAAAATGATGGAAAACTTGTCTTCTTATGTAAAATTCTTCAGAAAATCACCCTCTTATATATTCCACAAATCATAAAATGTCAAATCTACAATTTTCTCTATGTATTCAGTCCATTTTCTCTTCATATGCCATTTCCTTCATTTATGATGTTCATTTTTTCTCCTTCCTCTCTCTCTCTGTTGTTTTTTTTTTTTTAAATAATTAAAAATGGAGGAAATTTAAAAAAGAAGGGAAATTAATTTAAAATGGAAGGGGGGAATTTATAAGTGGAGAGGGGGGTATTATGACTATAAAATAAAATGGAAATTATTATTATTATTATTATTTTTTTTAAATTAAAAATGGCCGAATTAAAAAATAACGAGAGAAATTTTAATTGGGGAGAGGTATTATATGAGAGGGAGGGGGAATATTAAAAAATTAAAAATTAAAAACAGATTTAAAAGAGGGGGGAGGTCGTATTATATGGAGAGGCCATATTAAATTTTGAGGTGAGGTAGAGTGTTTAGGAAGGGCGTTATGAGGGCATGTGAGACTGACGAGGATGAGAGCTGCATGTGAGGGAGAGGCTGTGTAGTCAAGCGGGAATGAGGAATGGGGTAGGGAGATGTGAGGGGGCGGGCGCAGTCAGGTAGGGAGGGGAGTTTGCAGAGTGTATGGGAGGCTGTAGGGGAGGGCATAGGGACGCAAGTGTGGTGATAGTGAGGTAGGGAGGCCGAGAGTAAAACACAAGTGCGTTGGGTGGCCGCGTTGGAGAGTGATAAGGATGGGGCGGAGGTATTGAGGGGTAGGGCCGAAAGGCCGATAGGGGAGGGGGCGGTGAGCATATAGCGTAGGATGAAGGGGTTGTAGTGAGAGGAGGGTAGGGTAGGCGGGGTTTGGAGGGAAGCAAGCAGGCCGTGGTGAGGTGGGGTAGGCATATGGCAGGAGTGTGATGAGTGGTGGATAGCGCAAGGGAGGGAGCTGTATGTGAGCAGAGGTAGGGGCTCGAGGGTGGAGCGAGCGATAGGTGAGATGCGTAGCAGGTTAGGAGGTTGGGCTGTAGAGTTTGGATGAGGGGGTAGGGTTGTTGTGTGTTATAGAGAATTTAATTTTTATTTTTAATTTTTATTTAAATTTTTTTTTTTAATATAACAGCAGAGAGAGATTCCACTTAGAACAGTGGGTAAAAATTGCAAAAACGAGGGCAACAGTACAAATTTCAAGTACTGAAATGCAATAGCAGTTTGCAAAAATTGCCAATAAAACCCAGAAATGTTTCCAATAGCTCAGAAGCAGAGAATATTTTTCAGCAACAGAAAAACCCAGAATTGCAGAAAATTTTCAATGGAAAAACTTAGAAATTTTTCAAAAACCAACTTTGAAACACTATTTTCCAGCAGCTCTTCAATGCATAATTTAAAATGCAGAAATTGCAGGAAAAATGAGCAGTGAGAAAACCTTCAGATGTACAATGATGCTTTTCTTCAAAACCATTGTTGATCTTCTTCAAAACAAATTTCTGAATGCTGCTCTTCTCAAAATAAATTCTTGAATGCTGCAGAAATATTTGAGTGCTGCAAAAATTATCAAGATTTTTGCAGAGATGCACAGGCCATAAACACAAATGGCTCACTCAATGTGGAGCAGGGCCAGCAATCGCCCACTCTGATACCATGTTAAACACCATGTTAAGCACACACATGGTGTATGAGGAAGATGAACACACACACACAAGAGACTCAACACACAATGAAGGATAAGCGTGAGGCTTTCTTATTTTCCATTATACAAAGATGTACATTTATATTACAATGGTGTGACTCTTGGTTTCATATTCCAAGGTCACTTGGACTCCATTGTGACTTTTCGCATTCCACACCTACCCATGTAGGATTAGGTGTTCCAACAATCTGCAAAAAGGGTAAGGAAAATTTAGTACATGATGCTCTTTCTAAAATAGAAGAGGCCTCAAATTTATATCCAATTACATTTTCTATTCCTAGGTGGCTAGAAGAAGCTTGCCATAATGGAAAAATGACAATAGTACTAAACAAAACTAAAATTTATAAAGGATGGGATGAACTCTATGGAGCATTGGGAGTGAAAGAGAGATATACTTTGGTGCAAATGTAGAATATTTTTATGCACGCAAGCATATTTGAATAAAAAAATATTAAGGGAGTCCCATGTCTCTCTGATGGTAGGATGCAGGGTTCCTTAAAACATCTCAAAGGATCAAAAATATATTTTTGGAAGGAATGAAGAAAGATATTCAAAATTTTGTAAGAGAAGGTCAGGTTTGCATAATAAATAAAAGAGAGATAGTAAAATCTCTAGGGTTACATCAACCATTCCACATACATATTCAAAGACTAGAAGATATATCAATAGACTTTATTACAGGGTTACTAAAATATAAAGGTAAGTATTACATTTTTGTGGTCATTTATATAGACAAATTTTGTAGATTTTTTTTGTAGAGCTCAAAGTACATAAACAACAAGCCAAGTGGCAGAAGTGTCCGTGAAAAAAATTCATAGTCTTCATGGTTTTCCTAAAGTAATAGTAACAAGAAAATTTTGGAAATAATTATTTAATATGAGTGGAGAAACACTAGTTGCCATGAGTTCTACATATCAAACACAATCAAATGGTCAAACAAAAATAGTTAACAAATGTTTTTAAGGTTATCTACAATGTTACTCTTTGGAAAATAAATCTTAATGGATGAAGTGGGTTCGTCAAGGAAGAATGGTAATATGATACTACCTATCACACATCTACTAAAATTTCCCCATTTAAGGCCCTTTATGGATATCCAACTCCTAGTATCTCATACTTTTTGCAAGATAAGTCCAAAGTATAGGAAACAGAGTCACATATGGAAAATACTAAATAAAATTTGAAAATTATTATGGAAAACCTTCAAATGACATGAAACATGATAAAACAACAAGGGGAACAACATTGAAGTGAAAGATATTTTGAGGAGGGTAATTGGGTATTTTTTAGATTATAGCATTATAAGCAATCTTCATTCAAGAAAAAGAAGAATAAAGAATTAGCTCAAAAATGTTATGGCCCTAAATAATTATTCATAGGATTGCACAAGTGGTATAGAAGTTATATTTTCCTTCTTCTTGCATTCATAAGGTTTTTCGTGTATCTTGCTTAAAAAAGGTTTTGGGAAAAAACATGCCAATGTAAATAGAACTTCCAAAATTAGATGAAGAATGAAAGTTGATTCTTGAACCACAAAAAGTTATAGATAAAAATTATGTATCTCTTTGACATATAACCATTATGAAGTACCTAATAAAGTGGAAGAATATTCCTCTAGAAGAAGGTACATGGTAAAATGATCATTTCGTGATGAAATACCCACAGCTAAAGGGTTCGTTTGAAGTTTTGACAAAGGTTTTGCTATATGTTTTATATAACGCACGGCAGAATATTTTTATTGTTTGTTAAGGTCCCACATAGTGATCAAATTTGAAGGGTAGGTCCGAATTTCAATTAGAAGGGCATATATCTATGTCGCCCTTCCATAATGAAAAGCTTTAAAAAAAACTTTTCAATTGACCACAATAAATTATGTTTACATTTCATTTTCAGAAAGACAAAACCATCAATATTTATATTGATAAAAGATTGTTACATATACAACAATGAAGAAGGCTCCATCTTTCATTACTTAAATATCTCATTGGCAATGTCAACATAAGTCTTGAAGACACTATTATAAGAATTTGGATACATACCACCGAGATATAGGAGATTCTTATGTGTCAGATTGTGTAATGCAATTTTGACTTTGTCTCAAAAGGAGCAGCAACATGGAGGTCTGGATTTTTCTTATAGAACTTTTTTATTATTATTTGAAACGTTTTTTATAGATATGAATACAACAATGAAATTATGAGCATGGTAGACAATTAGTCAAGCTCATGATGCCAAACCATGATGATGTAAGTTTGGAATTTAACATTTAGACAAATAGTCAAAATCACTGACACCTTAGTATGCCATAATTAATAATCATTCCCTGTTCACTTTTGTTAATAGGTTTATGTCACACGATGATCTCTCTTCTCTGGCATTTACTTGTATTGAAGATCACTATTCTAGGAATAAGGAGTCATTTTCTCCAAAAATAACCCTAGCCAAACATTGACAATGCATCAAGGATATCTTTCTCTATGCTTCATAAGTACATATGTTCTACTTCTAAATCATGTCTTGGAAGTGGTTGTTTTGCTGGAAATTATTCACCAGTTGGTTTCATACCAAAGTCTTTTTCTCATTTTCAGCATCCAATACATGAAAAAGATAATGGTTTCAAACAACATAAATATTTGAAATTTTGCAAGAATTGTCTGGCACACTTTGAATATGAATTTTGAAGTCAAGTGCATGATGCTCTATAGGATCAAGTGTCATTTTGAATACCAAATGTTTCACAAGAAACTTCTCAACATGCTACCCTGCAGTAAGGATTAAATGACAATATTACATCAACTATTTCCATAATAAAAGTGCACCTCGGCCATAAGACTAAACAACTACAAATGTTGTAGATCTAACAAGACCACACAATCAAATGTATTCCACAAGGCCAATACTGTATGAAAAATGAAAAGGAGTTTGCAACCAAAAATACCTTAGGCAACTAATTCAATTAGATACACCAAACCATCAACAAAAAGGAAAACCATCCTACTCAAAAGGCAAGTGTTTACCTCCTTTGACAAAATTTTGAGTTCCGAAACAAGGGCCTTTATTGTCTTGTCAATGCCCCTAGTAATTTGAATGGGGTTTGCACCTGCTACAACAACCTAAACAAAAAGGTTTCATTTCAAATTATTTTCCACAAATTTAAGATACAACCATTGTCGGTTTTGTATTTCCTAACAAGCTCATAAATTTTGACAAAAGAACCAAAATTTTTTAATACCTGATAGCAATTTTTTCACTCAAAAACTATCTTAGACTCAATAAGCCCAACCCAAAACTAAAAAACCAAACACCATAAGACTCTACAAAAATGAATAGATGATCTTAATCCAGTACTATCGACAAAAAGTTACCTTTACACCCTCACTTATTAAACCCTGTGCTGTTGAATTTTAACTTCAACTGCTGCAGCAGAAGGACGGATGCAACAACAACATTTTTTTTGGAGGTTGCTTGCATGCCATCCAGAAATTTAATTCAGCATTTAAAATTCTTGCAAGTTTTTTTTGTAGACGACCGCAGCCATATTTCTGTACAGGATTGTATTTAAACACAACAACCAGCATTAACGCAATTCACCAACCAGAAATTAAACAAACAGAAATTTACCCGACAATTTTGTAAATTCAAAAGGAGGACACGTGGAGCATTAATATTGGATCGCGTGAAATTGAAGGGAATCTGAAAACCTGAAAACAGGACCCGAATTTTTTATAGGGCACATTGGATTGAGAATTTGTGTTACAAATTAGGCAGATGTTAGCATCCCATTTTGGAATGCAAATTTGGTTTGAAATTCAATCTATTCAGACTTTTGAAGTCCGACGGAAAAGGTTCTTTAATGTTTTGATAGTTTAATTTTATGTAATATATACATATGTTTTAAACATATGTTATATATATATCATATGTGAAATGAAAGGTGGGCCATAGAATTTATTTTTAATTTTCTTTTTTTGTAAAGAGGGTTTATTATAATATGTTTTATATGTTACGGCATATAAAAATAAAAAGGACAAAAAAGCTTGGTATTTTTTTTTATAGACAGTACATAAATTTTTTATTACACAGCAGTGTGTAAAAAGTGAAAGACTGAGTGTAACTTTTTAAGTGTGTATGCACAACAGTGCGAAAGTGAAAAACACAACAGAGTGTTTTAGAGACAGAGTATGTTTGTTTTGAACAGACAGTGAGTTGGTTTTATGCACTGCATTTTGTAGCAGTCATAATTTTGTAATCCCTCTCAGTGAGGAAGAAGTGTAATAGTCTTTTTTTGAGTTATTGAAGGCAATAGAAGTTTGTTTTCAAAGTATTGAAACTCTGTCTCCTGTCAAAGAAATTTTTATTTTCTCTGTGTTAGAGGAAGGGAGATTTATTCTCCATTCATTGTTCTGGAAATTTTCAATATTCCAACATATGCAAGAACAAGTTGTGGTTCCATCCCCAGCTAAATCATTTGTCTTTGCCGCAGCTTGCCTTACCAACTTGGCCCCAATATTTTCAACTGGGTCCTCTAATTCAACCAATAAAAAGGCCAAAACCATAGCATTGAGATACATTTCATTACACTTTCAATAACAATAAAATTTGACTCAGCCATAACCCTTTCCTTTTATTGTTGTGAAAAGCTTTATGCATTACTCTAATGTGGTTAGTCCATAGGCCAAGTAGACCACTGGGTAACAAATATGTTTCCTTTCACCTTTGAGTTTTCAAATTATGCCTACCAAATCTAAGACATTTAAGAGGGGGAACTAATACAACACTAAAAAGAAAACCAGAGCACACATCTACAAATTACCTCCTTAGCTACTGTCACACCATCATTAACTATTTTCGGAGAACCATGGTTTCTCTCCAAGACAACATTTTTCCCTTCGCCCCAAGGGTGAATCCAACAAGATTAGCAAGTTTGTTCACACCGCCTGCAAGACAAATTGACAATGCTTTCAGTAAGTGTGCAATTGAATGCAAGACCATATGCCAAAACAACCCTCCATGAAAAATTAAAATAATGCATTAAAATCGAATATAAGTGGACAAGGAAAGATCCACTGCAGTGAAGTTTCACGTGCAGGTGACCTTCCTTTAAACATAATTTTTTCTTTGACCTGCAATTTTTTTGTCACTGAGCCATCCTTGTTGAAGTACAACTCCTTTTCCATAGCTCTTGTATTAACTACCTTCTCTCTGTCACGTAATCTCATAGTCCCTCTTCTGCTTGAGCGATTAAAGGAAATGGGTGAAAAACTGAAAGAGAAGACAATTGTCTGCCATAATTATCAAACATTGCACCCAACTTCTTCCCCTTTCCATTATTACCCAATGAGGTAGATGTGGAAATTGTTTTCATATTTCCCAAAGCAGAGGCCATCTTCTATTATCCTGAATATAGAATTACAAGATCTTCATATTAGTATGAACCTTAAAAAACTTGACTCCCATTGCTAAAAACCACTTTTAAGTTGTAACAGGCAAACTAAACAACTATCGCAACTTTTGGCAACTTCTGGAGCATTAAGAGAGAAACAACCAAAGAGAAATACAACCACAATACTCATTTTAATGAGACCGGACTATATATTTGCATTAAGATAATAGAAAGAAATCACGACTATATTAAGGCCAACACAAAACAATCTTTAACCGGTGTCTCTCGCGGCCTTCAGGTTGCCATGCTAGAGGTTGCATATTTTTAATTTAAATTCTTGACCTCTCGTGCCCATCTATGAATGCATCCAATGGGATATCTACATCAAATGCTCCTTTATATCCCCCAAAAAAAATTCCCTACTACAAGAGCACCAGTATTGATGGATCACCCCACACCATCCCATCCACTAGAAATGGTGAAAAAGGAAACCCGAGAAAACTTCTAAAATATCTCAAGATGACTATATGGGTGGTTCTTATGAATCAACCAACCATTCAGAACATGCTCATCAATCCAAACCATGAGTATTATGTGACGATATTCAAGCAGGCACTGAATCGGATTTATGAAGCTATGTTAGAGAAACCCTAAACTCTCACTGAAAATAGGTGAAATGTGGTACCACTCAGAGATTGACATGTGCCAATTGGTACAAGTGGTAGAAAATTGGCATGGTCAAACAACGAGGTGATGCAGGAATGACATGAGGGATAAAATATCAGAAAAGCCCCAAATCTGGAGAACTAAAGCTCATCACCAACCTGAGATTGACAACTTTACATGATGTAACCTATGAAATCGTAAATGGAGAAATCATAGTAACAATAAAGTAACCTATGTAAAAATAAAGTCGGATTCATCCTGGGAGTGGTAATGGGAGAAATCATAGTGAACAACAAGAAACATGCAGAGTTGCTTACAATCAAATAGATGAAAAAACACATACAAAAACCTAGATAATAATCATGAACAAGCTTAATATTGAATTATGAACTGTAAAGGAACTTACAAAATGTGACATTATGAACCCGGTCAAGCGCACAAGAAAAAATATCCTGGACATGACCTTGGTTGACAAGTTGTATTGCTCATGATGCAAGAGGATTTGTACCTGCACTGCCAAGTCAATCAAAATCCATCATTATCTATACAATAAATACAAGTAATTGATGTAGTATTTTTTACTCTAAGATGCATTATTATGATAATGTTAGAACATATGTTGAAAATTTCAAAACATACATGAATAAGTTCCTCTTCATTTCAAGAACAATTTATTGGAGTCACATGAACTTGGAACAAGCCTCCCACGATCTGAAAGAGTAGCAACTAAGTCAACAGTGACTTTTTTGTTGCTACGCTGGATCGAGGGAGGTTTGCTCCAAGATTAAATCGCTCCAATAAATTATTCTCTACTAAACAGGGCCAACCACGTGAAGGTGGAAGCTCTTATGCCCCCCCCCCCCCTCACATCACTCTCAATTCCCCAATACCCAATCTATATTTCATTTTTTACTTTCATGAGCATAAAAAAAAAAATATTCAATAACTAATAAAAAAACAATTCAACAAAAAGTACGCAAGGAAACATTGCAATTAATGCTTGACATAAAAATAGTATGATAAATGAGTTTTTTATATAACGCAAAAAGCGTTCCAAGTATGGTAACGTTTGTCTTATAATAATACAATATTTTACATTATCAAATTTTCTTTTTCTTCTTCCTATTTCTAAAGCTCCTAATTACATCATCAATATCATCGTGCTCTACTCCTGTTTTGTGCCTTTCGACCCGCACTGCTGACCTAGTTGCGTAGTCACAATGTCTGGTCTCATCCAGTGACGGGGCATCGCCTACAAAAATAGATAATATTAAATTTTAATTGTCATTTTTTAAATATCATTGAACTAGTTCGGTAATATTAATAAAAAAATTGCAATGAGATTATTTACCTGGTGCACTAGTTGTCGCCGCTAACCTAGTTGCATAGTCACGATGTCTGGTCTCATCCAGTGACGAGGCATCGCCTACAAAAATAGATAATATTAAATTTTAATTGTCAGTTTTTAAATATCATTGAACTATTTCGGTAATATTAATAAAAAAAATTGCAATGAGATTATTTACCTGGTGCACCAGTTGTTGCTGTTGACCTAGTTGCGTAGTCACGATGTCTGGTCTCATCCAGTGACGGGGCATCTCCTAAAAAAACAGATAATATTAAATTTTAATTGTCAGTTTTTAAATATCATTGAACTAATTCGGTAATATTAATAAAAAAAATTGCAATGAGATTATTTACCTGGTGCACCAGTTGTCGCCGTTGGGACTATTGCCCTATCTTCCTCTCTGGTGGTAAGATCCTCAAGGGAAACATTCTCTGTCATTTAAACAAAAATGTTATAAGGACAACCATAAAGGTATAATTAGAAAAAATTATAAGTGGAAATTAATTACCTTCACGGCCCTCACTGATAGTAGCATTGTCGACCTGGTCCCTACTACAATGATTAGGTTGCACGTGAGGATCATCTACATTTGGCTCTAAAACTGGGTTATTTGCCTCATCGGTAGTGTTGCTCCCCTGATTTAACAAACTTGTTAGACATTAAATTTATGGACGAAAACAAACATATTGAAAGGTTAATGTTTTACCTTATCAGGCATTCTGGATCTTGGGACCTGCCCCAAGCTTATGCGACGTTCAACTACGGCTTGATAGCCGAAATGGAAAGCGATATTTTTATCTTCCTCTGTATTTTTTGTTCTGAAGTCATCACCCTACATTACATATGATTGTGTATTTTTAATCATATTTGATAAGATTACAAAAACGTTGGAAGGTGATACAATTAATTATAAGATGTTTAGCTACTTACTTACAATTCTTGCGGCTAATTTCAAGTAGCCGCCCTGGCCTAGCTTGTGATGGCCCTTTTTTTCAATCCTAGCTTTGGTTGCCTTTGAGGTGTCAGGCAACCTAGCATCAAAATATTGAAGTCATATATGACATAGCACACTTTTATTTTAGACAGAGAGAAAATTAAAGCTATTGAATTAAAGTTGTAATTTACCTTGCGGGTCCAGTTGGCATTTTTCCTTCTTTCTTTGCCCTTTTCTCTTTTCCTTCATGGATGAGTGCTCTCCACTCACTCTCTGGAACTATGAGAGGACACTCGTATCTAGGGTTAAATTGCAATTGCGTCCTATAGGTGTCCCTGGTATATTTCAAATATTTGTCGGCTACCCGAGCCACCGCTGTTCTGTCATATGTGTCGACCTCAAAAAGGGCTTCTAGATAATCTAGAAGTTCTTTTTTCAGGTTGGAATTCTGGGAATTCCACCCTGTGCGTATGGTTGGGCCAAAAATTAACAACACATGGCTCTCCAAAAACCTGTAGAACTCATTGTTTTCTACACAGAAAAAAATATATTATCATTAATTTAAAAATAAAAATCATGATAAATATGTTTTAGATAGAGTACATGAAATAGTTAAAATATTAAAATTTACCTGGGAGTTGTACGTGCTTTATAGGGACACCTTCATCATTCACCAACAACGTGCCATTAATGGTCCCTATGGAGCTGACACGTGTAGCTCCAGGAAATGCAATAATGTAGTTGGCCATATCAACCTCATCACTGCCAACACGTTCAGCGGTTGGTTGGGTGTCTGCTTGGGCAGGGTGTGTTTCTTGGCTGGCACCTAAAGGAGTAGAAGGTGTACAAGAGGGTTGCTGGGAAATCTCTTGCCCTTGTGTCCCACTACCACCAACACTGGGTTCAGCAAGTGCCAAAAAAAGCTACATACAAAAGAACTTTTTGTTAGTTTAGTCAATGTAAAAATTAAAAATCAAACTATCACAATTCATCTCATGCAAAACAAAAAAAATATCCTTTTGAATTTTTATTATTACAGCTGGCTCATAAGTTTTTTTATCCTCTCTTCTATTTTAGGTGTTTGAGGCGCGTCTATCAAAGTATTAAATTCCAACCTTGCATCTCGTGCCTTTTTTCGCAACAAGAGCACTGGAGATAGGGATGAAGAAAGCTCTTCCTCAAAGAGGGACTCATCAGGCATACCATGGCTAGGTGTCTGCATATTTGAACAAAATTAATATTATTTCAATTATGTAAATAACTAAAATACCTGAAGATAGAGCAATGCTGGCACTTTACATGTTCTCCCGCTGGCCTCTTTCCGCGATCATCTTGTCTCGGGGTTGCTTTTGTACTGCTCTAATCAGTCTGCCACATTGCAATAAAATTATAAATGTAAAAAATTGAAAACAATATCTAACTTGAAAACACAAAATGAAAACTGAAATAATTTCTAATAATACACCGGAAGACAAAGTTAGATTTTCAAATATGCCTTGCATTGAATTCAGTCCTGGAAACATGTCATTTCACATTAAGGCACCCAAACAAGAGACAAGTTGACAATGAAGACCTTATTGAATATATTGTTGGAGCAACTTCTAATAAACTTGTTGTGAAGACCTTGAGGACATTTTTGGAGCAACATTGTTGAAGCTGATGGTATATCATTGTTGGAGACGATCTTGAAGGGCCTTAAAGTGAAGCTTTTGGAGCAACTATTAAAAATCCTTAGAGCATTTAAGTAAGCCATTTTCTATCTTCCATCACCTTTTTCCTTTCAATATCCTTTAAACAATTTTGTTGATATTTAATGTTTGAAATCACGTTATAAGTCCTTGATTATATGTGTTTGGGGAATTTCCCTCTGAAATTACCCAAAAATACCCTGGAAATTTTATCTTCAGGATGCATGTCTGACCCTATTGTTCAATATTTTGATTGATAGTAGTAAACATAGAGAGTTAGGGGGCTCTTGACTTGGTTTGGTTGGGCCATTAGATCTCTAAAATCTACTAGGGAGAACCCCCCTTGAGTTGGAGGAGAGCTAGCTTGAAGTGAAAAGAGGTTGGTGAGGTGACAATGGGGCTATTGATTTACACATGGTATCACACTTTAGCTTTAGGACTTTATCTTGAGAAGTGTGATATTTTGCTATATCAATTCTCAAATTGTTTACAACACTATTGTTAAGAACTAACAAGAAGTTATGTTGAGGGGTTTTTGGGTATAAGAAACAATACCATTTAAAAACTAGGGTTCTCGGTCCTTCACATTCCTTCACCTGGGCCTAGGGGCACACTAGAATAATTTCACACTAAACCATGAAAACTTAAAAGTAACTAAACAGATCCATAAAGTAATAATAATCATAATTCCTAATTTCCTATTGTACGATATGATGAAAATTATTCAAACATGAAGCAATGAAGACATGCAATGTCTGAATTTCAAGATTGATGAACCAATACAAGAAGTTAGAAACTACAACTTTGATTCAATACTCTGTGTCCTAACTCCAGGAGGGAATCTAGTTTGTAGTACAGAACATGCATCGTGTATTATCAATTCTTAATTGACAACAACTAAAGGTCATCTACCTCATCAATTCCTTCCCATTTTGTGTTTTTATGTTATATTCCTTATAAAGTGTCAAATTTCTCTCAAAGTAAGCAACCACTGAATAAAATAAAAAATAGTTGAGATATGATTGAGAAATGGTCATTTATTTATTGAAAGGATCTTCACAATTTATTTGGTTGTTTTTCATCTCAAGAAACAAGAAATGACCTAAGAAACTATCGTGATGTAATATAAGAAACAACACGGTGCAATGGCCATTTTCAAAGCCAAATGATGTCCATTGAGGACATGCCCTTTATTTGGTTCCTGTTTCATAGGAGTTTTGGGTAGAAATGGAACTTTGTTGTACCATTTCCAGTAGTAAAAAGGGAAAACCTTCTTTTTCCATGGGAAATAATTTACCTTTCCTTTTTCAAGATAATCTAAATCACAAAAAATATGAACTATGCTGCACACATTCTTGGATAATGTGAAAGTGGAAAAGGAATACCCTACACAAGTGATGCACACATGTACATTTGAACACTAATAGATTTTGTAGTTGAAATGCAATGCTTGTTTTCATTTAAATGTAGGGTTTTTAAAGCAGGGAGAAATAATGGCTGCCAAATTAATAAGCGTTTCTTTGGGAAAAATTTAAATCTTGTATTGGGTGATGAAGATAATAGAGGTTATTGAATCTTGATTCTTGACATTGTGTTTAACTTGAATAACTCAAATGATTATAAATATCAGTGGATGAGTTCTTTTTTTCAAGTATGTCACTCAAAACTCTTATGTCAAAGCATTGTATGATGGCTAGCATTTGCTTGTTTCCCTTTCTTCAGTTCAATGTAAAAAGTATATTAATATATTGGAGCACGAATGATAACTACAATTTTTTTCTCTGCAGTATATCCAGCCCCAAGATTATGAAATTTTTTCTCAAGTGGAGCTATTGGTTATTGATGAAGCAGCTGCAATTCCATTGCCTGTTGTAAAGGCTCTGCTTGGGCCATATTTAGTGTTTATGTGCTCTACTGTAAATGGGTAATAATTATAAATGAGCCAACCACAATCACATATTTTGTAACCATTCAGTTTCCATGGATAGTGATGATGATATTAACCCTATATATCAGTGACCTATATCTATATGACAATGATCTCAACATTGACCTTGATATGGTTGTATGGATGTGACCTTTGGTATGTCATCAGAAAATCCCCAAATATCAGAAAATCCCCAAATCTGGAGAACTAAAGCTCATCACTTTCGATCTGGAGTACTACCCTTATGATAAAGTTGATGACTTTCGATCTTCCATTCTCTACCAATTTGCACTTCATCTTCAATATAGATCAGACCAAGGGAAATTCGTTACTGGGTGTTGAGATGGATGAGTTTATCGAACTAAAATCCATAGCTTAAACTTCATGAAACTGGTGGAGTCAAATTCATGCAAGCACAAACACATCTTACACATCCTCTTTGAAACTCATCCAAAAGAACATTGGAAGACATATAGAGAGAACCTATAGCCTAACACAATCCAATGGAATTGACCAAAAAAACCCAAATAGAGTCAACCCTACTATAGGAGGAAGGGCCTGCAGTAAGAACTTACCATTTTGCAAGTGCTGAGGGCGAATGTTGTTCTGCAAGAGCTGAGGGAGAATGTTGTTCTGCAAGAGCTGAGGGCGAACGCTGAGGGCGAATGGAGGGTGAATGTTGTTCTTCAAGAGCTCAGGGTGAATGTTGAGGGAAAATGATGTTTTGCAAGAGCTCAGGGCGAATGCTGACAGCGAATGTTGTTCTGCAAGAGCTCAGGGCAAATGCTGAGGGTGAATTTTGTTCTACAAGAGCTGAGGGCGAATGCTGAGGGCGAATGCTGTTCTGCAAGAGCTGAGGGTGAATGCTAAGGGCGAATGCTATTCTGCAAGAGCTGAGGGTGAATGCTATTCTGCAAGAGCTGAGGGAAAATGTTGAGGGTGAATGTTGTTCTACAAGAGCTGAGGGAAAATGCTGAGGGAAAATTTTGTTCTGCAAGAGCTGAGGGAGAATTCTGAGGGAAAATGCTGTTATACAAGAGCTGAGGGAGAATTCTGAGCGCAAATGCTGCTTTGCAAGAGCGGAGGGCAAATGCGTGCGTGATATCAGACGTTAATGCATGTAGTTTTTAATAAAATCATTTTTATGTAGCGTGGATATAAGTTTCGTATTTTTATGTAGAGCGCATATAAGTGTCGTTATACCGACGACGGACAAAGCGTCGCTCTTGCGACGGATGCCTCCAAACGTCGCAATTGCGACACTTAGACATTGTGTCGCACTTGCGACATTTGGAGGTAGCCATCGCAAGAGCGACGCTTTGGGGCATAGTGTCGCAATTGCGACGTCTTCCTCCAAACGTCGCAATTGCGACACTTTTTCTAAGTGTCGATATTGCGACACTTTTCGCTAAACGTCAGTATAGCAACGGTTTCAGGCAGGATTGAAAAAATTTGGGGAAATTTCTGACATTTGGTCAAAAGCGTCGGAACCAAGTGTCAGAATTTCCCCCAAATGTACTAGTGTATCCTAATCTGTCCATAATGGCCATGGGTATGAGGTTTTGAGAGGCTTCAAAATCAAGCATGGTGTTATGAAGGAAATAATGATGGATTTGACACTTAGATAAAATGGAGGGACCTCATTATCTTATAGATCACCATCAACAGCAGGACCAAAAAGAAGCTCAAGGTGATCATTCACTCAAATTAACCATGTCGGATATTTGATCAACTCTAAGAAAATTAGCTACTTGAACTTTGTACTAATAATTCTTGAATATTTCAGTTAGAGGAATGCAACTTTCAATTTGGCAATTTCATTTTCAACACTAAAAAGAGCAGCATTTTTTTCTACCTCTTTCAATGGTGCATCTTTCTTTTCGGGTTGAAATTTGTGTGAAGAATCTATCTTTTGTCATCCATATTGGACTTCTTTATCCTTTCTCTAACCACTATATGAAGCTTATTTTCCTTTAGCATGATTAGGAATAGTAGGTCATTTGTCTTTACTTTGATTTGGAGTAGCAACTTCGTTATGATGAGCATCTACTTGAGCATTCTGTTTTTTCTGATTGGAGGTTATAGGAACATTCCTATTCCTCAAACAATATTGTATCTGCACTTGAGAAAGAGCATTTGGATTATCCCCTATGATAATATTTCATCTGCACCAATAACATGTCATCATTTGACAAGACATATCGTTGATCATCTAGTGCACAAATTTCTACAGAAAATTGATCTTCTTCGGTGAGGAAAATAGGCTGCTAATTTTCCTCAAATAAATGATTCACAATAGAAATGTATTATTCATCATCTTCATTAGGGCCTTTAGTGTAATTTTTCTAAGATGGAGTGTGAATTTTCTGCTGACTTTGTGGATCATGGCCCCTCGGTTCCCTTTTCTTGATCATGTATTGAGGCTGCTAATTCTGACCCCTGAAATTGGGATTTCTAATGGAGGGTTCATCTTGTCAATTAACGATGGAAATGATATCCATCATCTTATCCATGGTCTTGATCAAGTATCTAAATTTTCCCTCTGATGAAGTGCATGTTTCCTCTTTGATAGTGGCTCTTTTCTCCGTCTTTATTTTACACTTTTTAATGATCAAATTAGCTTCCATGCTCACTGATTTTCCTTTCATTTCTTCAAGAGTTGATGGGTTTCTTTCC
Organism: Pinus albicaulis; assembly: GCA_034641835.2. NCBI lineage: Eukaryota > Viridiplantae > Streptophyta > Pinopsida > Pinales > Pinaceae > Pinus > Pinus albicaulis. The sequence goes on along the minus strand of CM076580.1, from coordinate 951,420,843 downwards.
CTCAGCTGATAGGCCATGTCAGGATCCAAACCATTAGGATAGTAAAGTAAAGAAAGGCCTGCAGGAGGCTTAATATTCTCAAGAATTGAATCATATATTTTATTGAATCTAGTTGTAAATTCTTGGACAAACTCATTAGGATTCCTTTTCAAGGCATTATATTCAGCTAAAATATGCAATGGATTCTTCTTCTCTTCCCATTTCACCATAAACAAGTCAATCAGTTGTTTTGAAGCACCTATTGAACCATTTTTGAGAGAGCAGAAGCATTTCTTTACCTCTCCTGAGAAAATTTGTGCAATGATGCACATCTTGGCATCATTATTGTCAATCTCTTCAAGATCTATAAAATCAATCACTTTGGAAATGTGATGATAAGCTGTAATCTCTGATGTTCCATAAAAAATGGGAAGTCTCTGACCATATTTTTGAGGTAGTGGAGTGAGATGAAGCGGTAAGATCAACGGAGAAAATATGTCCATGGCTAATGGAGGAGGTGGTGGAGGTGTTGATGGAGCGAAAAATTGCAGAGGTAATGATGGAATGAAAGGAAGGGTTGATGATGTAACAATATGAGAAGGTGTAATGACAGGTGAATCAAAGGCCTATTGTTGATATTGGAAATATCATTTTTCTGAAGTTTCTTGAAACTTATCCACCAAGCCTTTAATTTTGTGGAAATTAGACCAGACTTCACTATCAACTTTGGAATAAAAAGACTCAGAAAATGGTGCAAAGGTCTCTAAATTTAAAGGATCAAAGGTGGTTTCTGAAAGAAAGGTTTCAGACTTAGTTCTAAACAAAGATCTTTCAGATTCTGAACTATAAAACAAATCTTCTGAAACAAATTTCGTAGGCAAGGAATTTGATTTGACACGTGGAGGAATAGCTCTTCCAACCTTCTGAGACTTGGTTTTATGCTTTCTAAAAATAATCTCAGGGTCATTCACAATTGGTGATGGATTTGGGTCTAGATTTGACCTCGTATGTCTTTTAGGAGCCAGCTTAAGATATGAATTTTGGACTTTGGCTCAGATTTAAGAATTAAGCCTATTTTGAATGCTAGAGCTTGTCACCTACAAGTCTAAATTTCATATGATTAAAGAAATATTCCCATAGAAATTTTAGCAATCGCTCCCCAGCATCGGCGCAAAAAATGTTATCACTCTCCCCAACTTCCCAAGGTTGAAAATAGGATTGAAGAAAGGTAACTACAAACCACGCTTTAGGTCAAGTAGCTAGCCCTACCAAGACCAAAGAGGGCTCTCTCATTGTCACTTTTGCATTCAAAGGAAAGGATGATTATCTAATGATCTTAGGTTAGGTATGTAAATTCAGTAAATAGGATTTGTTTGATGTTTTTAGTGCTGGATAGAAAATTCAGTGAGAAGACGGTGTAGGATTTTTAGGTCTAAATTCCAAGGTCAATTTGTAGAGAATAAGTGAGGCTAGATAGGTAATTTGAAATCATGTTTAATAGGTCATTGAATATATGATGAAATGAAAGAGATTTTGAATGATAATTGAGGTTAATTCATTCATTTAGAAGAAAATATACATAGCAATGTAAACTTTGTCTAAAACAGAGCATGAACAAACATGATTTCTGCTCATAAACTTACAAGATAAAGATATATGAAAGAATAATATATATCATTAAGAATGAATAGATAAACATACATAAGAATAACAGATGCTCCAATGCATACCACAAGTATCTCAACACAATTTCTGTAAATATGTCTTTGATTTCATTCCAAATTGTTGTTTACAAAAGCTCCACTACAATATGAGACTATCCAACCCCACCAAAGACTAAAGAGAGTCTACTTATGGAAAATATGGACTATGAAACCTCATCAAGTCGAAATCCCATCCAAAATAGATCATAAATACACAAGATGAGTCATTTCCTAGATTCTGGGGAGGTTAGAAGCCATTCCCTGAATTTTATCTATGAACTAGGAGTGTTTTTACCTTACATTTAATTACATATTCCCTCATGATAGGAGGAAAAAACCAACTCAATAAATCTAATTCCAAATCATAGGACAGAAAAACCTCGATTTTTTGACAATTTCTTAGCTTGACAAGTGTCCTAAGGAATCCAATGTTGATTTGTAACATTTTTGACATAAGGGTAACAAAAATTTACAGAAGTGTAACAAAAATTTGTAGGAACTTTTGAGACACTTTTAGGAGTCCAAATCCACTTCTAAAATAACGGTCAACTAGCCCTGTGTGTCTAGTTTCCAGAGCATCTTGAAATTTTCAAAATGACCCATGGTAAGACCTCCAAAAATCCAATCTCCCAAGGTTACTCCAAAATAGTAATAGAGGCTCCAAAAAGGTGGCAGAAACATGAAAAATGAGTGGTTTTTGAGCTTTTCTCCAAAATTTAAGATTTCCATGCCTAGGGGGTTCATGATCTATAATTTACTCATCAAAATACATCCATCCATGTAAATAAAACATCATTTGGATTCCCCCAAAATAAGCGTAACAGAAGTTCGTTACCCTTCTGCAATGAGGAATTTCTAGAATTGTGCAAAAATCACAAAAAATACCAAAATTGTTCAAAAATTCTCAAAATTGGTTCTATAACACCTGTGCATGATGGGATAAATAGAAAAAGAATCTTCAACCAACAATTCCAAGCTATCCTTCTCTTTAATCATCATGTGTTCTTCTTTAAGCATTTTCTTTAATTGTTTTAGCCTTATTTGAAAAAGTGTGTTCCTAATGCGATAATTATTGGCCATGTGTCTTTGCAGCTTATATTCCCTCTTAGCCCTCTTCAATAGCTTCTCCAAATTCTCATTTACCCTTTACAACCAAAGCTTTTTATCTTCATTAATCTCCATGGCTATAAGCTCATCAAAGGTCAACTCTTCAGGTGGATGATCTCACTATCTTTCTAGCTCCAACGCCCTTTTGAGGCCTCTTTTTTTTGGCCTTCTTGATTGTGTTTCAGCCAACATGTCCTGCATTTGGTTAAAATAAATAATGTCCTTACCTTTTCCTTTGACTTCCTATAGTTCTAGCTTGGGCTTGCTTTGTAAGAGCTGCTTCACTTTCAATTGAAAAGTTTCTTGCTACAAGAAAGTGATTTGAGAATTAGCAATGGAAAACATCCTCTTCAATTATGTTATATCCTCTTCTTTCTCTCTAGTGATCTTGTAAGTTGACTCAACCTCCACCTTATCTGCTACCTCAACCTCCAATGGAGTCGATTCACTATGTTGATGAAAAAGAGGTTGCTCCTCTATCTCACTTTGTTCCACAATGGTGTCAAGTGTAGGAACACTTTTGGCAGACTTAGGCACAAAAATATGTCTCTTCCCCTTCTCATAGGTATGAATAAACTCAACAACCCTAGGAGCATCTGAAAACTGAGTTGGCATGCTAGAAGTGCCAACCTCCATTGGTTGTGTTGATGATTTACTAGGAAAGATATGTGGGCTAATGGTAGGTGCCGCTAATAATATCTCCAAAAAAAATTCCCAAGTCATGTTGATAGAGGAAAGGTGATGAAATACAATGAGCTTGATCAGACCAAGATGGAAAATACTAATGTGATGGTCTTTTTTTCTACTCTGAACCTTCTCAATCATATTAATCAAACTCCTGTACAAGTAATATGGAAAATCAAGTGTTTTGACAGAGGCGAAATGCATCAATAGCCTAATATGATACTTATACAACCTGGAAAATATTCCTTCACATGTGAATTACTTCATTATAAACATCATCAAAGGAGAATACTTGTTTCAGAGGTGTCTAAAATGGAAAAGGTAATATGGCTCCTCTCTAGCATGAGGCTTGAGAAATTGTTTGTAATTTTAAATGTGTAACTCCATGCCCTTAAACGACTACTCTCCATGACAAGGAATACATGTTGTTGAAGAAACTAGGTATGTTGATAGGATTATCTCCACACCTGCAATAGTGTTCTTTCCCATTTTTAATCTTGTAGCAAATAAGTTGTTCAATTGAAGATGATACCCCTCTTCCATGAGCTTTTCACAAAATCTCAAACTCTCAACCCTCTCAAAAGATCTTCTGGCCAATGGCGAGGCATTGATTTCATGCATTGCAAAGGGTTCTAACCTGAGATGGAGCCCTCCCTTGAATCTCTTCTTCTCACTTTCCATTTTTTTTGTCACTAGAATGATGAAAACCCTAGTGTGTTGATGGCCCATGGGTAGATGTATTGAAATCTGGAAAAATAGAGTGTAGAAAAGTGTAAGTTTAGAGGATGAGATGAAGGATCATGGAGCTAAGAAAAATTCTAGAAAAAATAGAGTGGATTGGGTTGTATGTTAGCTCTAATTTTTGGGTGGAATGAAGTGAAATGAATGTGAGAAAGGTGGTGAAATGATGAAAACATAGGGAATTTCAAATTTTAACACTATGAAAATAGCTAGTGTAAAGGTGGGGTAAGTTCAGAAGGTAAAATGGAGGGTCATGGACGTGAGAAAAACTCTAGAAAAATTTAGTGCATATGGTGGCATGTTAGCTCCATATTTTAGGTGGAATGAGGGGAAAAGGATGTGGGGAAGGTGATTAAATCTAGAAAACACATGAAATTTCCAAGTTTTTCACTTTGAAAATAGCTAGAAACTAGGGTTTGGGTGAAATGACATGTTAGGGATTGTGTGGATGATGGGAAATGGGGGGATAAGGTATATGAGAGGTGTGATTTAGGGTTTAGGAAGGTGGAGTAGATTAGGGTTTTTCAAATGAAATATTTCATACCATGGATAAATGGTAATATGAAGAAAAACAAAATGAGCATAAAAATGTTTTAAACACTCACAATTTGACCGAAAGAGGGCATGAAAGTAATGATTTACCTTTTATGAGGGGTTCACAAGGTAATGAAGACAAGCCTTGAGCTTTTTTGGAGGTTTTCTAAGCCCAACACCCAAGTCTACCTCTCCTCTAGAAGCGTAACAGTGGTTGACAAAAGTGTAACAAGGGTTGACAGAAGCGTAACAAGGGTTGCACAGCAGCTGCGTGACACACCAGAAACATAACAAAGGCTGTGCATCACACTCAAAAAGTGTAACACACTTTCCCAAAAATGTAACACTAGACCCCAAAAGTGTAATAGAGCTACAAGAGCGTAACACAAGCTACTAGAAGGGTAACAAATGAGTTTTGAAGTGGTTTTATGCCTTGGATTTGAACTTTTGACCACCTTTGGAGTGTGAGTGAGGTAAGAGAGGTCTTCTTCCACACAACAATACATAACAATGAGTCAAAATGTTTTTTTTTTTTTTTTGCCTTCTTATAAGCTTGAAATAAGATTTTTTCCTTTTAAAACCTTGAAATGACCTTTTTGCCTTTTAATGAGACAATAAGACAGATTTGACCTTTTTGAACTTTTTGACACTTGAACCTTTTTAAAACAAGACAATTTGTCTTTATTTTACTCCCTAATCATGTTAGCTCCATTTTAGAGGTTTATGAGTGAGATTAAGGGTTAAATCCTTGTTTTAGGTGACAAATTGAACATTTTCAAAGGAAAATGATGACCCCTAGACAATGACCTAGATGAGGTGGAGTGACATAACCCTAAAAATTTAAATGATAATGAATGAGATGACCTTGAAAATTATTATGGTAATAAATGAGATGAGGGAGCAGAAAATTTGACCTAGACCTCTTCCATGACCAAAATTATTTTTTGAAAACTAGTTTGAAAAAGTGAAAATTTTGACAATGACTTTTAGGAAAACAACTGAAAGAATTATTTTTTATCAATGACATACTGACACTAACAGTGGGAACTCAATTCATTTTTCAACATTTTAATATCATTAATGTTCTTCCTCATCCATCTCATCATATGTATCATCCAGTTCAAAATTCATGTACAAAGGATCCACCATATGAGCATCATCATCATCGTCTAGTATATCATCATCTGGAACATACTCTTCTACATTTGGTTCTACTTCTTCAAGTTCTTCATCCAACATAATGTCAATATCATATATTTCATCCAAATTAACATGTCTCGATTAACATATATTCCTTGAACTTCTTCGACGTCTTTGTCTCACACTGTATGAACCCCTTGCTCCTCTACATTGTGTTCTTCTTCAATTTCATCTTCTTTTGTTAATTATACATTATAGGCCTTCCTTTGGGATCATATATAACAACATATGACCAACCCATTTTACCTGGAATGTCTACAAAAAATACCTATTCACCTTGGCTTGGAAGAACGTATCGCTCTAATCCTGACTCAAGATTCCTTGTATCAACCATGGTAAATTTGTTAGCATGTTGAATAACAGTTCCATCAGAGTCACATTCATGGATTCGTAGCCTAAACCATTTGACATTGAACACAACTATTTTGAAGGATTCAAATTCACACTCAATTATATCATGCAGATACCCATAGTATTGATTCTCAGAGAGTTTTAGATGTATGTCACCTCTAGAGAAAACATTGATAACTTGAAATATTGCAGTTATACCACTATCAAAAGTTTTCATCTTTTCACCCAACCTTTTGATGCGAAATTTGCGATCATTGCACCACATTTTGATGCGGTGTTTCAACTGAAATATATCAAACACATAAAAAATGCATTGTTAATTGATAAGCATGCATATTTATACTTGCAAATTTTGAAAATTAAGAAAAAAAACACCATATGCATCAATATAATTGTAAAAAAACTGAGTATGGGTGAATATGCTTGCCTGATAATCTTTTAAAACATATGCTAAATCAATTTCCTCTGTGTAATATTGGTATCTCCACTACGTTGAGCTTATTTGACTAATGTAGACACACCATACCATGATAACCTACCATTATTAGCTTGTTTGCATCATTCAATACATACCTTCATCCAATCTTGATTTTTTTCCATGTATAAATGTATTGCATCCCATTTTTTACTAGTTGTATTAAAATTAAAAAATTCACATATATATATATAATTAGTTACCATGTTATACCTTCATAATAATGGATTGTGCATGAAGACTAAAAATTAAATAAGTACGACATACATAAAAACAAAATTCAAATGTGGTATAAATATCCACTATATATCTGCTTACATCTCACTTTTCTCACTCTACCTTTCCCCAATAGGTGCTTCCCTTCAAAATCGTCCATGGAGTTGACATACCAAATGTGATCCAATACATTAATGTTATTTATTATTGTATCGCTATATTGACAAATATAAACCATGGTTTGATATACCATATATAACTCTACCATAAAACCCTTGGGACGTGCTCTTTGTTTGACCAAAGAATTTAGTGATTTCAAGTGCCTCTCAACCATCCACATTGATCTTGCGTGTACATTTCCACACTTTTCAATCTCCTTAACTTGGTGTATGAGGTAGTGTTCTTTTGTATTGAAAAATTCCGGAGGTAGATACTTTTGCATTTCACACATTAGACAAGGAATTTGTTTCTCCAATAATTTATATCTTCTTCGTTGATTTCTTTAGATGACAACCATCTACAAATGAAGCAAGTAAATCACATGTTTCAACAAAAGAATTATAATATAGTACACAATGACAAAGAAAAATGCATGCAGTCAAAACACAACAACTTATTGAACAAATTACACTTTTCACATAAATCTCCACTTACCTTATGTATTTTCCAAGATTATATATAACTTGTTTCACATTGTTGTCAAATTTTTTTGGGAGAGATAAAGGTAGAACATATTGTAAAAAAAATAATGATTGATTATTATTTTTTCCCAAATTAGTAGAAAAAAACAAACACTAATTAAGAAGATGTTTCAACAATGTATAAAATATATATACACCAAAATAATTACCTTAATGAATGTATGACGATCATGAGTTTTTACCCCACTTAATTCACCTTTCTTTGTTAGTATATTATTTATGTTTGAATAAAATCCAGTTGGAAATTTAATTTTTTCAATAACCTCTTTAACATGCTTGCTTTGCTACTCTATCAATAACCATGAAAGGATGCTTATATTTCAGCTGTCTCCATCGCTATTTGAATGAATCACACTTTGAAATGCATGTTCGACCTCCTTAATGTAATTACAAATCTTGAAATTTCTTTATTTATCTCTCCTTCCATCTAAGATTTTCCATAAGGTCTCTATTGCATTCTTCCTGATGTGCATTGTATCAAACAAATGATCAATTTCTAGGTGCTCATAAAAGGGGAGTCTATTGAATTTATCAGATATACTTTCATTCCTTGTGGAAGTACCCTGTTATTAATGCCTTCACAACCTATAATGTGAATCATATTTAAAGATATTATAACAAAAATATAACCTATCAATTAGTACAATGAAGAAAATTCCATAAAAATATAAAATAATCCAAACATATCATGTATATTGATACATAGGAAATTCGATCCATACCTTGAGAGAATATACTATATTGCAACTTCCATGCACGAGGTGTCATTGTCCATGGTCTTAATCCGGTCTCCTCTTTCCCCTTGAAAATATTTTTTTCAATAATTTGGTACTTATGGTTCTTAGAAAGGAAGTGCCTATACTCATCAAACACCTCCTTTCCTATGCTTCTTGAACGACGAGATTTCATCTTAGGACCACAAAATAGATAAGAAAATTTACCCTTTGTTTGAAAACCTACAAGAAATGCAATAATTTTTATATAAATTATTTTAAGTATGTACAATGAAGGTCGAACTAATTAAAAAACATACTTGAAGTGAACTTCATAAAATTAAACATTATTAAAGTGCAGGGTATCGTTATAACATACCATAGAAATGTGTTATCCTTGGGGCATCGTAAATTTTCCTTGCAAGCATTGCATGGAATTCAAATTCCCTTTGTGCAACTACTAGTCTAGAGAATCATACATAGTGACATTGTTCCATAACTTCACTAACTCATCGATAATAGGCTCGATATATACATTCATATCTTTGACCTGGTACTTACATAATTGATTGAACATACAATACATAATTACTACATATATGAGTAAATAAAAAAATTTATAAAACATAATTATAAGGAAAAATTGAACATATATCAGTAAATTAACAAAAAAATATAGGACATGATTATGAAACAAACAAGACAAATGAGATGTTATTATGCTAAAAGAAAATATTCTAAAAAAATTAATACCTGGAATAATCATTGTCAACATTATGTGCTCCCTCTTTATTGAATTCCACGAAGGAATGTTATTATTGATAACAAAAATAGGCCACACTGAGTAAGTAGATATGGCCTCTCCAAATGGATTGACACCGTCAATTACTAATGAAAGCCTAAGATTATGAGGATCTCTTTTAAACTATAGCCAATTTTCATCTGTATTCCTAAATTCAGATCCATCTGTAGGAATTTGAAGAACGCCATCTTCACTTCTATTCCTTGCATGGTAATCCATAATTTTTTCTTCACTTTTTCACCTGAATAATTGTCCCAGACATGGAATTATGGGAATATAAGAAAGAACCTTGCAAGGCACCTTTTCTATTACTTTATTAGTTTTATGTCTACTCTTATCACATTTGGGCATTTTTCTTTCAACGCATGTTCTATATATTAGAGATTATCATCATAAGAGCATGTATGAATAGCTTGATAGTCCATTCCAGTATCTTTCATAACAACATGTAAATATCGGTAAGTACGAGGTAAAACATTTGACGGTGGTAACATAAATTCACCTAATAATATAGAACATAAAAAAAATAGTATTGGTTAATGTACTAAACAATAATAATCGTGCATATTGCATCCAAATGTTACAAATTAATGTGATGCATATGAACGTACTAACATTAATAATAATAATAATAATAATAACAATAATAATAATAATAATTTATTTATCATGTATATAGTATTAAATGTCACAAAATATATTACATACCTTAGGAGTTGTGTCACACATGTGTTTGACAAACCATTCACCACCTTTAGGTTGACCAACAATAATACAAGAGAGAGAAGAGATGTTTTTGAGCCTTCATAAACAGGTTTAGTTTCCATGTCAAGTACAGGTAAATCAAAAGCATGATCATCATATTAGTTTCCATCATCATCCATTCCAAAATTATTAAATGTGTCCTGGATCAATATATTTATCCCATCTTCTTCAACTATGTTATCAGCATCAGTATCTTCTTCCATATGATCAATAGATTTATCCACATTATTAACCATTCCATTTTCTTGAACATGTGCTTGTACTACAACCACCTCTTCCTCATTGAGAAATTCCATAGGGAGTTGATACTATATAATTACAATAAATAAAGTAATATTAATATATATAGAAAATATTGAAATGTTGATATAACAACAATTTACAAATATAATACATATGGAAAATGAAGACAATAAAGATAGAGAAAGACAACTAATTAGGTTAGACCAAGAAACAAAGGCAACAAATCAGTGATGATTCCTATGGAATTTATCAAGATATTTAAGAATATGCTGAAAAAATCTAAGAAATATGTTACTTTTCTTGACATGTAGGTCAAAGTGAGAAACTTTCTGAGATATATAGTCACAACCATAATAAAAAACATATTAATCTTATTTTTCATTCATCATTATAATGTCATTTTTTTTAATGTCATATCTTTCATAATATGCTTAAAAAAATTATTAATAATTCTCCATAAAAACCCATGATTAATACCTAAATCCTTTAGGTATAAATTAACCCCCTAAACATACATTAACCCCCTAACACCTTAACACCATTTCTCTAAGCCCTTAAACCCCTAAGCCCTGAGCCCTTAACCCCTAACCCCTAAACCCTGAAACATTAATAACCCCTTATCCATAATCCCATAAAGTAATTAACCCCTAACTTGAACTAACCCCTTAATCGACCCTAACGAAAATAATCAAATACTATCTATAGCCCACATCAAGATGACAACATAGTTCTAACACCTCCCAAAAGAATATTTTTAAAAGACATTTACAATAGAAAGATAATACAATTTACAATACAAGGACATACAATCTAAAATATAATATACATTTAAACATTAAAAAAAACACTCTACAATAAAAAGGCATATAATAAATAACTTACAAATGGATGATATTCATGTCTACCTCCAGTATGTCCATAGTCTCTACAATGCTTTTTAGCCGATTTTATTAGAATTCTCCTTGGCCTCAAGCCCTTGCAACTATACAAGGGAAATAAAATATTTCATCCTCACTAGAAGACCTTGATGTCGATCCCTGCACGTATCCTTGGTCTCCTTGAGGAAAGTTATGTGACATTTTTTTTCACCAAACTTTGAGTGATGATTTTTTTCAAAAATTAACCTCAAAATAAGCCTACAACTTTTCAAAACAACCACAAACTAATATATATAGAAACTAAGTCAAATTTATATGATGTTGGGGCCTACATTAATCATATAGTATTATATTAATATTAACATATTATATTTATTAATATTATTATATATTAATAACACTATATTTAATTATAATATTAATGTTATATTTATTTTAATTAGTTAAACTGATCAACGTAGAGTAGATGTCATCAGCGAAAAAATCCATTAACGGTGAAATTGAACGCTATGCAATGATTATTTTCCAATTGTCGGAAATTGGGCAACACATTTTCATATTGGATATAGCGTTGGATATATGAAGATAAAAGAATGCACGTCGGATATTTGACAATGGGAGGGATTATAGGAAACCATCCCATAATCAACGAGATAGGACAATCTGTCAAATATTTGACCGTTAAATAACTCTCGTCGAATATTCGATGGGAATATGGATTTTCGATAATAATAATAATAATACATTTAACTTCTGACACGTTTTCTGACTTTATCTATTTCTTCGTATTTCGTTGTCGGAATTTCCATCCAAATGTAGTAGTGGTTCTAGGATTACTTCATGTCACTGAACATTATTCTTCCTCATAATCCAGTAAAGAAAGAGACAAATCACCATGGTATATTGGTTTCTTCAGTGGAATATTTGGTTATTAAAACCCTTGAAGAGTTATTTGATCCTACTGAAATAAAAAATCAACAAGAGGACCTTCCACCTACTGAGAAAATCCTAGATGGAGACATGGAGGAATTTTCATTATTTAATTCAGAAGATCATCCTAATAATAGCTAAGATTTGAATGGTGAAGAAGAAGACTCTTCAGAATCATAGGGTGAAGAGGAGGAGGAATAGGAAATGGCTAATGAACAATTCGATTGGATGGCCCAAGGGCATCTTTCTCTTATATGAAATCTTCATTGCATGCCTAAGCACCCAGAAAAGCTGCTTACAAATTTGTATCCTAATAAGAAAATGGAATATGAAGATCATATTGATGATTTCTACATGAATTTGTGAATGCTAGAGGAACTTTTTGTTGATGTTGGTGTATAATTTTTTCGTACACTCTAGAGGGTAGAGCATTAGTTTGGTACCACAGTCTTCTGCCTAATTTAGTTCATAGTTGGAGGGAATTCAAAAATCTATTCTTACATAAATTCGTTGATGATAAAACTCTTGCCATGTTGCTCAAAGAACTTGGAAATATTAAAATGGGGGAAAAGGAAAAATTAAAGGATTTTAATCATAGATTTACACATTTACTGAATAAGTTCCTTGTTGATGTTCAACCTCACTATTTTATTACCAAATATCATTACATTGTTTCCTTGTCTACTAGTATTTTTGTATTTTTAAAAAGAGTTTCAAAGGAAACATTGGATTTGAACTTTGCATAAGTAATCGTTTTTGAGAAATAATTGTGTTATATTGGAGCTAATGATGATCAAGAATATTCTAAAGAATCCAAATATATTGGTAAGAAATCTCAAGCCTTTTCCACGAAATCCAAGGATAAAGATTATTTTGATATGGAAAGCTTGGCTAAGTCTTTGAAGTTGCTCACCAATGAAGTATATGAACTAAAGAGAAATTCAAGTGAGGCATCTACCAACATTAGGTCTTTCAAGCCACCTTGCATTAAGAAGAATAATAATAAATTGACAAAATTTTCACAAAGCTCCAATGTTGTGTTTAATGTTTAAAGCTTGGGCATGGATAAGTTTTGTACTTTCCATCAACAGAGGCATTCAGAGAAAAAAATTCCACAATGGAATCACAACATGAATTCTATGATGACCAATTTCATAAACTCTTTATTAGAAAAGGATCAATCGAAGAAAACTAAAGAAGAAAGTGAATCAACTGTGACCAAGGAAATTTAAGGCGTTGTTCATTCAATTAGTGCATTTAATATTATATAACATTGATAAACGAAGTGTTGATGAAGCACAAACGATAAAATCTCCTCCACAATAAGCAACTGAATGATACAATTTGAGGAGAAAAGGACCGATTTTTGGGTAAGATATTAGGAAGCAATTATTGAGAAAAAATTTGCCACCTACTAATATTGATATGAATTCATAGAATAAATCAAGGAATTATCTACCTCTTAATATAACTTCCACAAGCATCAATAAAAAATTTGTCACTCTTGAGGCTTCGAATAAATATACACCACCCAACACTTGAGAACAAACTAATAAATATGAAAGTATTGATTACAAAATCATTGAGGATATGAAAATGGTTTGTTCCAATATTTCAATATTTGAGCTAGAAAAAATGACATGACAACATGAACTGATAACCAAATCATTTGCATCACAAACACCACCATGTAAAGAAGTTTATACTTCTCAAGCAGTGTCTGGAAATTATCATGACATTCTCAAATTTCTGTGTTATGAAACCAGCTCCAAAAATAGAAGAAAAGAGAGATCAACACCTTAGAAATCAGCCACTTCGAGGGGGAAACCTCCAATACATTACATAAATGAAAAATTCTTGGATGCTACAAATGGCCAAAACCTCCTTCTATATATAGGAGTCCATGGGCCCACAATATAATCCTAGTCGACCTAACAATAACAATGTAAGGGCACAATAATAACAATATTGGGGTTACAGGGGTACAACAATAACAATAAGGGGGCTACACTAATAAAAATAAGGGGGCTACACTAATAACAATAAGGGACTAAACTAGTAATATAGGTACCTAACATGCCCCTCTCCTTCAAAAAAGTGTTGTCCTCAACGCTTGAGTAGCTCTGGGTGCTTCTATATAAAATTATCATCCTCCCTTGTAGAATATTCAGTGGGTAAGTTCTTCCACTTAATGAGATACTCTGAAATTGATCGATTTCGTAGCTATCGAGTTCTTGTTTCTGTGACTACTTCAGGTTCCAATATGAATTTTCCTTACTCATCAAGTTCTGGAAATATTGTTTGAACTAGAATATTTTCACCTATAACCTTCTTTAAGCATGAAACATGGAAAATTGGATGCACTTGCGAAGAAGAAGGAAGCTCCAATTTGTATGCCATAGTACCAATCTTTTGCAACACCTTGTAAGGACCATATTACTTTGGTGATAATTTATTATCCTTCTTAGCTTGCTTGAGGGACATTCGTTTGTATGGTTGTAGCTGTAAAAATACCCAATCTCCTACATCAAAACTTCTCTCACTGTGATGTTGATCTGCCTGTTGTTTCATTCGATTTTGTGCCAAATTTAGGTTATCCTTTAGAGTTGTATAACTTCTTGTTAATGCTCGATGTGATCTTCCATTGCTTGAACCTTGTAATTTTCTCTTAAATATGATGTGATGGACGGTGGATGATATCCATAAAGTGCCATAAATTGGGTCATTTTTGTTGCAGTATGGAAGGAAGTGTTATACCACCATTCAACGAGAGGTAACCACGTAACCCATTGTGTTTGTTTATCAGATACAAAACAACGAAGATATCCTTCCAAACATTTATTCACTATCTCAGTTTGACCATCGGATTGAGGATGATAAGATGAGCTATGAGCTAATTGAGTACCCAAACAAGAAAATAACTCCGTCCAAAAATTTCCAGTAAAAATGGGATCTTTGTCACTCATAATAACCTTTGGGTTTCCATGTAGCTTTTAAATTGTGTCCATAAATGTAGTAGCAACTGTACTTGCTTTAAATGGATGAGATAATGCACAAAAGTGTTCATACTTGGTAAGTCTATCAACTACCACCATGATGACACTCTTTCCTTCGTACTTAGGTAAACTTGTGATAAAATCCATTGAAATATCCTCCCAACGTTGACTTGGAATGGATAAAGGTTGTAGAAGACACGGGGTCTTAATTCTCTCAACTTTATTTTGCTGGAAAACCAAACATTCTGCCACAAAATTTCGAATATCAAATTTAAGTCCATCCCAAAAAAAATCTTTCTTCACCTTGTGGTAAGTTTTTAAAAATACTGACTGTCCTCCTAAAGGAGAAGTGTGCAATTCCAAAATAATCTTTTGTTTTAGTTGGGAATTCTTACAAAGATATAAGCAATATTTGTACCATAAGGAATCATTTTTCCAAATAAATGTATTAGATGTACTAGGATCTTGCTGCAACTTTTGAATGAGTGTCACCCTTCTTCGTCCTTCTTCCATTCATCCCTTACTTCAGTTATCCAATCTTCTTGGATAATAGAAATGGCACAAAGCAATGCTTCCACCTCTTCATTATTTCTTGAGAGTGCATCTGCAACAACATTTAGCTTCCCTTTTTTGCAGATTATTTCAAAGTCATAACCCAACATCTTTGTGACCCATTTTTTCTCCTCTTCTGAAGATATTATTTGTTCCAAAAAGTGTTTAAGACTATCATGATTAGTTCTTACCTTGAAGTGTCTTCCCATTAGGTAAGGTCACCATTTCTTTAGTGCATGTAGTATTGCTAACATTTCCTTCTCATAAATAGCTTTCTGTAAATACTTTCCTTTGATTGGATGACTTTCAAAAGAAATGGGTCTTCCTTCTTGCATTAAAACAGCACCAATTCCATTTCCTGAGGCATCACATTTCACAATAAAGGTTTTTGTGAAGTTTGGCATAGCTAAGACCGGTGCTAGGCACATTGACTCTTTAAGATGTTCAAAGGCCTTAGTTTCTTCAGGAGTCCATGAAAATGCATCTTTCTTCAATAATGTTGTTAGAGGTGCTGCTATTCTCCCATAATTCTTAACAAACTTGTGATAATACCCGGTTAACCCGAGAAATCCTCGCAAAGTTACTTTATGGTTGTGGGGACTTTCCATTCCTGAATGGATTTAATTTTGTTTGGGTCTACCTTAACACCCTCGTGAGATACAATATGACCCAGATATTCCACCTCTTATACTCCAAAGAAACATTTGGATGTTTTTGCATATAATTGTTTCTCCCGCAATAGTTTGAGCACCCTGTCAACATGTTGAACATGATCCTTCCAAGACCTAATGTAGATTAGTATATCATCAAAAAATACTAGCACAAATTTTCTAAGGAAGGGTTTGAAAATGGAATTCATCAACCCTTGAAATATAGAAGGTGCATTGGTAAGGCCAAAAGGCATGACCAAAAATTCATAATGACCCTCATGAGTTCGAAATGTTGTTTTTGGATTATCTTCAGTCTTCATTCTAATTTGATGATATCATGAACGAAGATCCAACTTGGTAAAATAAATTTCTCCATGTAATTCATCCAATAATTCATTAATCACAGGAATGGGAAATTTATCTTTAATGGTGAGCTTATTGAGCTGCCTATAGTCCGGGCACATGCACCATGATCCATCCTTCTTGTGCACCAATACTACTGGAGCAGAGAAAGAAATTTGACTAGGTTGAATTATACCAGCCTCTAACATTTCTACAATCATACGTTCAATTTCGATCTTTTGGACATAAGGATATCTATAAGGCCTAATGTTTGGAGGAACACTTCCTGGAATAAAATGAATAGCATGAACATGATCATGAATAGGTGGAATTCCTTTGGGAGCTTCAAACACCTTGGAATGATTGTCTAAGACTTTATGGAGATCTACAAAAATAGATGATTTTGATGTTGGAACTTCTAGTGAGAATAATTGTGAAATTACGCCTCGTTGTTCTTTCTTTAGAAGCTTTGTCATGACATTAGAGCTTATTATCTTTCCCGGCTTCCCTGCGATACCCTGTAATTTGACTTCCTTTCCTTCTGAAAAACAAAATTCAAGAAAAGTTCTTGAAAATTAAAAGCTACCATCCCCAAATATTGTAACTATTGTACTCCTAGTACAACATCAGTACCTCCCATAGGAATGGAAAGCATTGGACTATTCAATACATATTCCCCCATGGTTAGCTTGAAATTATGGAATTTTCTAGAGAATTTTATAATTCCTCCATTTGCAACCATCAATTGATATTCTGGTGTTGGGTATAGGAAACAATTCAATTCCTTGGCTACCTTACAATGAATAAAATTATGGGTACTACCCGAATCAATCAACACTATTACCTTTTTCTTCTTGATATATCCTTCCATCTTGAGAGTTTGCGGAGTGGTAGTTCATGCAAATGCATTACATGATATGGTCGGACTCATTTCTTCCTCTTCTAGGGTTGGTTCCTAGTGTATATCATCTTCTTTTGAAGATTCTTGTTCATTTTCTTCTTCCTCTTCACAATCTATGTAAAATAATTTCTTCTCAGCACACTTATGACCTTCAATGTATTTGCTATCACAACTGTAGCAAAGCCCTTTTGCTCTTTTTTCTTCCAATTTTTGTGGTGTCAACCTTGCAGGTTGTGGAATTCTAGGAGTAGCAAGACTTCCATCTTTATATATGTGAGTGGTAGGCTTCCTTTTTTCCATAATTTTACATTCAATTTTTCTTGCCAACCTGAATGCCTTTTCCAATGAATCAGGTTCCCAAACGTGAACTTCATGTTGGATGTTATCCTTTAAAGTCCCTATGAAGACATCAATCTTGTGTTCCTCTGGAATATCAGTTACCCTTATATTCAATTTTTGGAAGTCCTCAATGTGCTCCACCACTAAACCCTTTTGTTTGAGATTTATCAATTAAATAAAGAAGGTGTTGCTTTTTGTATGCTCATAATGTGCTATCATTTCCTCCGCAAAAATTGACCAAGTGAAAAAAAATTTACAGGAGAAAAGCCATCGATACCATACAAATGTATTTTGTTCTAAATGTAAATTTGCAATGCGTACCTTTTGTGTGTTTTGCACATTATTGAGATCAAAATATTGCTCCATATGTAGTATCCATGTTACGGGATCCTTGCCATCAAACTTCTTCATATCCATATTTGGAATATGGTGGTTCTTCCATCCAACATTAGATTTTATGTAATCACGATTAACATTTAATTTATTCTCATCATGATTTTCATCTACTATCTTTTTGCCATTAGGAAACATTTCTTGTATCAACTTTGCCAAACCTTCGATGTCTACTTTTAGATAATTCTTCATGTTTTCCATTTTTTCATCGATCTTAGCTGCCATGTCATCCATCTTAGCTTCCATGCCAACTTCCATGCCCTCCATCTTAGCTTCCATGCCTTTCTTCAAAACTTCCATTTCATTTTTTATTACTCTTTGCGATAGGTGCACTTTCTCTTGTAATTTTGACATCTCATGTTGCATTTCTTCATCTTCATGAATCATAGTAGAGCCTTCTGAAGGCTTAATGGGTGTTGAATTATTTTTAGGGGGCATTTTAGAACCCAATCCTGATATCTATTCTTCAATATGCCCTTGAAATAAATTGAAACTAATTTTTTTCAAATGAGACTTATGTAATTCGAAAAAAATACACACATTTTTCTTGCTTTTGAGGATCTCGATATTCAAACTAAATTAACTCTATGATTTCAGATCTTCAATATCTGAAATTCATCCCGAGGGTAGCCCTCTGAATCCTCTTTCGAATGCCACAAGTCTGACCTGATTTGGACTCTTCAAAACAAATTTATATCCAATCTCCCACAATGACATAATTATGGATTGGTTTAGTAGAGCGAACTTGTACTAATTTCCATGTGTCATTGTTTCCTCATTCGACTCTAAAATTTATAGAAACTACAGTCCGTGTAATTGTGGCCACTTTTTACAGAATATCAATTCGACACTCAGAGAGATATTTATGACGTTTTTCCCACAGTCACCTCTTTGAAATGAAATTCGGGAGCCTGAAAAAATCCTAACTTCCACATATCATATCTCCAAAAATATTGCGAACCAAGATTTGAAATTTTTACAAGAAGTTCATCAGTATTTCAGCTACGCTCTGTGAAAATTTTAGCTTCTGAAACCTCATAGAAAAATATTTATAGCAAAAATTATGCGATGACCTGTTTAGGTTAAATTCAGGATCCTGCAAAAAGCCCTAACTTCCACAGATCATATCTCTGAAAATATTGCGAACCAAGTTCTGAAATTTTGTGACAATGTTTCTCAGGATTTTAGCTTCGCACTCTAAAATTTTAGCTTCTGAACCTTCGTAGAAAAAACGTTATAGCGAAAATTCCGTGATGCCTGTTTGGAGCAGTGAAACCCTAAAATCCAAAGCTCTGATACCAAATGCTATGAAACCAACTCCAAAAATAGAAGAAAAGAGAGATCAACGCCTTAGAAATTACATAAATGAACAATTCTTGGATGCTACAAATGACCAAAGCCTCCTTCTATATATAGGAGTCCATGGGCCCACAATATAATCCTTGTCGACCTAACAATAACAATGTAAGGGCACAATAATAACAATATTGGGGTTACAGGGGTACAACAGTAACAATAAGGGGGCTACACTAATAATAATAAGGGACTAAACTAGTAATATAGGGACCTAACATTGTGGTTAATGCTACTAATTTAATGCTCATACTATCTACCTCCCTTTTATTTTAACATTTCAAATATATAACTATAATGTCCATAATTCCGGTGCATCTGCATATGTCATGCCTTTATATATGACCAAGAGGATTAATGCCAAATGGGAAAATACTGACGCCTGAATCATACAATTGGACAGACCATTGGTCGAGGAAATTGGTGAACACAATAATGTCATGATCCATTTATCATAATATGATAGAGTTCAAAAATGCATAAATATTGTTATTTTGGACATTATTGAAGCCTATGGTTTGATTATAAGTAGAGACTGATCCAGCAAGCTACAAGGATACTTTTCCACAGACTAGACACATTTATGGCTTCCTTATAAGGGAAAACTAAATGGATTTGAGTGGAAAGGGAACCTTATTTTGGGTCTTGGAATTTTCCTTAAAAATGCATCCACTTGCACCATAATGTCCATTATATCACCTCCATATCACTACCATGTCACTACATTCATCTCACTTTTATCATTATTTGGGTTACCCTAGTGTTTTCCAAACATTATTAATTTCTAGTATTTTTAAGTGAATTTGTGATCAAAAGTTAGAAATAATATGCATATACTTATACCTTAAAAGTGGAAATATTTTTGTGACATGTGTAGGTTCATTGGAAGCTTCCAAGGCCCTCTTACGTGACTCCCAAAGATCAAATTCGAAATTATCTTCAGATATGAAGGAGATTTGAAGGAGGGATATGTGGCTTATGGTTAGAAAATTAGTTGAGAATATTATTGGTCAGAGGGGAAGAAGGATCCTCATTAATGAGGAGGTTGCTGAGGAATTTTTATAAATAGAAGATCTCTCTCCTTTATTTGTAACTTTGTAAACTTAATCTTGTTAATCTTATCATTTTGTACTTTGTAATTTTGAAGAAATTGAATAAAGCTTTGAGGTTCCAAGCATGGAAGGAAATGTGAAGTAGATATCATGGAGCATATTAGAATGTAAGGTAGAGTAGGTTTTATTTTGTAATTTTGCTTTGATTTCATTCAAGTATGTCATTTCATTTTTATGTTGTTTTCATTTCATTGAAAGTTTGATATTTTATATTTTCCATTCATACAAATTTAATTCATGCAAGTGTGTTCAACCGGTTGATTGTAGATTTACTTGACTGTGTAATCTTATGCTCAATCATCTCAAGAAGGTGGTTCTGCCATTTTCCAATTGGATTGTATTTGGGAATTCGGTCATACAACAGTCTTAGTTCCTTTTACATGTTTTGCAAAGCTTTGTTAGATTAAATTTCCAATTAATTGTGTAATCTTATGCTCGTCAAATCATCTCAAGAAAGTGGCTTTGTCATTTTCCAATTGGATTGTATTTGAAGTATTTGGTCATACAATAGTCTTAGTTTCATTTTACATTCTTTTTCATGCTTTCTTAGTTTAAATTTACAATTAGTTTTGTAATCTTGTACTCACTAAATCATCTCAAGAAAGTGACTTTGTCATTTTCCAATTGACTTGCATTTGGGTATTTGGTTATACAACAGCGTTTTTTTACTTATCTTTGATTTCAATACAAAAACTCTAGATTAGAATGCAATTTTATTAAATTTTAATTCCTGAATGTAGAATAGATTTTCAAATTAATGTAGAAATGGTGTGATTAGGTTAGTTCTTAGTTTTCATAAACTGGTCCCTAGCATATATTGTGCACATATGTCTCATAAGTCCTACGGATACCGAATTGATAATTTATGTTAGTAATCTAATACAAATTATTTTACTCAACATTTTGGCGTCATTTCTAGGGAGGCGTACATGGAGATTAGTGTTAGCTTAGAATGCCATTTCATTTGTTAGCTTAGTTTCAATGCCATCGCAATTTCAATTTTTCATTATTAGATTAATTTTTCATTTCATCTAACAATTTCATTTTTTTTATGCAATCTCATTTTCATTTTTTTTAATTAACTTCATTTTTTTTAGAAATCATTTTTTTTTAACTTCAAAAAAAAAATAGTTTTTAGGATTTGACAAAATTAAAAAAAAACATTTCTTTCAAAATTAAATAGAATACAATAAAATTCAACGTTGATAAAAAATAAAAATCTCGAATATGCTCTCCTCCTGCGCTTTGTGTGATCTGGAGGATCAGAAAAATAATTTGTATATTAAAAAAAAAAAAAAAAAAAAAATAAACATATCAAATTCCATTTTCTTTATTAATAAATTCTTTAAAAAAAAAAAAATCAACAATAATTTATTCAATTACTTGTAAACAGACACAATTTGAGGGAAACAACAAGAATTGAAGCTCCAATATTCTCTGTGGTTGTTGTATCAATTTTCACAAGGATATTTTCCCTTTGTTTTTCTATTTTAGATCTAGCAGAAATTGATTTTATCGTCGTATTAGCATTGCGAGAAAATGCACCAGTTTAGACACACATTTTTGAAACGCAGTTTCTGATCGATTGAGGGCGAATATGAAAAAACCAAAACATGGGTTTTTCTCAGAACGGGATGATTTAAATAACCTACAAATGGTTTCCTCAATTTTGCAACTATTAGATAGAAATTCATGGTTCTTTGTAGCCTTAATTTTTAGACTACGTGAGAAAAAACAGATTTTCAATGCACAGACAGTTGCGACCATGATGCAAGGAGAAAATTCGATTTTTTTATCTACGGGAGGCAGATCTGCCACGGCCCAGCCATGAAGCCCCACGCAAGCCTTCAAGGCAGCATCTCCATTCTCTGTGTGCCTGCACAATAAAAAAAATTAACATTAAAAAAAAATTAAAAATAAAAAAATAAAAAATAAAAAAAATAAAAAAAAACTTAAAAATAAAATAAAATTACTGCACAAGTTTTGAATTCTCTCCATGCTTGCAACCTGCAACAAAAATAATAAAGAAATCATGAACAATTTCAGAACTTTTATAGTATAAAAATTGGTTATGAGATCCACTATTTGGGCAAAAAGGATGAATTCAAAAGATATGAGAAATGATTTGGCAAATATTTTGGAATCTCATTTTCCTAAAATTCTTGGATTTAGAGGGAAAAAAAGACGAGTTCAAAAGATATGAAAAATGATTTGGAAAATATTTGGGAATCTCTTTTTCCTAAAAGTCTTGGATTTAATTTGGCCACTTGTCAAGTTTTGTTTTTTTAATAATTAAAATGTACAAAATTCCATTAAATTCATAAATATTGCTTGTGATCTATTGGTAAGTCATTCAAATTGCATAATAGAGGTCATAAGTTTAAATTTTGTGGAGATTGGGATTTGCTAATTCATCTAAATTTTAACACAAAGCATCAACAACTATATATATATATATATATATATATATATATATATATATATATATTTGATGTGAAATTCATGATTGAAGTAAATAGAGAAAAATTTGTTCTGATGGTTTATTTAAAAACACAAGATCGACACAGTGAGAAAGCTATCATCAGAGATTGAAACAATAAAGAATGAAGAAATTGCTGAAAACACACAACAAGCAACTTGAGGTACTAGTTTCGACACAGGTATAAATTATTTTGTTTTTTCTTTGTGAACTTGTTTTATTAGTACCAATTCTTAGTTTTTTGTGTAAATTTCATAACCAGAGAGATTGATCACCTCTCTCTTTTGATAATCTTACATTCCATTGCAGAAGAAGTACTATTTTTTTTTGCAGGTTCCAGGAGGAAGGACAAATGACTACAAGCGAACAATGTCTCTTTCAGAGACCACATTCCTTTTACAAGAATATGATCATCAATAAAACATCAATGCATCAGCACATGCTAATGTAGATCAGATCTAGCACTTGCAAGCATTTCAGATGCCATCATCTCCATTACATCTATGTACTTCTTAAAAAAAAAAATCACCTCATTTTCCTTTATATATTCCATTCACATTCATTCTTCATTCATGTTCACCATCCATTCACATTAATTCACTTCCATCCACCCCTAACTCATGAATAAAATCAATCATCTCTTTTACATGTTGATTAACTCCGTCATCTTTCTCCTTTTCATGTTCATTTTCCTTTCCCAAATAAAAAAATTGTATATCTATAGTCGTTTTTTAGTTTTTAAAATCTTTTCAAAAAGTACCCTGAGGCTTGCATGCCTTAATGGCAAGTTCTTGTGCCGACAAATAATGGGAATACATTAATGTCTCTTGTTTGACAGATCTTCTAGGTAACTCGACATCAAAAAATTTATTCGTACCTAACAAGATGTGCTTAGGCATCTTGACTCTCATTTTCATCAATGGTGAGAGGTCTCGTGTTGATTAGTGGCATACATTAATGGCCACTAATTCAACAATTTCTTACTATGTTCGACATCATCAAATTCATTCACATAGATAAGAATTGTGCCAATGTGATAATGACATTAAGACTATCAGATCCATCATTATTTAGCATTTTTTGAAAATGTAGCAGATGTAGCAGACATAGAAGATTCAACAAATTCAATAGCAGCAATAAAGACTCACTTTCACAACTTTATCCAAAATTTGCACGGCCAATTAAAAAGCATCAGATTAGATTTTTGTAGAAACTACATATGAACAGCTTATCCATTTCATGTAAGTGAAGGTATGTTATTTTCTAACTTGTTATCATGTAATTCCATAAAATGATAAAGTTATAATTTTTGGAAAAACACTCCACAATATTCCTTTTCTCACTTCATAAAATTGCAAAAACCATCAGTTGGGGGGAAGGGATATCACTCCATATATTTCCATCTTATGCCACATCACTTTCATATCACCAACATACAACTACTATTATATTAAGATTCAAAAATATTATATGTTTTTCAAATCATCAAATTGATGAGCTTATTAGATGGCTAAATTCTCAATGTTTTCAAGATATTTGGATGCAACAAAGAATAAACAAAGTATTGTTACAAAATAACCAATACTCATCAATTTTGGTTGTCACACAAGAACCAACCATAAAAAAAAACAAATTTTGGTTGTCACACAAGAACCAACCATAAAGATGAATATTGCAATCCAGTGTATTTCAAAGAAAACTTTGCAAAAAAAAAAACAATGAAGTTATCAAATGCTATGATAATGCAAAGTTAAAGGAGAATTAATACAAGCCAAGCTCATTCAAAAGCAAGAAAATGCAAAGATCAAATGAATCAATGTAATAGGTTGCATGAGGATGTTGAGATTCAACAAGATGATGAGCTTAGTGAAAAGAGTCGCCTTCACTGAGTGGGCCCACAGGCTATTTTTGGCGCAAAGTCTATTTTTAGACATGTCGATCATATTCTATGAGTTGAAGGATGCTATTTTTGGATGGTTGGTCAAGCTAGAAAAATAGATGGACTTCTATTTTTAGACATATTGGGCGGATTCTATTTTTAGACTGCCAGTCTAAATATAGATATGTCGAATATTATTAGCTCTTAATAATATTTGAACTCTAAACATTATCTTATTCTCTTGGAGCACTTCAGTTAAGTGCACAGATGTGGCACAACAGTTGACAGAAGGAATTACGCTATTCCTGAGGGTTTACTGGAGCTATTGCATGGAGGACTTCAGTTAGAACTCATGTGACAGAGTTTGGTGGAGTTGTATTTAGTTTAACTCAGTTAGACTCAGTTGAGCTAGTTGTATCTAGTCTAACTGATTGATACACTAGTGAGAGTGGAGTTAATTAATTATTTAATTAATTCACTAAATAATAACTCATTAATCAACTGAAGAATACTCAGTTAACTACAGTGCATGGCAGTTTCAGTGGAGACCAGTGGAGAGATATGTGAAAGAGCAAGTGTGACTATAGTGATGCATTGATTGCATCCAACACTCAGTGGAGATGCCAATGAGGATTTCATGAGAAAGGTTGGAGTAATTTGAACTCATTCAGAGCCATTCTTTAGCAGGGATTGCGCAGTAGAGGCAGGCTAGCAGGTGGCAAATATCGATGCATGGATTTGCAAGATCGGGCCTGATTAGTGTGTAGCAATTGTATTGTACTGAGAGCTTGATATGATCAGATTTGTATGAGGATTGTTACATGATCTCTATGAAATATATTATATACAGATAGTTGGGGTTTTTAGCTTTAGGCTTTCTCGTTAAACAATTGTGTTAATGTGTGTGAATTTTTATTTTTTCATGTGTGCATTGCAATATGGATTTAATTTCCGCAAATGATCAATGGTGGAATAGATTTTGTATTTTGCATGAAGATAAAATATTGTGAGATCAAGATAATCTTGGACATATAACA
This sequence comes from Pinus albicaulis, assembly GCA_034641835.2. Classification (NCBI taxonomy): domain Eukaryota; kingdom Viridiplantae; phylum Streptophyta; class Pinopsida; order Pinales; family Pinaceae; genus Pinus; species Pinus albicaulis. Next base: position 951,394,788 of record CM076580.1, on the reverse strand, counting down.
CATAATTTATATAATTTCTACATGGTATCAAAGCTAGGTTTATCATAGGAGATTGCAATTATTGAAGTGGTTGAGTTTTGTGTTGGTGGAATTCGAATTTGCTGTAGTGTTTTCTTGGTGTCGAAGTTGAGCATTCATTGAAATGTCTTTCAACTAATTGCGATTGGAGTATGCCCTTGATGGCAGCTCAAATTATATTGCATGGAAGGACAGGATGGAGGCGGCTCTGGATGATAATGGGCCGAAGGAGTTCATAGATGTTGATATTCCAAAGCATGGTTCTAGCGATGCAGCCGCACTTGACGCATGGTAAAAGAAGGTAGCAAAGTGTCAAAGAATTCTATTGGAAGGTGTGAAGGACCACATTGTGTCCAGCCTTCACGGTAAAGCCACTCCATTCTTAATGTGGAAGGCTTTGACAGACTTGTTCCAAAGCAGAAGTGACCAGAGGAAGTTGGCGCTTAAAGACAAGCTCAAAAAAATAAAAATGGAGAAAGGCGACAGTATTCCAAAATACCTCACGAAGTTTGTCCACTACAAGGATGAGCTGGGAAGTGTGGGGTTACTGTTGATGAAGAAGACTTGGTGAGCTTGGCTCTCCTTGGGCTTCCAAAGAATTGGCATAGCTACGAAGACTCTGTCAATGGACGGGAGAAACTGCCAGGATGGGAGCGACTTTGGTCGGATCTTATGCAAGAGGAGATAAGGGGGGGTACCAAGGATAGATCTTCATCGAAGAATGAAGATGAAGAAAATTGTGCTTTGGCTGCCAAAGCTCAGAAAGGAAAAGGGAAGAAATCTTCCAAATCCGAAGCTAAAGGCAAGAAGCAGGATTTGTCCAAGGTGAAGTGTTTTCACTATCACCAACATGGGCATATCGCCACTAATTGCCCACAGAAGAAGAAAAATAAGAGCGTTGCTGGTTCTGTAGCAGGAGAGGCCTTAGCCTCGCAGTTTGAGCTGGATTTTTCTTTGATCGCATGCTTGGTTTCAAGTGTGATGGGATCGGTGTGGTTTCTTGACAGTGGTGCGTCTTTCCATATGACCAGAGACAAAGATTTGTTTAGTGATCTGGATGAAAAGGATTTTGGAGTGCACATCGAGATGGGCAATGATGGTAGATACAGTGCGACTAGTATCGAGACCATTTCCTTTGAGAGGGAGTCTAGAAAACCTTTCATCTTGAAGGATGTCATGCATGTTCCAATATTGAAGAAGAATTTGATCTCCATGGCGATGTTGGAAGACAAGGGTTATGATGTTTTTTTTAGTGAGGGAAAAGCCTTCCTGTGCCATAAAACAACTGGTCAAACCAAGAGGATAGGGATTCAAGTTAAGAATATTTATCAATTGCAGGTAGATGGCTGCACAGCAATGGCAGGAAAAGTAGAAGGAGTGGTGAGCCGGGATGAGGGTGAATTGTGGCACAGGAGATTGGGCCATCTTCACCATGGCGCTTTAAAAATTCTGCAGCAGTTTTCTACCAGGCTTCCCAAAGGTACACTTGTGCAGTCAGATCAGTGCAAGGGATGTACTTTGGGAAAATTTTTGAAGAACACTTTTCATGAGAAGGATAGTCGCGCCTCGACAATCCTTGAGACACCACAAAGTGTGTGGGACCTTCTCGCTGTTTCATTAGCAAAGCACAAGATGATAAGATATTTGAGTTGATGACTCAGAGGCTGACCTTCTTCATGCAGAAGAAGAGCGAGACATACTCAAATTTCTATGAGTTCAAGGCACTGGTTGAGAAAGAATCGGGGAGAGCCACATGCTCTGCTGTTAACAGTGTGCTTCTCTACATCTCTGGCGAATTCAAAGACTTCTGTAGCAAAGAAGGAATTCGAAGAGAACTCATAACGCCTCATAACCCACAAGAGAATGGGGTCACGGAGAGAAAGAACATAACGATCGTGGGTATTGCACGGGCGATGTTGCATGATCACGGCCTTCCCATACACTTATTGGTTGAGGCATGCAACACTGCGGTTTATGTGAAAAACCATTTTCCTCATAGAGTACTTGGCATGAGTACACCCGAAGAGGTGTTTTCTGGTAAGAAGCCTGATATTTCTCATTTGAAGATTTTTGGCTCACCTGTTTACATTCATGTGATGAAGGATGTTAGGAAGAAGCTAGATCCGACCGAAGAGGTTGGGATATTTTCGGGGTACATAGAAACACCCCACAATTATCGTGTGTATTTGCCAGATAGTCGGATGACTATCATGCGACGGGATATCAAATTTCATGAGGAGAAAGCCCTGAAGTTGTCGCTTGAGAGGGAGCTACACTTGCATGTAGAGGAGGAGATACTTGTTCCTAAAGATGAGCCTCAAGATGTGGATCAGCCACAAGAGGAGGTTCATGGAGTGGAAGAAACCACTCATGCAGCGCCAAACATCAGAGGGTGGAAGTGCACTATAGAAGCTGAGCGACTGAATCTTGATGCAGTGCAGAATGTAGGATTTCCTACATCACAGTGCAGACAGAGATAGTCACCTGAACGATTTACTGGATACATGGCTCTGATGAGAAAGTGTATCATGACAAATCCATCCTTTTTCGAGGAAGTTGTGGAGGATCCCGCATGGGTAGATGCCATGGTGGAAGAGTATGATTCGATTGTCAGAAACAATGTATGGGAGATTGTCCCAAGGCCAGAAGGGAAATCAGTGGTAGGTTCGAGATGGATCTACAAAGTGAAGCAAGCTGATGATGGGAGCATTGAGAAGTATAAGGAAATATTTTTTGCCCGGGGCTTCTCACAGATTGAGGGGATTGACTATGAAGAAACCTTTGCACCTATCACAAGGTATTCTTCCATACGGACCATCCTTGCTCTCTCAGCGCAGATGGGTTGGCACATTCATCAGATGTATGTGAATACTGTGTTCCTCAATAGAATCATTGAGGAGGAGGTGTACATTGAGCAGCCTGAAGGATTCGAAATATTTAACAGCGAGTCGCATGTGTGCAGGCTCAAAAGAGTGTTGTATGGGCTGAAACAATCACCTCGTGCTTGGTACACATGGATAGACAGTTATTTCATCGGACTTGGTTTTTCCAAGAGTGAGGCGGATCCAAACCTATACTAGATTGTGGTGGAGGGTAAGTTTTTGATCATTGTGCTTTATGTATATGATTTAATACTAATGGGCAATGAATTGTTGATACACTCATGCAGGCAGATCTTGCAAAGGAGTTCGAGATAAAGTACTTGGGCCTCCTTCATTATTTCCTGGGATTGGAAATTTGGCAGTGGAAAGGTGAACTGTTTGTGTCTCAAGGCAAGTGCGCCCGGGAGATACTAGAGAAGTTTCACATGCAAGGCTGCAAGCCTATCGACACTCCTCTTCTTGGTGGTTGGAGGAAAGAGAATGATACATCGACGAAGATAGTGGATGCCACTGTTTATCGACAGTTGGTTGGTTCACTCATGTATTTAGTCAATACACAACCGGACATATGCTATGCTTTGAACCAGCTTTCATAAGCGATGGTGAAGCCTACCAAGCTCTTTTGGAAGGCAGGAAAGCATGTCCTGAGGTATCTCAGGGGCACATCTGGGTATGGATTGTGGTACAGACAGTCGGATGAGGTGAAGTTGCATGGCTTCACAGATACAGATTGGGTAGGAAGCCCAATGGAAAGAAAGAGCACATCTAGAGGGATTTTCAGTTTTGGATCTATAGCAGTTTCTTGGTATAGCAGGAAACAAATATCTGTGGCACTCAGTTCAGTATATTCCGAGTATATGGCAGCAAGTTTGGCTGTATGCGAGGCCATATGGATGAGGAAGATCCTAGTTGGTTTGTTCGGTTCTCATTTAGATCCCACTGTGATATATTATGATAATCAGAGTTGCATTAAACTCTCAGTTAATCTAGTATTTCATGATATATCTAAACATATTGACATCCGATACCATCATATTAGATATTATGTGCAGCGGAAGATCATGTTTCCTTCTTACATTCCTACGGAGGATCAGGATGCAGATATTTTGATGAAGGTGCTCACCAGGAGAAAATTCAAATACCATAGAGACAGGATCGGGTGGCAAATAATCCCTATCTTGTTGAAAGGGAGTGTTGAGATTCAACAATATGATGAGCTTAGTGAAAAGAGTCACCTTCACTAAGTGGGCCCGCAGGCTATTTTTGGCGCAAAGTATATTTTTAGGCTATGTCTATTTTTAGACATGTCGATCATATTCTATGAGTTGTAGGATGCTATTTGTGGATGGTTGGTCAAGTCGGAAAAATATATGGACTTCTATTTTTCGACATATTGGGAGGAGTCTATTTTTAGAGTGCCAGTCTAAATATAGATATTTCAAATGTTATTAGCTCTTAATAATATTTGGACTTTAAACATTATCTTATTCTCTTGGAGCACTTCAGATAAGTGCACAGATGTGGCACAGCAGCTGACAGAAGGAATTACACTATTCCTGAGGATTTACTGGAGCTATTTCATGGAGGAATTCAGTTAGAACTCATGTGACAGAGTTTGGTGGAGTTGGAGAAGTAGTTGGTGGAGTTGTATTTAGTTTAACTCAGTTAGACTCAGTTGAGCTAGTTGTATCTAGTCTAACTGATTGATACACTAGTGAGAGTGGAGTGAATTAATTAGTTAATTAATTCATAATAATAACTCATTAATCAACTGAAGAATACATCAGTTAACTACAGTGCATGGTAGTTTTAGTGGAGACCAGTGAAGAGATAGGTGAAAGAGCAAGTGTGACTATCGGTTGTGACTATAGTGATGCATTGATTGCATCCAACACTCAGTGGAGATGCCAATGAGGATTGTGTGAGCAAGGCTGGAGTAATTTGAACTCATTCAGAGCCATTATTCAGCATGGATTGCGTAGTAGAGGCAGGCTAGCAGGTGGCAAAGATTGGTGCATGGATTTGCAAGATCAGGACTGATTAGTGTGTACCGATTGTATTATACTGAGAGCTTGATATGATCAGCTTTGTATGAGGATTGTTACATGATCTCTATGACATATATTATATACAGATAGTTGGGGTTTTCAGCTTCAGGCTTTCCCGTTAAACAATTGTGTTAATGTGTGTGAATTTTTATTGTTTCATGTGTGCATTGCAATCTTGATTTAATTTCCGCAAATGATCAATGGTGGAATAGATTCTGTATTTGCATGAAGTTAAAATAGTGTGAAATCAAGATAATCTTGGACATATAACACATAAGTTATATAATTTCTATAGAGGACATGCAACAACTTTAGTTAGGGGGTGTTGTGGTGGATTCAACACACGGGTGTACGAAATCACACACATTTAGAGAATGTGGTCTTTTCTCTAAACCATAAGTAACAGGAAGTATCTCGGGGTAGCTCAAAAGTATAAGACTTCAAATGAAGTAATACACTTGAGTATGCTCTGTTAAAAAAGTAAAACTAAAAACATAAAAAGAAGCTAAATAGAGAGTTCCAAACAATAACAAGGTAAACAACTGCTCGATGGCCTTCTTCTCATTGAATGCTTGGAATGAATACAAATCTTACCCACTTGCTGAAGGGCCTAGGCAGAGGCTCTAGGACCCGACGCAAGGATGTTTTTCCTTCAAGTTTACCTTCTGACACAGTTCAACTCTCTCTCTCTCTGCTGCAAATGGACTGAAATTGTTGGCTGGCCAACAATTGAGTCCTCTTCTTCAGCTCCTGCTCCTTGGTTCACACAAATAGCTGGTGTTGCTTGGGCAACTTTGGCGAGCATAACCTTGTTCTCACACATTGTTCATCTCTTTGAGGGTTTATATAGGTAAGCTTTCAAACCTCCTTCCCTCCCTTGGTACATGGTGGATAGTGATCCAAGGGAGGGAAAATATCCCATTGTGGGCTGAAATATGCTTTTGTGTGCTCACAAAAGGCCTAAGGAGGTGTTGGTGTTGTCCTTAGACGGATTTCACATAAGGAGAAACTGTCATTTTCTTGCTTGTGGTCCCGGAAAGGGAATTTATTCCATTTCTAGGAATGCGTGCCTATCGAGCTCCAGTGTGCGTAGAAGGCGCTCTTCTCGAAGGAAAAAGCATGCATTTGGGCATTTATGACTAGTTCAATCTTGAATTTCTCAAAAAATTAGAGATGCTTAATGTTTTTTTATTCTATAATGTATCCCTGTCCTGTAAATCCTTGGGCTCGACATTACTTGATGTTGTTTTCTGCTGTACGATTTTCCAGTGTTAACAGTTGCCCCCTAATGTGTGAGGTCTATGAAGAAATATATAGCCGAAATACATTATAGTTTCTTTTTTGTATCGTACGCAGAGAGAGAGAGAGAGTGTGTGTGTGAGGCTTGCATGTAGAAGAGACAACACCTTGCATCGGTTCTGAGATAACCACTGCCTAGGGGACCCCCTGCAAGTAGACAAAATATACAACATATTTACAAAATTTCAACAAGGCGGGCATGTCCCATGCTCATGATGTTATGGCTAGTTAAACAAAATTGACAGATACATGTGTTGTCTGTGTCACTACTGTGGTAGTGATGTTGGTTGTTATTGACGACGACTGCTGACGCCCTCAGGGGAGTTTTTTCTTTGACGATAGGTGGAATGTGGTACCCATATGGCAGATCACTACGCAATGTACACATATGTACTAACTGGGACCTTCCCATGTAAGCATTGTTGTCAGAGACGCTTATAAAGGCATGGGTCTTCAATGGATCTTGATCAAAGTGCAATGGTTGAAAGGTACGATACCATAGTGACATGAAATATTTTGTTGTAGTCAAATTTCAAGAGTATCGATGACATCTATGGACAATGATGTCTCCCATATTGCCACTCGAGGATACCCCTGTGCATGGGGAGGGGTCATCCAAGGTACCGCTTCCTTTTTGGAAAAGAAGTGTTGATGTCGACAAAAAGGAAGTCTCAACCGAACCATAATGGGTTTAACATAGGCATGTTGGTGAGCGGTGGCTAAAAACGGATGATGGGGATTCAGTGACCCGAGGTTGAAGTATATTTGAGCAGCTTGGCGGTAGTCATATGTATTTTCTTAAGGGAAAAAATCCCTGGAGTCGGTAGGACTTCTAGGTCGGGTATGAACCAGCTATGATTTTCGTAATGGTGTGTATGGAGGGTATGAAATAATTCAACCAAGGAATATGGGGGACTGCTACCATAGGAGGAAAAAGTGCAATATGAGGGCGAAGAGGCGAAGGGCGTTTTTTGTGCTTTTTGTATAAAAATAATAAAATAATGGGTTTTGGTTTGTACAAAACACGAAGACGGGTACCCCAAAACATGAAATAGGGTCGCTCACTTGATGGTGTAAGGACAGTGTTTTGCTGGGGGTAGGGGTCCCATTGGCTGGTCTCATGTGTGGGGTTGATGAAGTGAAAGATGTCACAGATGGATTAATGTTGATGGAGGTATGGTGGGACAAATGCGGTGCGCGGAGGTGCGCTTTCATTATGCTTGTACAACCCGGTCGTCCGGGAAGGGGATTAAGTTGGAATGGTGGACTTGACATTATGCAGGATATATGGATGGGCATGAGGTGCTTCCCAGACTAAAATGGTATGGCCATGGTGTCACTTTGTGGAGTGATGTATGGTCTACTTGAGACGAAAATCGCCATAGAGGGGAGGCTCTTCCAACCATCAAGGACGTTTATCATATACAAGGTGAGGTGATGATAAACGTGGTCAGGTATGAGGACCCTAAGTTTTATTTCTAATGGAGAAATGATGTCAGGATATGAAAATTTTCTGGGACTCTATCATGCTGAGGGTAGAATGATACCTGCTCCGGAACTTTCGGTGGTGATTGTTTGTGAATGGTTTGTGGGTTCTTCCTGCAAAAAAAACTATCTCAAGTGAAAGCATCTTCTTTTCATTCAATATTATTGAAAAAAATGAATCTTGGAAAGGAATATGAGAGGGTGCATACATGTCGGCGCTTGAAAAAATATTTCTTTAGGAGTGCGAATGTGTGGCATCGCCTCTATTTGTTGAGAGATTGTTACTTGGCTCCTATTTTTTATTTCATTTGTGGTTGCCCCTAGACTGAGATCATGGGGGAGGGCGTTTCCGGTTAGTGCCCTCGTCTAAGATCTCCCCGAATATAGATTATTGCTGCCTAGGTGACCTTAGGTCAAAGACCTGACTAAGCCGTCTGCAGTAATCGATGTGCCTGAATCTCAAGAAGATGAGGCAACCAGGTTTCCATTTTCCTGGTTGGTGTATGGTGGCTTGGGGGGAGGATGGAAAAATGGTTGTCAATTTGGTGACCTTCGTTCCTCCGTAGGTACCAGATGGTACGCGATTCATTTCTAGATGCCTGGATGGAGGGATCCTTTTGATAGGATCACTCGACCGCACGTAAGGAATCCCTATATCACGGGACCTCTAGGAAATGATAGGTGTAGTGCCCGTAGATGCCACAGATAGCGCATGTGTGATTGGTACACAGTGGTTTTCCTGTATTTTTGGTGGCAAGTTCCTTTTTATGGGAATGTCGTTTTGAAGTGCCTGCCTCGCAGCTGAGGAGTGGTTTTAATTTGTCCAACTCTAGGCATATGTGAGTAGGGTGTCCTATGACATCACATATAGCACAGGTTGATAATCCCCTCTGTATGGAGGGGTCCACCACTTTCTTTCCTTTCTTAGAAATTCTCTTTATCTTGGTCGTTGGTTTCGCAGTGTGGATTTCCCTTGCAAGGGCGGTTTCTGTTGCTACTTGGGCAGATTGGGGCTCCTCAGGACTGGGGGCTATAACCCAAACGCAGTAACATTGGTAGCTGGCGTTCCTGGAGGGGGAATGAGATACCACACTGGGAAAGCCAATGATATGTTGGGTAGTAGCAGTGTTACCAAGACCTGCTAGGAGGTGAAGCCAGGAGGTGGGTATAGGAAAGGAGTTTGGGAGGTGGCATATATTAGGGAGGCTGCAGTATTCGATGCCTCAGTGTCGTTACTACTTGATTCTGTGTCCTGACTAACCTCGGTGCTTGATGTGGACATCATGCACACCGGGGCCCCTGTGGCATCAGGCGATACCTCAGGGATAATAAGAGGATCTCCTATGAATGATCCTAGGACGAACGACGTTTGAATTGGCCAGGGCCATATTCTTGATACCATACAAGACCATCAGTGGTTGTGTCTACATAGGGTAGAACCATATATGTGTTGGTCAAAGGACACTTTTCAGTGTGCGTCAGCTGGTCTACTGTGATGATTCGATCCTCATGGGGGGACATCATGATGTGGAAAACAGAGGATGCTATGGTAGACATGGCGTACATGTAACTCTGCCAAAGGAGTATATTGTAATCCAAGTGAACATCGAAGACTTCGATGTCTATGTGGACCGCTTTGCTGACTAAGCAGACCAATACGTTTTGGAAGAGACTGAAGGGGGTGGAGGGCTGATCGTCGTATGCCCTGAGTGTGATGATGGAAGGTTTGAGATCTGGGGCTCCTAAGTTATGCCATACATTCTTCGACATGATGCATGTGGATGCACCCTCATATATGACACATCGGTGAATAGTGATATTATGTACCAATACTGGTATCTGGAAGGTGACCATGGAGGGAAGCCTAGGGGTGGCTTTGTCTAAATCGAAAGCCATCATGCGCGTGTCGGCAGGGTCGACGGAAGGTTTCAGCTCTGGGGCTCCTAACTTCTTCCATACATTATTCGACATGATGCATGTGGATGCACCCTCATCTATGACACATCAGTGAATAGTGATATTCTGTACCGATACTGGTATCTGGAAGGTGACCATGGAGGGAAGCCTAGGGGTGGCATTGTCTAAATCAAAATCCATCATGAACGTGTCAGCAGGGTCGACGGAAGGTTTGAGCTCTGGGGCTCCTAACTTCTGCCATACATTCTTCGACATGATGCATGTGGATGCACCCTCATCTATGACACATCGGTGAATAGTGATATTCTATACCGATACTGGTATTTGGAAGGCAACCATGGAGGGAAGCCTAGGGGTGCATTTTTCTAAATTGAAATCCATCATGCGTGTGTTAGCAGGGTCTATGGCGCCTAAGGCGAAAAGTAGGGCTTTCCACTGCTTCAGGCATGACTGAAGTACCTCCAAAGCGGACATAGAAGCAGGTGACTGGGCTAAATTGTCGACGATGTTGTAATTGTGGGCTACTTTGGAGTAGTTTCCTACTCGTCTATTAGGCCCTTTAACCATTTTTGGCAATGGTTCCAAAGGAATCTTTGGAATGGTCAAAGGTGCAATCGGCGCGGACGTACTAGCCCCTAACATATCGATTTCTGGTGGGGTTTTGTAGCTGCGATTCTAGGCTTGAAAAAACATTTCTTCGCTGACCATGTAAATTTCATGTCTATTTTTCTCGGAATCGTTGGGGTTTTGCTGCTGAGTGTTGATCGTTCCTTGATGGGGGAAGGGTTCTTGCATAACTGTAGTTGTCTGGGAATATACTCCTTGCGCTCAAATACTTTGAATCTTTTTAAGCTCAGGGAGTTCGGGACAGTGGTGATTATAGTGCCCATACTCACCACATATCGAACAAGAATGGTTTGTTCGTAGAGGTGGCCTTTTGCCTTGATTTTGAGCATTGCTTGGTTTCTGGTTCCGGTTGAAGTTATCTCTAGGCCGGGGTCGTGGTGGGCGCTGTTGACTGTTGCCACCCTGTCCAGGGTTCCCTTTGGGTTTGTTTTTTTCCTTTCGTTTGACCATGTTAGGAGGGTAATTATCCTGATCATACTGATGTGGTTGGTCTTGGGACAACTACACAAAGTTCACTTGTGCATTGTTTTGCGTTGGTGTGTTATGTGCTTGGGACTGAGCATACTATTATCCCATATTTTCACCTATCCATTGGGGGGATTTCTTCCATCAATTTTTCTTCCTACATACTGGGTCCCCCCGGCCAGAGGGTAAGCTCCTCCTTGGTGATACGTTGGCACCTTATTAGTTAAATTTTGTTGCTGCATGTGATGACTTTGAAATCCGGGTTGAGACATGTCCTGGGTAGACCCATGTGCGTAACCGGGATTCCGACTACTGCTGCCTAGGTACCCTTAGGTCATCGACCCAATAAGTCCATTTGCAGATTCCGACGCGCATGGCGCAGGCGCAAGGCGTTAGGCAGGATATTGTATATGTATCCTGATTGCGTATAAATCAGTTCAAGTTGTTGGGCTTTACTGATTGCATCCTCTTCAGATGTGGGGCTACGTTGTGCCACATCCTTTGAAATATCCATCGTCATAGTTTTCAAGAATAGATCTAAAAGGAATCAGTCGTCGAGGTGAGCTTTGCATAAGCTACGACGCCGTCTCCACTCATGGAGATGTTCAGAAATGTGGGTAGAGGGGGATTGTCTGAAATGAGTCAGTAATTCCATTCTCGAATCATGGTGAATGGGTAACTAAAAATATGTGAGGAACGTAGTAGTGAGGGCGCTAAAGGTTATATGTGAAGAAGGGGGTTTCTCGATGTACCATTTCGCGGCCACTCCTATCAGAGTGCATTGAAATAGCCTCAATAGAATAGTATCGTCAATGATGCTATTCAATGAGCACCACAGGTGAAAGGTCATTATATTATTCCCTGGGTCTTCCGCTTGCTTTCCCTCAAACTTTGGTATGTCTGAAGGGAGCTTCGTGGGCATGGGAGGCCAATTGGGGTCATGTGCGATGGGTTCATTGGTGAGCTTGGTTAAATCTGGTAGATTTAATGCCGCTAAGAAGGGTGACTGAGAGGTTGACGCCATGGAAACGTGTGAAGACACGAAGTTCTGGTTAGAATGAGGGTTAGTCTGTGACGTACCCGGTTGTGAATTCAGCTGGCTTCTCGTATGGGATGCACTTTTCTGCCCCCTAGGGGATGAGGGGGGAGTGATGTGCAGTGTGGTGTTGGGAGATCGGTTAGGGTTCCCAATGAAGGTTTCCTCAAGAAAGGAGGAACCAACCATTGTGGCAATGTTCCGTCTTTGACGCCTAAACAGCGAAAGACCTAGAACCACTCTCGTTAATGGGGGGAGGTCCAAAAGACACCTGGACCAATGAGGTTGCATTGGAACTGTTTGAGGGTCGTCCAAGTTAGGTTTTGGAAAAAACTTTTGAGGGGATTGAGTCTATTATCACATCAAATTTATGGCCACATACATAAAACAAAGAAAAAAAGAAATGGATTTTCCTTTAATTTAATCTATGTGATCAATCAAGAAAAAAATGGTTTTGTTTATTTGTGCTTCATACTCAAAAATCCTAGAAGACCTAATAACATCCTCACACTCTCAAAAGTAACTGGGCCTTAGGAGGATTTCTTGCGAGTGCTGGCACAACGTCCCGAAAGAACTGGCGATGCCCCCAGTCAGCCGAAGAGAATCAACCAAGGTAAGGGTAGAGGATCTGGCACTTGCTTGCACCGTCACCTATAGGGTAAAGGATGCCCTAGTTTTGGCCACTAAGAACCACCATCCCACGTGAGTGTTTGAGTCTTGGGCTTCTTGGTATTTAGCTAACAGTACCGAGTATCAAACGGGTCAGGTAGCCCTAACTGATACCGCACGCACTGCACCTAAGCCTAACCCCCTCTGAATCGGGTCTCTGTCGTGCTCAGGTTTTATTTTCCGTGGGCTGATAGGTGGATTTTAAGCTCCCTAAAAACTCAACTTCTATGTTTCAAATGTGAAGCGTGATCAAGGCGGCTTATTGGATGCCTACCCCCTTGATCCTAACTTAAACTATAATTTCTCTTGTGGCCCTTGTGGGGAGAGTTTAGTGAGTTGGTTTAAGTTATTTTTAGGTGGATTTCTTTTCTTAGTGGGTGAATATGTGTAAGCTTATGGTGAAAAATCTCATAATTTGAACATATGGATATCGGTGATCCATTACAAATTTCCCCTAGTTAAACTATGTGACGTTGTTCCTTGCTCAAATAAAAGGCATTTGTGGATAATGGGCCTCTTCCAAAACATCCTAATTAGTCTATGTGAGTGACTAAAGGGATATGGTGAATCACAAATATATAGTGTTCATATGTATGCAAGGCGATCCAATTTCTACACTGGCTTATGCATGTGTGGTCATGAGCCACTTACTTAGACTATTTAAACTAAGTGTGCATACCAGAATTTTCAAAAACATAAATTGTTTGGAAAGAAATGGTTAATTCGCCCCCTACTTAAACTATGTGAATACTTTTTGCAGAAACCAACTTAAATGAAAACTAACTAAATGCCTACAAAAAGCAGCAAAAATCAGTCTTCAGAAGCTGTGGGGTATCAACACAGGTGTTGGCAGATACATTAGGGGCTGCCCAACACACTTACAAGTAGAAAAAATGCAACAGATAGGGAGAAAAAATCTCTCTGCAAATTGCGTGTGAAACCTTCTGACAGGTGCGCCTTCCTGCGCACAGGTCACTCCTGAACGCGCACACTGCGCGTCTTTGTGTAAAAACAGTGCGCAAAATTCCTACAAGTAAAAAATTAGGAGCTTCCTTCTTCAGTCTGTCACCTCAGTGAGTCTCGAGACTGCAAGATGGGTCAGAGGACTGTCAGCTCCACTCCAGCATAGACTAAGGGTCTCCTGCAAACAATGGCACAACCACATAAACTTGAAACACGTTAGTGGAGTTTCCAATCTTGTTGTGGTGGATTCAACACACGGGTGTACGGAATCACACACATTTAGAGAATTTGGTATTTTCTATAAACAATAAGTAACGGGCAGTATCTGGGGGGAGCTCAGAAGTATAAGACTTCAGATGAAGTAATACACTTAAGTATGCTCTATTAAAAAAGTAAAAATAAAAAAATAAAAATAAGCTAAATAGAGAGTTCCAAAAGATAACAATGTAAACAATGGCTCGATGGCCTTCTTCTCATTGAATTCTTGGAATGAATACAAATCTTACCCACTTGCCGAAGGGCCTAGGTAGAGGCTCTAGGACCCGACGCAAGGATTTTTGTCTTCAAGTTTTTCCTTCTGACGCAGTTCAACTCTCTCTCTCTGTTGCAAATCAACTGAAATTGTTGGCTGGCCAACAATTGAGTCCTCTTCTTCAGCTCCTTCTCCTTGGTTCAGACAAACAGCTGGTGTTGCTTGGGAAAATTTGGTCAGCATAACCTTGTGCTCACACATTGTTCATCTCTTTGAGGGTTTATATAAGTGATCTTTCAAACCTCCTTCCCTCCCTTGTTACATGGTGGATAGTAACCCAAGGGAGGGGAAATATTCCATTGTGGGCTGAAATATGCTTTTGTGTGCTCACACAAGGCCTAAGGAGGTGCTGGTGTTGTCCTTAGGCGGCTTTCACATAAGGAGAAACTGTCATTTGCTTGCTTGTGGTCCCGAAAAGGGACTTTTTTCCATTTCCAGGAATGTGCATTTATCAGGATCCAGTGTGCGCAGAAGGCGCTCTTCTCGAAGGAAAAAGCGCACATTCGAGCATTTATGACTAGTTAAATCTTGAATTTCTCAAAACCTTAGAGATTCTTAATATTTTTTATTCCATAATGTATTCCTTTCCTGTAAATCCTTGGGCTCGACATTACTTGATGTTGTTTTCTGCTCTATGATTTTCCAGTGTTAACAGGGGGTATGTTGGGTCTCAAAATTTTCCTTGAAAAGATATCAAATTTCACCATCATGTCCATTATATCACGTCCATTTCACCTCCATATCACTACCATGTCACTACATTCATCTCACTTTTATCATTATTTGGGTTGCCCTAGTGTTTTCCAAACATTATTAATTTCTAGTATTTTTAAGTGAATTTGTGATCAAAAGTTAGAAATAATATGCACATAATTATACCTTAAAGGTGGAAAGAGTTTTGTGACATGTGTAGGTTCATTGGAAGCTTCCAGGGCCCTCTTATGTGGCTCCCAAAGATCAAATTTGAAATTATCTTCATGATATGAAGGAGATTTGAAGGAGGGATATGTGCCTTATGGTTAGCAAATTAGTTAAAAATATTATTGGTCAGAGGGAGGAAGGATCCTCATTAATGAGGAGGTTGCTTAGGAATTTTTATAAATAGAAGATCTCTCTCCTTTGTTTATAACTTTGTAAACTTAATCTTGTTAATCTTATCATTATGTACTTTGTAATTTTGAAGATTTTGAATAAAGCTTTGAGGTTCCAAGCATGGAAGGAGATGGGAAGTAGATATCATGGAGCATATTAGAATGTAAGGTAGAGTAAGTTTTATTTTGTAATTTTTCTTTGATTTCATCGAAGTATGTCATTTCATTTTTATGTTGTTTTTATTTCATTGAAATTTTGATAGTTTAGCTTTTCCATTCATGCAAGTTTAATTCATGCAAGTTTGTTCAACCGGTTGATTGTAGATTTACTTGACTATGTAATATTATGCTCAATCATCTCAACAAGGTGGCTCTGCCATTTTTACTTGTCCTTGATTTCAATACAACAATTCTAGATTAGAATGCAGGTAGATTAAATTTTAATTCCTAAATGTAGAATAGATTTTCAAATTACTATAAGAATGGTGTGATTCGGTTAGTTCTTAGTTTTCATAAACTGGTCGCTAGCATATATTGTGCATGTATGTCTCACAAGTCCTACGGATACCGGATTGATCATTTATGTTAGTAATCTAATGCAAATTATTTTACTCAACACCTTATATGAAATATAATGTGACAGTGCTTGAGGGACATAATGAGCTAATAAGCTTTGCACATGTCATTTTTGGAAAAAAAAATCTAGAGGTTGACCACAAATTTTATCAAGCGCAATCATCCTATATACAATCTAATACATATTCAGATCTCCTTCCTTGTGGTCCAAATGGTGATAATGAAACATATAACATAGATGTGCATACTACTAGTGTAGGAACCAAATCAATAGCTACTAACATAATAAATCACTCATTGTACGATTAAAGAAGGTCGTAGACCTCAAGGTGGAAGTTTGTAAGGTAATCGGTGATTCAAATATTGATACCTGTCAGGTACAAAATATCATTCAATGTGTTTCGCCTAATTTGAAAATATACCAACAAGAGGTATGGTGTCTCTTTTAATTCTTTAAATCATTTAAAATTATTTTTTTTCCTAGAATTCATAATGTTACCACAGATATTTCAGCCAATGCAGCTACTAGGATGCCAGCATTAAAATATGTTTTTTCTATAGAAATTATTTATAAGCCATTTGTGCCTGATAACGTAACTAACTTATACACAGCGACTAGAGGAGAGAATCTACACTTTCGCATTTATTTGTGTGTAATTTTATATCAACAAAGGACTGCTTGAAAGCATTCAATTGGTACATAAACAACAAAAATGGATGCAACATCTAGACTATGAAAACACAGCCTTCAGATGCAGAATCTGCAAGCAGAATGATCATCTGCAAAATACAAGTCCTGAGCAAAGAGATATAACCGAAGAAAGAAGAGGTTCGGAAAAGCACCCAAAGGATGGAAATTTTTTCCATGTGACCTAGAGGAGGAGATAGAAGAAGAAGCAGAAGTACCCACTACATATGGGAAAAATCAATCAACAATTTTCTCGGATGCACAAGAAAAAGAACCCCAGGATCCTTTTGAAATATAAACACACCAAGACACACCCGCAAAGGAACCAGTCGTTTCAGACATTGATGGGAATAAAGGGCATCACTTATCAGACACCTCTGACTCAGACAAGGACTTTGGAGTAGCTACAGTTGAAAATCAGCTTGCCCTTATCTCCTCCCCATCATCTCAAGGAGCATGGCGGAAGGTGGAAAAAAAGAAAGGGATAAAAACTTTTTTTTTCTCCTCATATGTACATTATTGGTCTCTTGCATGATTTTTGAACACCAGTCATGGTTGGTTGTTGGTATTTTTCTCAGCTGATGCAACATGTAACCTTTTTTTTCATAAATAAAATTATGATTTTTCCCTTGGAAAAAAAAGATAACGTAATTGAATTTCGCATGTTTAATGATGACCAGTTGATACTGCACTTAATGGCCAATGCGTATGTTTTCAAAGATGTGGTTATTGAAGAACATTAACATGAAAATGCCTTGCATGGAGTAACTCAATCATCTAATGGGGAATACTATTCCCAAAGGTGTGGTATATATTGATAAATTATATGACCTATGAAACCGCTTCATATGACCAGTGAATACAAATACTTAGAGCTCAATGTTATCGCACAAACAATTCGATTTGGGAACTGAAGAAGATATAAAATACATGAACCTTGGTACATGTTGTTCTCGTCAAGAATGGTAGGATTTCATTTTTCTTGTCAAACAATATCAGGATGTATTCATGTGGACCTATGATGATTTAAAGACATATGATGTGTGTATCATCCATTATGTGATTCCTATCAAAGAAGGGATGAAGTTGTTTAAGAAAAATCTAAGGAAAGTTCATCTAAAGCTTAAACCCTTGATTCAAAAGGAATTAAGGAAGTTGTTGGATGCTTATATCATCTTCAAATTTCTTCATTCCATATGGGTTTCCAACTTGGTTCCTATTAGAAAAAAGTCTAATGAGATGCGCCTATGTTTTGATTTTCGTAACCTCAACCGGGCTTCAGACAAAGATAATTATCTTATTCCATTTATGGAGCAGATACTCTAGATGGTATATGGGTCAAAAATGTTCTCACTACTAGATGTATTCACCAGATACAATTAGGTTCTAGTAGAAGAACCATATAGATTGAATATCGCCTTCACGATGAAGTGGGGAACTTTTTCTTTCAAGCGCATGCCATTTGGACTTATTATTGTTGGAGCTACATTTAAATGGGCCATGGAAATCGTGTTTTATGGGTTGATCAGCCAAAGTGTGGTAATTTACTTAGATGGCGTAACAGTATTTTCCAAGAAAATATCTAATCACATTCGTCATCTAAAGCGTATTTTTAAGTGATGTCGCAAGTATGGGATATCATTAAATCTAAAAAAGAGCATATTCGTTGTGTCTAAAGGTAATATTTTAGGACACATTATTGCCAAGCATGGAATAAAGGTTGACCCAAAGAGGTTCAAAACAATTTCTCAAATCCCTTTTCTCGTGAACAAGAAAGAAATGCAATCCTTCTTGGGAAAGATCAATTTTCTATGAAATTTCATCTCTGATTACACACATATTGTTAAATTGTTACATGAGATGAAAAATAAGGATACCATATATAAATGGGATAATATGGAGACATATTTCTTTTTCTAAATCAAGCAAGCCATTATTTATTCCCCAACCTTATACAACCTAGATTTTGGAAAAAAAATCTTGTTATACACCTTTGCTTCTAACACAACTATTGCAGTCGTATTGACACAAAAGGAAAATCAAGAAAATGAGTGACCTATATCTTTCATGAGAACTAGTTTATAGGGTTCATAATCGAATCATCCCACCATTGATAAGCAAGCATTCAAAATATACAAGGTGGTCAAACATTTCAGGCCTTACCTCCTGAAAGCTCACACTATTATCTATGTGCCTAATCCAGTAGTTAGAACACTCTTTGTACAACAATGATTGGGTTATAAGAGAGCGAACTGGATGGCACACGTACAATAATATGACCTTGAGTTCAATCTAATTCACACTTTTGAATTCCATGGTATCTGTGAGCTCACAACATAAGTGGTGGACTCACCATAAGATATCTTCTAGGTGGGAACAGGAGATCGAAATGTATAACATTGAGAAAGTTTATCCTACAAGTACAACCACATCTTGGTATACAAACATACGAAAATACTTAGAGAACAACATCTTTCCTTCTCATCTATTGACCAAAAATAAGAGGGAAATACAACTTCAATATTTATCTTACCAACTTGTGCATGGTGTGATTTTTCAAAATCACCATAATGGTGTCCTTCTCATATGTCTAGAGCCTCCAAATTCAGAAACGGTGTTAATATATCTTCACGATGGACCAGCAGGTGGGAACTTCTAAAGAAATACCATTGATAATAAGGTGATAAGGGCCAGTTACTATTGGCCTGTGCTATTTAAGGATGCTCATGTTTGCACATGAAAGTGCCCATTATGTCAAAGGTGTGCCAGTCGTAATCAGAAGTTAGCCACCCAATTGCTACCGATAGCAGTTGAAGAACCATTTCAATAGTAGGGATTAGATGTTATTGGAAAAATATTTCCTCATTCTTCAAAGAAACACCGATACATATTAACTGAAATTTATTATTTCACTCGATGGTCCGAATAATTTTTTTTAAGACAAGTTAATGATCAGGAATTCATCCAGTTCCTCAGGTAGAACATAATAACTAGGTTTGATGTTCCTACATTGATTTTCTTTGATAATGCAACTTATTTATCATCATTAAATATTTATTATTTTGCGTTGGATAATGGTATCTTTTTAAAGCATGCATAAAATTACTACCCCCAAGGGAATGGTTTGGCTAAGTCTACAAACAAAAAATTGATCTGTATTATTAAGAAAATCATTTTCTCTAAATAAAATAATTGGCATAGCACTTTGTTGAATGCATTATGGGTTGACCATGTCACTACAAAACCCTCTCTGAAGACCTCTCCCTACTTCCTTGTATATGGAAAATAAGCTATCCTCCCTCCGAACATATACCTTCCAACCCTATAGCTTTCTTAGGAATCTCAAAGTAAACCTTGTCTTCTTATTTAGAATAGGATAGATACCCTTCTCAAGCTAGAGGAAGCCTAGGGTCAAAGAAAAATAAAATTTTCCATACACCAAAACCGAATCAAGCATTGGTTTGACAAGAATTCTGCAGCAAATAGAAATTTTGGTGTGGGAGACCTAGTATTGAAGTAGGAAAAGGCCCATGAAGAGAAGTGCAAGAACACCAAATTTCAGTCTCTGTGGATTGGACCTTACACCATTACTGAAAATCTTGGCCACCATTATTATAGTTTTAAATCCTTATGTGGGAGGACTAATCCTCTTCCTATCAATGGTTGATATCTTAAGCATTACTTCCAGTAGCATCCCTGAGTTGTGTTCCTACCTATGTACAATTTTATTTTCTTGTCTTGTGTTGTTTATCTTTTCATGTATCATGTTTCTTTCCAAATTGTTTGGTCAATGTACATAAATAAGACATTGTGTGAGATTTTTTTTATGGCCTGAAATAAAAATGTGGTGTAAATGAAAATCGATTATGACAACTACAATGTTTGGTTATCTATTAAGTATCCTTCTTTGTTTGGGTCTAAGTGCTTTAGTCAAGTAATGTCCAGATAGAAAATATGAGTCATAGAAAATGGAAAAATCTTAGTGGACCTATGATGCCCGTACCTTTGGATCTTAATTTTGAATTGGAATTTGACTTTGTGGTATGTTCATTTGTCGACTTTACTGAGTAGAGAAAGGAAAGAAGAAAACCTCAAAAATGAGCATATAAATTTCAGACACTATATGAATCCCTTTAAACAAGGAACAACCTCTCTTGCATATAAAATAATATAGGATACCTCTTCCACTTTAAAATAAATAAGTTCCTTTGCACGTCCTATTAATAACTAAATAAATAGGTGAAGAAGAGAAATGCTTCTTGTGCAAAGAGGTGAATCAAGAAACTTCGTCGGGGTACTAAACAGACCTACTGGCAGCGAAGCAATGCTAGTGATTCCTTGAGGTGACTTTGTTAGGATACTGAACAGGCTCACTGGTAGTAGAGCGTCATCGGGAAATGTGATTAACATCTGAATACCAAAATCTCAGTACATTATTACTCTTTCCCAATTGAAATAGTCAATATTTGACATATATTTGAATGTGTTTAATCTAAGCAAGGAATAGAAGAACCATGTTTAACTGAGATAAGTGGTTAAGCAAGGGTTATCGCTATGATGAGTCAATACTTCTTGAAGGGATAGAATTGAAGAGCTAGAGTCATGTTCACAATGGTGATAGTACAGTTGAATACCATCTCCAAGATGGGTTACTCTACAGGCTAGATAATTTTGTGCTCATAAATATGATGGATTGCAGTTGAGGTTCACACCTCTAATTTTGTGGGATATTTACCAACCATTAGGTAGGGATATGAGTATACTTTCATGATAGTTTATAGGTTCTACAATATGTGTGTTTTGATGCCCTATAAAATGACCATCAACGGGAAAGAAACAATGAATTTGTTCTTTAGAAATTTCTAGGTGCACTTTAGGATACCAAGGAGCATCATTTCAGATAGGGACATAAGTTTTTTCAATTCATTATCTACTACATTATGGGAGAATATGGACACAAATTAGAAGATTTATATAACATTCCATCCACAAACATATGGGAAAATAGAAGTAGACAACAAGAATTTGGTGTAGAAATTAAGGGGTTACAATCAAAAGCTTCCAAATACTTGGGATGAAAATTTGGTATATATACAACACTTATAAAAATCAATCCATATTTCTATTCATCCTTTGAAACATTTTTGGATATTTTCCACCTTCACATTTGGATATTGCATATGGGCGGCTAAGAGGAGTGAGGGAGGATATTACATGGCTGCCTTCGGGGCAAAAAAAATTGTTGAGGAGATTAGGAAAATCCACACACAAGTACAAGAGAAACTACAGAATTCATAGAAAAAATACAAGTCTAAGCATAACCAGAACATAATAGAGAAGTATTTCAAGGTGGGAGAAAAATTGTGGTTGTAATTGAACAAGGAGAGGCTATAGGGTCTTTGTAAGAAAATAAAGGCTATCCGATATCATCCTTTGAGATTCTAGGAAAGGTGGGAGATAATACCGATAGACTTAGTCTACCCCCATACATGCACATTTACTCGGTGGTGAATGTAGAGAATCTAAAGCTCTATGAATCTTCCATGCTAGATTAGGAAGAGGAACAAGCCCTACCTTATATAAAGGATTTGTAATTAGATGCTCAGGAAAAGTTGATAGAGAATACAATTTCATATAATAGGTACAAAATACAATATAGGGGCAACATGACCTTGAGAAAATTTGGTTGAAAGGGAAGCTTCCAAGCAAGGCTAAATGGTACACCTGAGAAGGTGGAAGAATTTGTTTACTCACCTCATTCGGTATAAGATTTTGGGGACCAAAATTATCCCAAAATGGGGAGGTGCAATCTAGATTGGATCATTATGTTGTCTTCCATCCATCTTGATTCTTTCATATTGGAAAAATTGGAGTCATCTCACAAGAAATTTTTTATAGGCGGGATCTAGTTTGGAAAATTGGGGTCTAAAACCTTCCATCATAAATTTGAGGCATAAAATGGTGTTTTTTTGGGGTTAAAACTTTTCCACTTAATAAGTGCACCTTTTTCCCTATTTAACACATAGATACCTTTCCAACAGTGCAAGAATAAACTCAATCAAAGTTTGTATGCAAATTTTATGCCACTCAGAAGTTTATCTTACTATTTTGACCACCATAATTCAAGAGGATGCAACATCAACCCCCATTATTCATGGAAAAAGGGGTTAGACACGTGATCATGATGAAGAAGTCTATATAAGGGTCAATATTATAACTTTATCTAAGATTTGAAAGAGTAAAACCTAACCACTAGTAGGTTATCGTGTTGTGGTATAACCAAGCAACTAGGAGGAAAAGGGGTTACATTTTTTTAGGGAATTTTTATTCCATGGATGAGAAAAGTAGCCAAGAGGAATAGGGAGAAAGAACACAAATAAAATTTGTGTACTGTAGTATCCCACAAGTCACATGCCTTACTTCATTGTACTTGCATCCATTTTCTATTCAGAGAAAGATAGAAATAAACCCTCATAGTGTATATTTCATATTTGTTCATATATTTTAGTATAAATATTGTGACAAAATGTCCATTGGAATATCCATGACAATTTACAGAAATTTCAAGGAGAAACTCCCATTTTTCAATATTTTACATAGTTTAAGGACTCCATAATCTAATTTTTCATATCGGTCCAAGTAAGCCTTCCTTGGTTGATTTATAATTACTTGAATTTATCTTCTTGATGCAATTATGTATTCATTTCAAAAAGGGTGGGATTTCCAAGTTCATCCGAAATTCTAGCATATTAAACACATGCAACAAATTTCCTCAAAATCTTTAATAGGGTTAACATCCCAAATTACTCCTTGTAATAACCTAGGGATCCCTCCCTTTAAACTTGTGTGCATACAAGTTATTTCAATCATATTATATACCAATACCATTTCCTTTTAGGTATCAATATTTCAAGTATTATTAGGTATTTATAATTTCATGTTCCAACACTAATTTTTTTCTAAACAAAATATCAATAGGGAATAATTCAAGGATTTTCCCTTTTAATCCCTTTGCATAGCTTGGAATTCACATCAACCCGCCCATTTCCTTTTGAGTAGTTTTTGTTAATTAGGCTTTCAATTCCTCTTGGATTCATCCCTTCATTTTACATAATAGACACTTCACAAACTCTCAATCAATGTCCAACATATCAATCCAAGAAATTATATTTTAAATTAGTATATTCCATTATAATCTAACAATATCGAATACTCAACTATTATGTTAATATTTTGCGCCTTAGTTTCCTTAGTTAAAACTTTCTATATTCCCTTTCTTATGACCACATAAACATGAAAATATCCTTGGTTGCAATGTAGTATCCCTTAAGGTAATCTTATTTTCATAAAATTTGTACCAACTCTATCATTTCAATTTCTTACTTATCCATCTCATGTGATTATATTGAATGTATTCAAATTATGCATTTTTCCATGCATTCACCATGCACATTAAAATGTTTTTGGACTACCTATAATTTTCCCATCCTCCATGTTCATATGTTAATGTAGAAATAACCTACCTTGTGAAAACTTACAACAATCCAATGACATGTCTCATAGGCATAACATGTTATCCTCTTTCCTATGATAAGAAACAACAATAATTAAATTACTCAGTATCATGGAATTATTAGTTGACCATTAAAGTCATATAGGGTAAAGCGATAGCTCTTGATTCACTTTTCATTCATGCATTCATTTCATTTCTATTATTATATTTCAAAGAGGAGAATTCTTACGTAATTCGTTTTCAATACTTTCAACATGCCAAAAACATACATGTATGGATGTTAAGAACAATTGGATGTTACTTTATCCGTCGATATCTTAATAACGTTTCTTGCATTTATCTTAACAACCAATTGATCAATGTTTTTTTATACATAGCCTTTTCCCCAAAATACTTTATGTAACATCCCCATCAACTTCTTTGACCATACAATCAATATTTTCTTGGTTATAGGCTCATCATTAACCATGCTTATCGATCACAATTTTCTTATGATAATAGTTTACTTTGATTTCATAAGAAAACTTCATGCATGGTCAACGATTATTTACAAACCATGGCATATATAGTACATGCATTTAAAATTTCACTATCTTATTCATTAGCATATAAACTTTTTCAAAACATAATAAAATGCATTTAAATTATAAAGAGATAAGTTGAGAGATTCACTCTCAAGATTATGGATAATAGTTTACTATGATTTCATAAGAAAATTTCATGCATGGTCAATGATTATTTACAAGAACCATAGCATATATACATGCATTTAAAATTTCGCTATCTTATTCATTAGCATATAAAAACTTTTTCAAAACATAATAAAATTCATTTAAATTATAAAGAGATAAGTTGAGAGATTCGCTCTCAAGATTATGGCAACTTCACTTGAACATGTGTTTCTATATGTGCAAATTTCTTAAACTTAAGAAACCCTACTGTTAAATCTTGATTTACTTCTCCTACTTACATAAGTTATTAACATGAATATTCAGAATTAACATCGAAGTAAATAAAGTTAAGAGCCTACACATACAGATCAAATATTGAATAACATGCTCATAGAAAAAGTGACACACAAGGATTTTCTAGACAAATGTCCCTAGAAAAACCCAATGTGGGAAAATCGGTGCTACTAGCTTCTTGAGTGTTTTTATTATTATGCAGACTCTAAGTACAACAAACATGGGCACCAAAACTAGTTAACCCGATAGAGAAATATAAATGGCAGTAATACCTCTATCTCGGAGACAAAAAATATGACTGATTCACACTTTCAAATGAGATTTACAAAACTCATCCCCTTTTCGGCCTTTGGAAACCCCAGCGTTGCTCTGAAGCCCTCTATGTCAGCCTTCTTGGAATGTGTCAGCCTCTGTGCTGCTTAGGAGGGGCTTGTGTCACCCTAGAAGGGGTTAAGTTGCCCCTGTGCTACCCTAACTGGGCTTGCGTCAGCCTTACTTGGCTACTGCCACCTCTACACTGCCCTTATTGGACTGCTTAGTTGCTACCTCTGCGCTGCTCTGGAATGCTCCTTCTCTGCCCTCGTTGTACTCTTGGCATAGGATTAAACCATCTCGCTTTCCAATATTTCCCCTCGTTGTAGCTGAAATACTTCTAAAATTGTTTAGCAAACCACGCCCTAGAATTTCAACTTAACTTCAATGCTCTACTAGTGTGTGTTTTGTAACTAACCCCAAGCCCTTCTCTTATACTTTTCTCATTGGCAAACCAATGGGTGTGGTCTAATCTCTAATCAACGACTAAGATTAGAAGCTTCTTGATCTACGTCACTTGGAACATTCTCATCACATTTTTAATTTAATTCCCTTTAATATTTTAATTTTTATAAGTTAGACTTAGGGTCCTTAATTAAAAAGATTAATTACTTGAATATCTCTTAAACCAGATAGAATTTTCCACAAACACTTTTTGAGTCTTGGAGATATCATATACTCTATCTCCTCCAAAAAATTTGGGAGCTAGATCACATCTAATGCTACCCCAACACCCCAAAATCACAACACTCCCTCTTAGCAAGGAATGTGCTCTAGCAATACACTTCACCCCAAAGTACTGCTCTGATATCTGGTATTGGTCTCTACCCTGATGCCCTTCATCACTGCACTGGTACTTCTCATGTACTACTGCCTATGACTCTGCCACCATCACTGCTACATCTGTACTGTAAATCCCTCTCAAATTGTTGCATCGTGTTTCCAACTGCTGCACTGCAACTCAGTTGCTGAGAGTAAGAAAATGAAGGAACCCTACCCAAATGATAGACAAGTCAGTCAGGCTACATCTCATCACTGAAGCTCCATAGGTTGTTGCTCTACACTATCCTCCTGAAGCCACTGCATTGCTGCAACTCTGCACCGCATAAGCATGCCTCCTCTGTGTTTCCTTTGCACTGTTGCTACATCTGCACTGCGCTGCTCCGTATTCAACATCTCAGCCTCTGCCTTTTCTTTATCTATGATATTTTCACCCACTGCTCCACTAATTCCTTTCTACTCTCTTAAGGCTCTCGTAGCACGGATGTGATCCAAGAGTTGGGCTACTCAAGGATCCTTCCACCACTCTATCGCTGCTCTATAGATCCATATTGCCCCACCTACGTGGTTCATGAGCGCTCATGGCTACGTCATCATCAGAGCCATCGTTTGCTATAGCATACTTAGAACTAGAAGCTTCATTTTCCTTCTTCCTTTGAGGAAAATTACTGGTGAAGTGTGAAAATTCGTTGCATTGGAAACATTTGATCTTTGACATATCACACTTATTTTTCCCTTGCTAATTCTTTGATTTCAAGGCTGCATCTTCCTCTTCCTCTAATCCATGTGTATATTGGTGGCCACCCACCTATTCCACTTGGGTCCCCACCATTGTTTCTTTCAGTTTTTCAATTTCCTTAATTATAGCATAGTTTACTATTTTTAGCATTTTTTCGAGTCCTGAACTTCCAAAGCCGTTTTGAGTCCCTATACAATGTTTTTTGGGAAAACTGAGAGCAAAATGGGTACACAAACCCATATTATTAACTCAAAATTTTTATTCCTAGGATATATCTTTCTAAATTTTTATTGAGCGCGTCAAACGGAGATTGTATGCCAAAGTTATGTCCCTGGGAAGTCGATGTACCAATTTACCCAAACAGGGCCCATAGTATTGGCGCTTCATCTCCTGGGATTAGGTTTTTGGATGTTTAGGGTTTTCCATTGTTTCTAAATAATAAATAGGCCCTTGAGCCTCAATGTAACACAGTTCAGATGCCTATAGCCACCACATCTCTTCTTAGAGATAAGCTACCAGTGCCCTAGCTAGTTTATTTTCATTTTTTTTGTAAGCAAATTTCAGTTCTTTGATATTAATGAAATGAAGTGTTATTTCCACTGCATCTTTGTATTTATGGTTATATGTGCATTCTATTACGTTCCTGCATAAATCTAGATTAGTGGTATTAGAACGGTCTGATCTTTCTCAATCCTTCTTTTCGTGTCCCCAACGAGGTCGGGGTATAAGGAGTTAGGGCTCGATCTAGTTGAACCTTTGTAAGATTAGCCTCACAAACCCCGACGGATGCCCATGGGAGACAAAAAGAAATATGAGAGAGTAGGAGATCCTATCAAAATATTGCTGTAGGAGGCCCTCAAAAAATAAAGGAACACAATGATGGATAACTTTTCCCAGATCCTTCAACGACTGCCCACCAACAGCGCATCCACATCCAACAGCCACTCTAGAGGCGTGACTTCCTTTAAGGTACAAGTAAGCTTTGACACTCCCATATTTGAGGGCCAAATAGATGCATATATTGTAGATATATGGTTTAATCTATTAAAAGGATATTTCTTGGTTCATGACTTTTCTGACCGGGAGAATATTATTTTTTCACTCCTCAAAGCTACCCCCATGTCAAGGACTGGTGGGAAACCTATTGTGAGAAAAAGGATGAGACGGAAACCTCTCTGTTCTTGGTCGTACCCACTTGGAATTATTTCTAATATGCCATCAAGGAACAATACTAACCTGTTGGGAGCTATGAGGGCAAGTACATACAATGGACTATGTTGTGGCAGCAAAGGGATCAAGATGTGCATGAGCTGATGAATCTGTTCCATACCCTATGCACAAATTTGGGTATCAAATATTCAGAGAAACATTTGGTGTTGATGTACCACAGTTTTTTGCAAAGATACATTCATCAGGAAATGGAGTTCCTCGACATCTCCTCACTTGGTATGGCATACCAGTATGCTACCAAGATTGAGCAGAAATTCAAACAAAAGAAACGATACTTTGGATCTATGAATCAAAAGCAAGGGAAAGTTTCCCCCAAACCAGAGAAAAAAGGACAAATCCAAGGCATGGCAGATTAAGACAAACTGTTGAAGCCGCAATAAAAGAACAACACCGCGAAGCCAAAAGGACACGAGAAAGTGGTGTGAGTTCCATAAGAGCTCCACTCACAACACAAGTGAGTGTCGGGCCAAGCAGTATTTGGTGGCCAAGATGAAGGCTTATGAATCAAATGAATGCTCTAACTCTAAATTAGAACCAGACAAGGGGAATGACAAATAGAAGCATATTATTGATGCGAAGCCCAATGCCACCACTGCCACTGTGAAGATCCAGAAGGAGGAACCAGAAGATCCAGAGGAGGAGGAGTGTCTCTTCCACTCCCATATGTGGCTAAAGTGTTCCCCACTATATTTCATTGTTGACAGTGGAAGCCAAAAGAACCTCATTTCAACAGATGTCATGAAGAGGTTGGGCTTGCCGACCACAGCACACCCACATCCGTACACCATTGGGTGGCTTCGCCAAGGATGTTATCTCTGCATCAGCCACCAATGTTGCCTTCCCTACAACATCAAGCCCTTCACGGATGAGGTATTATGTGACATTGATCCTCTTGATGTTTGTGATGTATTATTAGGCCAACCATACTTATGGAGGCATCATTTTTTGTATGAGTCCCGACCACGCGTTGTTATTGTTACTTTGGGAAATAATTTGTACAGAATACTAGAGATACCACTGCCTGCCGCTATCTCTTTGGTTACTGCAAAACAATGCAATAAGCTCATTTCCAAAACTGGGAAATTTTTTTTCCTGATGATCAGCCCCCAGTGCAAGAAAAAGACTGTGGCCATGACCTCCAGACAGGGCTCCTTTGCATGACAACAATAAATGGACAAGGTCGTGGAGGAGTACGGGGACATCTTCACCTCACCCACAGGGGTGCCTCTGCACTATCAGGTCAAGCACCCCATTGATCTTACCCCAAGTGCGTCACTGCCCAATGGGCCGATCTATTGGTGCTCTCTTCTCAAGAATGATGAAATCAAGAGGAAGATTCAGGAGTTGTTGCAAAAATTTCACATCCAGCCGATTTCATCACCCTGTGGGAGCCTGATCGTGTTGGTACATAAGAAGGACGGGGCTTGGAGACTTTGTATTGATTGTCAACGTTGAACAAGATCATTGTCTAAAGTAGGTACCTGATCCCACAGATTGATGACCTTCTGGACTAACTCAAAGGGGTGAAATATTTTAGCAATATTGACTTGAAGTTTGGTTATCACCAGGCACCAATCAAACCCTCCGATGTGTGGAAGACTGCCTTCAAAGCCAAGGAGGGCCTTTTCAAATGGTTGTTCATGCCTTTCAGGTTGGTGAATGCTCCTGCAACCTTCATGAGGTTGATGGATGACATATTGCGGCCATTCACCAACTCTTTTTTTAGTAGTGTACTTAGATGACATTCTCATCTTCAGTCAAACTTGGGAAGAGCACCTCCACCACATCCGACAAGTCCTCCAAACACTGCGGCAACACAAGTTGTGTGCCAATTTGGAGAAGTTCACTTTTGGCATGACCCAGGTTCAATATTTGGGATACATTATTGATGAAAGGGGGGTGCATGTGGATCCATCCAAGATCCAAGTCATTCAGGATTGGCCAGCCCCAACCACTCTAACAGAGCTTCGTAGCTTTTTGGGTCTTGCTAATTTCTACCGCAGGTTCATGTTGGGATTATCTCATATCACTTCACCCTTGAGTCAAGTCACCAAGGGAGGAGTGAAAGCAAAAAAAATTTGGTCGGAATCTCAACAGAAGGCGTTCATAGAATTGAAACATTGCCTTTGATCTGCCCTAGTGCTCAAATTACCAGACTTTCAACAACCATTTAAGATCAAGACAGATGCCTATGACTATGCTATTGGGGTTGTTCTTACTCAATAGGGGCATCCAGTGGCATATCACATTCATACATTGTCTGAAACAGTTCGTAAGTATCCCACTTATGACAAAGAAATGTATTCTGTTGTGCAGGCTTGTCGAAAATGGAAGCATTACATTTTGGGGAAGGAAAAATTCATCAACACAGACCACCAACCCCTGTAAATCATACAGACACGAGCGAATTTATAGAACTATTTCCATCAGAAGTGGTCCACATATCTACAACAGTTTCATTTGAACATCAAGTACAAGAAAGGCAGCACCAATAATGTTGCAGACTACCTTAGTCGACCACTGATTGTGGCGCTAACCACCGTTCTCAACTCTTGTGGGAACGAGACTTCTAATTGGCCGCTTTTCTACAAGAGTGATCCAAAATTCGGCCACACATACAAGACACTCTTGGAGGATACGCAAGTTCCAAATTTTCACCTCTAAGATGCATTATTATGTCACCTAGGACACCTTTGTGTTCCTTCAAGCGAGCGTGCCAAGATGATTTGGGAAGCACACTATAGTTGAGTCATGGGGCATTTCGAGGTCAAGAAAATAGTGGTAGTATTGTAAAAGTATTTCTATTGGCCAAAACTTCAATAGGATGTTGGGAAGTACATCAGATCCTGCACCACTTACATCATTGCCAAACCGACCATCAAGAAGCAAGGCCTCCATGCTCTGATACCTACCCCTAGTCGACCTTGGGAATCCATATCCATGGATTAAAATTCGGGCCTTCCTTCTACTAAGCATGGAAACTACTATGTTTTCATGGTCATCGACAGATTCTCGAAGATGGCCATTATGGCGGCCTGTAAGAAGAATATCACAGTAGAAGCCACTGTTAAACTCTTCTTTGAACATGGGTGGGTGCACTTTGGGATCCCACAGTCTATCATCTCATATAGGGACAGCAAGTTCCTCAACACATTTTGGTCTAGCCTCTATTCAATGTTGGACACCAAGCTCCCCAGGTCCATAGCTTTCCATCCCCAAACTAATGGTCAAACAGAGGTTGTCAACAGGATGATTGTACACATTTTGTGCATGTAAAATTCAAAGCATCCACGCACATGGGATGAGAGTCTCCCCTATGTACAACACAGTTATAATTGGGCTCTCCATAGCTCAACTAGCCACAACCCCTTTTAGGTGGGCTTGGGATTCCAACCACTATGACCCATTAACGTAGCCATGCCATTTGCGGCTACTCAGGTTGATTCGGCTCATGTCCAATGTGAAGCTGACAAAGAGAAAAAATTCATCGAGTGCATTCATCACATCTGCCAATAGGTTCATGAAATATTGGACAGAGCCAATGCTAAATACAAGCCACGACATGATCAACATCGGGTGCCACAAAACTTCCAGGTGGGCGAAAAAGTGTGGCTACATTTGCAGAAGGAGCACCTCACCGCAAGCTTCGCCCACTCCGATATGGGCCATACACCATCACCAAGGTTGTAGGGACCAATTCCTTTGAGCTCAGTATTCCACCATTCCTTGGTATGCACTGAGTATTCAATGTGGACCGCCTTCAACCCTACTTCCCACCTCTACTGGACACCTCCAACATTGCAGAACAACTCACACCAACAGAGTTAAACCCAAACTGCATGGAATAGGCCACCATAGATTGTATCATGGAAATGCAAATCAAGAACACTCACCAGCAGAAGATCCAACTGTATTGGGTTTTCAAAGCTCACCAACTCCTGCACCAAGGCAAGTGGTTCACCAAGGACTAAGTTCAGCAGAAGTTTCCTCATCTCATGGAGGAATTCAACGCAATGGGGACCATTGCTTCCTAAGGGGGGAGGAATGATCCAGGTGGATATTGGTGGCCACCCATCTATTCCACTTAGGGCCCCCACCATTTTTTCTTTCAATATTTTAGTTTCCTTAATTATAGCACAATTTACTATTTTTAGCATTTTTTCGGGTCCTGGACTTCTGGAGCCTTTTTTAGGCCCTAAACGACATTTTTTGGGAAAATCGGGTGAAACATGGTTATATGGATCGATATTTCTCAGTCAAAAGTTATATTCCTCGGATAGATATTTCTAATGAGGTAATGAGTGCATCAAACGGAGATCGTATGCCAAAGTTACGTCCCTGGGAAGTTGATGTATCAATTTACCCAAACGAGGCCCATAGTTTTGGCGCTTCATCTCCTAAGGTTAGGTTTTTAGATATTTACGATTTTCCATTGTTCCTCAATAATAAATAGGCCCTCGAGCCTCATTGTGACATAGCACAGAGGCCTATAGCCATCACATATCTTCTCATAAATAAGCTACCAGTTCCCTAGCTAGTTTATTTCCATTCTGTCTATAAACAAATTTCAGTTCTTTGATATTAATGAAATGAAGTGTTATTTCCATTTCATCTTTGTATTTATGGTTATATGTGCATTTTTTTACATTCCTGCATAAATCTGGATCATCCACCTCACCTTGCCTACTCTGGTGTTGGTCTAATTCTTGGTCATTCGATGGTTCTCCTCTTGTCGGAGGATAGCCCACATATCGTCCCAGTTAGGAAGGTCCACTATGCACAAAATTCTTTGGAAAAATGTTTCCCAGTCCTTTGTGACTAAATTTAGAGCAGTCCTCACCATGACATCATCCTCCACCTTGACCCCCATGCCAGTCAATTGATCCCGGATCGACTGCAGTCTGAATAGGAAAGGATCGATTTCCTCTCCCTTGGTCATCATAAATAACCTCAACTGGTTCTCGAGAAGCATCTTCCTCTGGACGGACTACCCCTAATACAATGTGGTTAAATATTTCCACATCTCATGAGCCATCTTATTCTCGGCTATCTGTGGTACCACATGATCTTTAACCCCGTCCATGATGAAGCACTTGGCATGTGCCACTACTTCATTAGGTTATGCCAGGAGTTTCACATTAGTTGGTGTAGCCAAGACACTCTCTACATGCTCCCTCAAGTTGTATTCCTCCAGGACTGTCAGGATTCTGGCCTTCCAGATAACAAAGTTGGACAAGCTATCCAACCTATCCTAATCACGTAGTCCATGTGGTACCATCTGCTCAAATCTACTTTGTCATAATAGATCTTCCTCTCCCTGTTTCTCAACTGAAGCTCGGATCTAGGGTCCTTGGTGAAAAAAAAGGCACCATCTACTCTCTCTGAAAACTGATTTCCTCCTTGGAAAGTTGCCAAACACAATGAATCATCTCTCTTCGATCACCCTATGATCGATCCTTAGATTTATTTTGGCACTGAAAATTGTTGAGCAAATGTTCTCCTCCCACTCTTTGTCAACTTAACTTAGCTTAATTTTGCACCGTCAAAATCTTCACCCCACCAGCAACTATTAAAGATATGCATCTTAGCTTATGGCTCACGCAACTCTACACAACAATCAATTTATGGACTGCGTCACCCGGGTTGGCCTCTGCGTGAGCAAATTGGCTCAACGTAACAACAGCGCAGCGTAGGCTACTCCTACGTCCCTTTGGAAGGCACTGCATTGTCTCTACGTCACCCAGTTGGGACTGCGTGGCTCTTGCTTCCTCCCTTCTGGTGCTACGCTACACTCTTTGATTTCTTTTTTGCTGCTCATTAGGGGAATTTTGAGGTCTAAAATGGGCCTCCTAAGAAAAATGTACAACCAAAATAAAATTTATGAGAACCAATAGGATTCAGGATGATGATGTCAAACATGGGGGATGATTCACCATTTTTGGAGTGAAAAAGTAAAAAAATTAAAAAATAATAAAATAATAAAACTACTTTTTCAACCTATATTTTGAACTTATCTCCGTAAGGGTTTACTCAAATTTCGAGTGTGAGTACTCGTTGGATGCAAAATTTAATTGCAATCACATTTTTAATGTATTTCTAATTTTTCACATAGCAGATTCCATCAAAAGTATGCAACATGGGTACTCCTTGGATAGGGGAATTCAATTTTGCATCCAACAAGTATTCATGCTTTCAATTTGAGTAAAACATTAGGGAGATAAGTTCAAAATACGAGTTGAAAAAGTAGTTTTTTCTTTTTTTCCCTCTAAAATTTGATGATGTAATCAAATCTTATTTTATTATTTCCACTATTATTTTATAATTTCCTTAGGAGTCCCATTTTAGACCTCAAAATTCCCCTAATGGTTGTTTTCTGCAACACAAATTTCTTCAGCCGTCTTGCTGGAGATCCAGCTTGATCTGCATTCCCTCTAATACCATGTGCAAATTTCATAAACTTAAGAAACCCTACTATTAAATCTTGATTTAATTCTCCTACTTACATAAGTTATTAATATGAATATTCATAACATCGAAGTAAATATTGTTAACAACCTACAAATTCAGATCAAATACTGAATAACGTGCTCATAGGAAAAGTGACACAAAAGGATTTTCTGGACAAATGTCTCCATAAAAACCCAATGTGGGAGAACCATTGCTACTAGATTCTAGAGGGGTTTTATTATTATTGATATTCTAAGTACAACAATCTTAGGCACAAAAATTGGTTAACCCGATAGAGAAATATAAATGGTAGCAATACCTCTATCCCAGAGACAGAAAAATATGACTAATTCACACCCTCAAACGGGATTTATAGAACTCATCCCCTTTCTGGCCTCTGAAAACCTCAGCATTTCTCTGAATCCCTCTACATCAGCCTTCCCAGCCTGCATCAGCCTCTCTGCTGCTCAGGAAGTGCCTGCGTCACCCTAGAAAGGGTTACTCCACCCCTACGCTACCCTAACTGGGTTTGTATCAGCCTTACCTGGCTCCCATTACCCCTGTTGGGCTCTTGGATGGACTGCATAGTTGCTACCTCTGCACTGCTCTGGAATGCTCTTTAAACACTTCTGAAATTATTAACAAACCACGCCCTAGAATCTCATCTTAGCTTTAGTGCTCTGCCAGTGTGTGTTCCCCAACTGACCCCAAGCTCTTCTCTTATAGTTTTCTCAGTGGCAAACCAACGTTCGTGATCTAATATCTAATAGACAGCTAAGATCACAAGTTTCTTTATCCATGTCACTTGGAACATTCTCATCACATGTTTAATTTAATTCACTTTAATCTTTTAATTTTCCTAAGTTAGACTTAGGGTCCTTAATTAAAAATATTAACTATTTTAATATCTCTTAAACTAGATGGAATTTCCCCAAACACTTTCTAATTCTTGGAGATCTCATGTACTCCAGCTCCTCCACAAAATTTGGGAGCTAGAGCACATCCGATGCTACCCTAATACCCAAAAATATCAACACTATATTTATCATTTAATTGACCAATTCAGGTAAAATTCAGTTAACATCTTCACCGTATCCCATTTTGCAACCTTGGAAATCAACATTCCACTAAATTTCCTCATTTACTCCATCTTCAATAGTTTTATATAAATCTCTTAGAAGAGATATACTACTCTTGTTACAAATCTAGTGACACTATTTTTCTAATAGTATTACATCTATACTACCTTTTTGTTGCACCTAATGATCTCGGTTCCTTTTTATACAACTTTATCATTACACTTCTTGTTTTGGAACCTCTGCTCTATGATTTACCTCGAATCTAAAATTATATATATATGTTTTTTGTCTTCTTGTCTCACCCAAGTATAATGTTGAACTCTAGACTGATGGTTTCATCTATGTGGTGTCTCATTAGTCCTACAGGCCCAATATTTGAAACACAACTTTGTTAATATTACCTTTCTTGATCCATTCATTCCAAATGTTGAACCTTTAGCTCTAATACCATTTGAAATCTACCCAGTCCCCTTCATGCTTGATTAGGGTTGTGGGTTGTCCAAGCTTAACCTTGAATATGTTAAATTATGGAGATAGTGTTAGAAATATTTTTTATTTATACATCAAACTCAAAACTTCATTCTAATATTTCCACCATATTCTATTCATAAATAGTTTTCCAATGATAGAAATTGCATATTAAATTGAGCTCTAGGTGCAAATTTATAAATATTAAAGGTCTATCCACTCCATGTTCCACATCAACGTATGTACAATAAAAAAAGGATAATACATGGAATTCCACATCCATTTGTCAACACTGCAATAGGACATTTCCTCTACTGGACCACGTAAATTTTCTATGTCAATGTTAACTTCCATATCGAACTTGATTTATATCAAGAGGAAATATCGATAACATTTTCCCTACCTCCCAATACTTTACCACCAATATCATGATCATCATCACCTAATACTCAGTGGTAGTTGATGGATTCTCGTATCTGGTATATGATGGGATTTGGATTCTATTAATAATGGGGCAAATCCATATGGATCATCCTAATTCTCCTAAAAGCCTAATGTTTGATCACTGGCCTCTAGATACACTAAGGCCAAACTTTGTTGCTTAACATTCTATAACTCTAGCATTGGATGATATATTGAGTTATGTTATTATCTTGACTTCACACCAGTAGTGACTTTGCATATTTCCCAAAGCATGCATGCCACTACCTATTGTGCACTCTAATCCA
This sequence comes from Pinus albicaulis, assembly GCA_034641835.2. Taxonomy (NCBI): domain Eukaryota; kingdom Viridiplantae; phylum Streptophyta; class Pinopsida; order Pinales; family Pinaceae; genus Pinus; species Pinus albicaulis. The sequence goes on along the minus strand of CM076580.1, from coordinate 951,358,231 downwards.
AGTCTTGCCATGTCAACCTTCCACGTGAACCACCATGTCATTCCACATTAGTATGCAATGAAATTAAATAATATGCCTGGTGCCACATCATATACCATGTTGATGTACCACATAATTCTACATCATTTCCACGTCAAGAATTCCATCATGCCATGTCATACATTGCTAGCCCTGTATTGGGTCCAATGTAATGGGAGGTAAACCGAAAGTGGCCTTTGAATCTCTTGATATCCAATTCATGATATCCCAACATGCTCTAGGAATCTGAAAAATAAATGGCCTAACCATTGACGTGGATAAACTTCCATCAATACTAATGGATTAAATCCGACCACCACTTGCACGTCTCCTAACTCCTATCTCTCATTGGCCAGATACTCTGACTCCAATGGTGAAAACTACATAGTAACTAATAAAAAACGCACATCAATTGATGGTTCATTATTGGGTCTATCTATATTGGGATATTTCATGGGTCCTATCTATATAAACTCCTTATACTTAAATCTGTCTAACCTGACACTTTGGTACCTTGATGTCGACAACTTGATATTGATGGGACAATTCATGTCTTTAACCAGAATAGTCACAAATGTCCATATATGGGTTTATGTGTGTGTATTTTTGTTAAGTCTCTAATATCCTAGACTTGATAACTCAATAGCCCCCTCTTCCTATTATCTCTTCATCATGGCTTCTTGTGAACGTAGTATCAAGGTCCTTGACTCTTCTACCACTTTCAAGGCCTTTCCTCCCAAAAGTTAGAAAAAGGTCATTGTCCCAATTTTCCACATATAAGGCCTTCAATCCTTCCTTTTTTATTAATAAAAATCAATTAGGGGTACAATATGGCTATTCAACCCATTATCTAACCTAATAAAATCCAACACATGCTCTTAAGGAGACACAAGCTTACTTCTAACCCTTCAAGTCCTTTAATTACTTTCCACTAGTTCAACAATTCTTCTATGAATATCTATAATAATATACTTCATATTTTTGGTGAAAAATCCTATTGGGACTTGGAATTGGCATCCTTTTTACACTCATTTGGCCATATTTTCCACCAACTTTACCCCTTATAATTATACTCTATTACTCCACTAGTTTCTTTTTTTACTAATGCATGCCACTCTTTCATGTCACCCTAGTTTATAAAGTTCTGTTTGTACTTCGATTAGAGTTTGACTATTTTGAGTGAATTTAGTGACAAATTGACAAAGAGGTTATTTCAGGATAACTTGGCTCCCTGGAGTGTTGTTGTTTGTATGTCATGTTATTTCTCCAGGTTTTGTGTTGCTAATATTCCATAATAAATTATGTTAATACTACTGCCATGATGTTGATACTTTGTCTTACAATACTTTGTTTCCTTGATAATGTCATCAGGAGTCAACATGGGTTATTACTTCATTGTAGTCAACCTATATTGTTGTTCCAATAAGGAAAACTATCTTTTGATGATACAACCAACTCAATTGTGAAAGTTATGGGTTTTAAATTGTTGACCTCTGTCTATTTGGAGACATTGTTACAACATTGTTTTGTTTAGAGTAAATTGGTTATAATCTATTTTATAAGACTCTTGATTTGGACAACATGAGAACCAACATATTCTCATAGTTGATTGTGGTTTCAAGAATAAACATAATGTAAATCTATAAGAGGAGGATCCCTATTCCTCATGTGGGAGAAACACTATTGTGTTTTTTGATAGAATGTGCATTTGTTACTTTTTATAAAGATGTATGAAAAAATTTATGGTTGTGGCTCAATTATCTTATTGTCTTAGTTTTTAGTTGCACTTTACCAACTCCCTACTAAGGAGGAAGGGCCCTTCTCTTTCACAACAATCATTGTAGCAACAAAGTAGTTTAGCAATGTGATTAATTTATTCTCAATTATGTTTAATGTTGTTTAATTGTCACTCTTATAAATTTCCATTAATGTGCTGCAATTATTGATCAATTGGTTTTTAGAATAGTTGATATTGATTACTTGTGTAACAACATAAATACTAGATCGATCCATTTCTTAGTGTGTGCCATTTATTATTTTTCTACTGTAGTTTCTCAATTTTCTTGGGTGGAATGCTAGATAGATTGTTATGTGTATATTATTGTATGTTGCACATGTTTATGACTTAATGATTGCAGTGAGTTTTGTTTTTGTTTGAGGTTTTAGTTGAATGGTTTCTGCAATTCTTTCCAGTAGTTCTATTTCCTTTCCTGCAAGTGTGATCTTGAGTGTTTGATTGATTTTAGTCAGCGAGTGATTTTGATTTTAGAACTGTGTTCAGAGCGCTTTGGATGTTTGAAATGTGATGGTGATGATTTTTTTATGTTGACAGTGAGTAGTACAACAACTTGCATGTTATTAGAGATATTTTGACATTGAATATTGTTAGTTAACATTGCTACATGCATATACTTTACATAGTAACAATTAAATAAAAATCATATACTTTACATAGTAACAATTAAATAAAAATACTTACTCTGGCTGACAATTTGTATGTGTGTGTAATTAATTGGTTCTAATTAAAACATAATTAATTCCTGCAACATTTTGTTAGAGGTTTTAGAGGTACATATGTGTGACTAGCATTGTTCTTTTGATGCATTGTGAATAAGCGTGTTAGATGTGTTCCTAAATCTAAGGTGACAGGGTGGTAAGACAAGAGGTAAGAACCTTCACATCACTTTAAAAAATTGTAGTATCAGCCTCATAAGGGTCACGACACATAGGATTAAATGAATATATAAGAATAAAATCATGGTGCCCCCAAAAATACTAGTCAAGCAAGTACAAGAGGAAAGGCAAGTACAAGAGGATGTAGATGAATTGATAATCAAGACCTATGAAGTGTAACATTCATAGGCAATCTAATTTAAAAAGATAAGGTAGAATCATCTACCCCAAGAACAACTTATAGGAAGACAAGATCCCACAAATATTTTCCTTAAAGGTTAGAATCTCTAGGGCCATATATGTTGGGAGAACATATTTGGGAGGTAGAATCTTGTGATCCTTTTACATCAGAAGCAAGCCCGAGGATTTTTATTCACTTGTATATGCAGAGGAGGAATATCAGGACTTATTAGAAGGCCAAGGAGGTAAAAACAAGCATAATTTGGAATATCACAAATTAATTCCAAATAAATGGCCTCCTTATCATTTTGTTCCAGACTCCGCAATTGTTATGAAATATCTTGAGAAACCACTGGAATACATTTCTCATCCAAAGAAACAACAAAAACCTGAACTTTTTTGGCATGATCCTCAAGCTTCAAAGGCGAAAAATATGGTAGAATACAAATCCACCACCTTTGAGTTCCCTATTGGATATTTCCAAGGACAATATCCAATGAAGAATATTCATTTATCGTCCCTTCTAGTTTTCCAATGTACTACAATGAATATCCAGAAACCTTTCTTTTTTAGTTTGATGTCCTATGTAGGAGTTATGATTACACCATATATGCATAAAAGATAAAAAAATTCCCTGCTACTCTAAAGATAACAACTTTAAGAAGGTTTACGGGGCTTGGTGTGTGTTTATCTTCTCATGGGATGATATGAAGAAAACCTTCTTGGAGAAGTACCAGGATTACTACTAGACTCGGGATCAAAGGGAGGAGTTATTTTGGATGTCATGTAGAGAGGAGGAAATCTTGTAATACCATATAGAATTCATTTAATGTAACTTATACAAGGACATTTTGAAGACAATTTTGATTAGAGCAATGAAGGAAGACAACTTGGATATGTTAAATCTCATGGGGAAAGGGGATATATCTAAGGAACCCTCTGATGAAATTTTTGCACTTTGTTTCAGAAGCTCTAGAGGATGAACGAGAAATAAAACATTGGTAAAATATGCTTCTGCCATAGTAAATAAATTAGATAATAGTGGGGTGAAAAAAGGAGGGATTGGAAATTTGTTTGAAATTTTCAAAACTGATATCATGAGCTATTTTTCCTCTCATCTAGATATGTTATAGGTGAAACAAAGGCATATTGAAGTTGAGTAATATTTATTCATATTCTTCCCCAAATGCAGAAAGAAACATCCTCTTAGGAAATTCCCACTCAATATAATAGAAATCGGTAACATTCATGAACAATATCATTCTACAGGACACTGTCCAGCATTGCTAGGATTAAATGTATTTTTAAAGGAATTGAATGAAGAGGATAAAACAACATACTTCATCAGCTCCAAGAAACCATGGTAACCTCAACCACCAGGTGCGGTCGAAGATCCTTTATATTCTTTTATTGTTTGGTATAATATGTATAATATTCAACAAGTTTCTCAATAAATCCAATATCATGCAGATCCTTGGAAATTTCCTAACCCTCCTTTGGTCCAGTATCGAATTCCCTAGTTGCAATGGCCTTCTCCAAACCAATCACTTCCATGGATTCAATGATGGTGTGGAACCTATTTTCTAGGAAAACTTCCTATGGATTTAATGATATAGTAGCAGCAATTGCAGCTTCCTTCTAATCTATAGTAAGTAACCCTCCTTTATAACCTCAATTACTTGTACAACCTAAACCTAATCCAAACAATAAGGTATCACAACAAGTTGAAGTGCCAAATTTCTCCACTTACTGTATATCCTCTATTCGATGTAATGAAGTACAATTATGGTAAAGGAAAATCGTAAAATTTGAGAGTTTCCCCTGTCATCCCAGAAAATGAAGAAGATAGTTCACCTAGAAAGGAAACACCAAATCAGGGATCGTTGAATGAATAATAGGTTAAACCCTTTGTAATAGCAAATGATATTATTATTATTGAGCCCACTATAACAGTCAATGCCATTGTAATATATGATGTTTTTGATACAACTAAATCTCTTGTGGCAGTTGATGTCAGTGCTACTGTAGAGGTTATAACAATTGAAGCTACTATCAATACTAAGACTCTTTTACATCCACCATATCAAGAAAGATTAACCATATCTAAGGCTACCCCTCAACCCGAGTTTGATTTTCTAAGAGAATTAAAGAATTTACATGTCTAAATTCCAATTAGAGATTTTCTAATATAAACAAAAATAGTATGGGCAAGAAACTTGGTAGGAAACCCCGAGATCCACCCATTGTGCATGTGGTGGGAAAGTTATCAAAATTGATGTTGGGGTACATTCCACCTACCAAGTATGAATATCCTAGGAATCCAACAACGGTTTTTTATATTGGAGGAATAGTGATTCTAAATACTTCAGTTGACCTAAGTTTTACAATTAATATAATGACCAGGGAAACCATTGAGTTTTTAAAGGTTCACCAATATAATACCAACCCCTTGTAGGTTTTAACCCTGTACAGAAATTACCTGCAAACAAATTCTTAAAATAGAAAAATATACAATGGTGAGAACATAAAACAAATATTCACATATATTTTCCCCTAGATCCCAAAACCAGGACTACTAGATTGATTTTCCATTATATTCCTTTCATTGTTACAATACATATATATACATGTCGAAGCATTCATAAACCTCAATCCATTAACCCTGGATTATAACATAACAGTAGTTCCCTTGACCGGATCTAAAAAATACCAAGGGTAGAAAACCATAATGCCCAAAACCATGTGCAAATCCCATACACAAAACCATGGGTAGGTCTGCCCAACTATTATTAGGTCGGCATAAATATAAAATGCTCAAGGTGTTTCCCCGAACCCCGTGCAAGGGAGCTACCACCCCCTGCAAACCCCTTGACAGGGGGGGCTGCCACCCCCCTGAGCAACGTATAGCACATGCAGCTGGTCAGGGAAATAATATAACATACACCCAACACCCTTGATGTGATGGAACTGGTCGATAGGTGTAAAATTTGGCTTGAGGAGATTTTAGAGGATACAGTTGTTGAGTATGTTGTCATTAATGTCAAACCGGGTGAAAATTTGGTGCAGGATATCAAATCATGTGCAGGGTATCATCATTGATGTTGGTATCCATGGATGAGATGATGTAGTGATGAAACCCTTGCTCTAGGTTTTGGATCCCATAGAAAGTGAGCACAACCCACATTTGTTAAGGATTTTGAAGTTGCAGATCAATAATTTTCCTTGGATACCCTCACCATTGGTTTCTATTCATCATGTCGATTCCAATAGGATGTGGATCGTCACCAGAGGCCTCATTATTCAATAGATATGCTTGGTTAAGGTTCCAATCCCCTTGATGTTGGTAAAAATTCCCAAATGGTTGTTGATGTGGCAACATAGACTTTTTTGGGGCTATGGCACATATCATATGAAGCTTTATTGAAAGAATGAATTTAAATTTTGTTGGAGGAAGCACATTTAAATTTTGGATGTCCAACGAATTATCATGGTTCAAAAACCTAGAAGAAAATCCAATATAATTCAAATTTATATACTCCAAATTTTGGAGGGAATTTTGAATTAAAATTTCATTAGTTTCCATCCTAAGTGGTAGTCGGCCTACTCTAAAGAGTGTCCTTTGTAAATCTATATAAACGAAGACATTAAGATCCTAAAGGGAATTGAACAAATTGAGATTCCTCTCTAAAATAAACTCTCTCTTCCTCATTTGTGACCAAGAGGGGAAATAAGGGTTTTGATTTGTTATTTTTTGCTTGTGGCTCCATGGTTTCGCTAGGTTTATGTGACTTCTTGTAGGTGGATTTGACAATTTTTTGAAGGATCTACTCTAAACTTGGCTACGCTTATTACCTTCATCTCATGGCATGAAATCAATGCCTTTTCTGAAGCAATATCTCACATATCCGTGACCTATATGATACAAACCTTATGAAGTCAACCATAAGCATACACTTGTGGTATTTCATTACAAACTATTGTATTTATGATCTTCCATCCTCAAATAAATATAATTATTCCTTATGTATAATCTACGAAAGTGGAAGATGATTGTAGCTTTTTTAAAGGGTTTCGTCTTGCATGCACCTCTTGTATGTTTTGTGGATCTTAGAGACAACCAAAGAGACCTGTTGATTATTTGATATAGGACCGTTATCAAGACCCATCGGTCTTCTACCTAAAGAATATTGAGGTATGTACTATGGCATGAAAGTTTGTTTCTAAGTTTGGACACCATGTTAAATGACAAAACAATTGTAGACAAAACCCTGATCGTATTTGAAGAATTAGGGTGGTATTTAAAATCCCTTTTGGCCTTTTTTTCTGATTCATTATTTCCTATGTGGACTTCATCCATTGCATTCAAATTCAATACCTTTTGCAGGAGTAAGGAGCTGCATTGTTCATTGAAGGAAATGTTTCTGAATTTTTTGTGGATGTCTAAGATTCAAATTTGTATCTAATACTTGTGGCCCTGGACCATTTGATGAAGGAAATCCAAATTCTGTGCATAGGTTCTAAGCAGGCAAGAAAGGATCGTTCCATCATTTTTCACAAGTAGTTTTGAGTTATATTTTGAAGAGAATTATGTGTGTGTGAGTCATTTATTCATCAGAACATATTAAGGTACACTAGATATTGGAATTAAGTCTCTTGGAATCCTTATGTAAAGGATTTAACACTAGTTTGGAATCCTTATGTAAGGTTTGAATGACCTTAAGAACTATTACATACACATTCTTCAAACTTGAAGCATTGCAAGGACAAGGTAACTTGCGGAATATTATACATAGGATATTTTATTGTCATTGTTGCTCATCTAAAGAATGATTGTAGTAAGAAGATAGAAGAATAAATTAGTTTATAGTGGCATAAAATATTCTTCAACACAGTCATTTCATTATCATATAAAAGAGTGTCTTTTGTATTACAACAAGTTATAAGGGTTTCAAAGTTAACAGTCCCATTTTTTTTATTTTTATTTTGTAACAGCAGTAAGACATTGACCATCATGATAGTAGGGATTTTATAATATTATATGATATAGTAACCTTCAGTGAGAGTAATCTTGATGATAGTAGTAACCTTTTATGTGTAGTAGAGTCCTTGATCTTGATGTGGCAGTGTCTGTAACATGGCAGTGACCCTTGATGTGACAATAATCTATAGGACAATGACTTGACAATGATGGTGACCTTGTTTTAGTATATAACAAAGTTACTTGATATGAAAATAACCCTTGATATGGTAGAAACCCCATATGGAAATGATGGGAGTGAACTAAATACAATGAACTTGTTGACAATGAAATTATGAGATAGAGACAATGAGACAATGATCAATATACAGTAACGTTAATAGTGACTTTGATCACAGTGACCTTGATTAGTAATAATGATCTTGGTATATGGTAATAGTTACCTTTATGTATGTGACAGTGCCTCTTTGACAGTAATTTTGTAACAATATCTCCTCGATAGTGATGATAACAATGATGATGTTGTGACAGTCCCTCCTTGATAGTGATGATTGTGACAATGATGATATTATGATAGTCCCTCCTTGACAGTGATGATGTTGTGACAATTCCATATGATGACATTTACATAATTGAAACAATGAGAGTGTTGAGGTTGTTTTTAGTTGCAGCATGTAAGCAGTTATAGATCGCGGGCCTATGGTAGCAGCAGTAGTAAAGTGAGAGAAGAAAGTGGTAATAACAACAACAGAAGTATCAAAAATGAAAATAATGGACAATTGGAGTATTGGAAATAGTTGTAGTAGTGGGCAGCTCGAGTTGTAGTAGCAGTAGTGACAGTAAGAGTGGATAATGGTAGAAGAAGCAATAGCAATTGAAGTGGTGGATTGTAGTTGGGTCATTGTCCCTAGTACAAGAGCCCAAGCTCTTTCAGGGATAATTTTCTTCCTTCCATAATTTTTGGTAAAAACCTTGGGGATTCTTGTACTTCCTTCCAGTTCAACTAGTAAATTTGTATGTAAACCATACATAACCAAAGCTTGTTGAGCAAAATCTCTTATGTTTTATCTTTCTATGTGATATTGTTTTGTGCTTGTTTAATTTCTATGAATGTTTTAAATAAACTACCCAATTTTGAAATTAAGGGAAATATTGATTCCCCCCCTTCTCAGTATTTCCAATAATAATTATTTCAGTTGACTCTTGGGAGTACCCATTCAATTTTTTTGTGTTACATCCTAACACATGCTTGAGATGACACCCTTGAATCCAGGAATACCTTGGTTAGCCACTACATATGTGTTATCAGTTGTATATCAATTTTCATGACCATATCTAATGGGAATAAAACTAAGAACCTTATTATTTATCCTCCAACCAAGCCAAGTGTCAATCAAGAGACCCATATATTGCCTAAATTTGAGCCAAACATATATGATACAAGGCCACTCCTTACTATTGGCAAGACCTTATATTTCAAAAATGAAATAAAGGATGATACCATCAACAAAATTATTAATGACCCCTCCACTATTACCCATCCAGTGTCCTAGCTATTGAGATCTATTATGTATGAAACCAGTGAGGATGAAGCTATTGACGATATTATTACAAAAGAAATATCCACCTCCCCAAGTCTTGAGAGTATTCCAGTTAAAACTAAGACTAGAAATAACTTGAATATTAATGATAATTTATTTCCTCAACAAACAGAGAAGTTGGTACAATTGTTGAGAAAGTACAAATAAGCCTTTGCATGGGACATAGGGACATGAAGGGTATTCACCCTAGTTTATGCAATCATCATATCTATTTAAAATGGGTTCCCATCATGTCTAATAACCTAAAGGAATAATGAACCCAACCTTTAAATATGTTAAAGAAGAATGTCAAAAAATTTGAAATGCAAGTTTCATCAATCCAATTGCTAACAGTCAATGGGCATCTCCACTTGTTGTTGTGCCTAAGAAAAATGGTAAGTGGATAATCTATGTTTATTACAGGGAGATTAACAAATCCACTTAAAAGAACCATTTAGCATTGCCTTTTACTGATTAGTTCATTGACACCTTGCCTTAGAAAGTTTTTTTTTTCATTTCTTGATGGCTTCAGTGATTATAATCAAATCCAAATTTCCTTTGATGATTATGACAATGCCACCTTTACCTTCCCTTGGGGTACATTTTCCTATAGATTCCTTCCATTTGGACTCTATAATACACCAACGACCTTCCATTGAGCTATGTTAAGAATATTTTCTGATATGGTTAATGTAATATTTCCTCTAATTAAATTCTGTTGAGTTCCAAATTTTTGCAATTTTGGTGGTGGACAATTTTTGGGCATAAGACTTAGGAAAAGTGGATGAGGGACATAAAATTAAATTTTGTGACAAAGGAGGCTCCAAAACATTAGAAATAAGGAATAATTATTTGTAAGGTGAAATGTGGGCACCACCTCAAAGGAGAAATTTGAACTCCTTGAGGAATTCAATGTGGAGGGAAGAGAGAAGAGAGGGAGGTTGAATGGGAGGGCCCACAAGGAGAGATAAGGGTAGCAAGGATAAATATAAGAGGGGAGCTTCATTTTGGGGTCTTTTCCAATTTTAAAACTCAACATTTTTCACTTGAGTTATTGAGCCAAGTCAATTAGTGTTGTTCAATACAAGGGAATTTACCATTGCCTTTTACCGATCAGGTCCTTAATGCCTTGCCTTAAAAAAAAAAAAAAAAAAATCATTAATTGATGGGTTTAGTTATTATAATCAAATCCATATTTCCCTTGACTATTAGAAAAATACCACCTTTACCTTCCCTTGGGGTTCATTTTCATATATACTCCTTCCTTTTGGACTTTATAATGCACCAACAACCTTCCAATGAGCTATGTTAGGAATATGTTCTGATATGGTTAATGTAATATTCCATCTAATTAAATTCTACTAAGTGTGTTCCAAAGTTTTGCAATTTTTGTGGTGGACAATTTTTTGGCGTAAAACTTAGGAAAAGTGGATGAGGGACAACAAATTAAATTTTGTGACAAAGGAGGCTCGAAAACATTAGAAAGAAGGAAGAATTATTTGGATGGTGGAATGTGGGGACCACCTCAAAGGAGAAATTTGAACTCCCTTGAGGAATTCAATGTGGAGGGAAGAGAGAAGAGAGGGAGGTCAAATGGTAAGGCCCGCAAGGAGAGGGAAGGGTAGCAAGGATAAATAGAATAGGGGTGCTTCATTTTGGGGTCTTTTCCAATTTTAAAACTTAACATTTTTTCACTTGAGTTTCTGAGCCAAGTCAACAAGTGTTTTCAGCACAAGGTAATTTCTATGTGTAGACTGATGTAGTAGAGGGAGGAGAAATTAATTGGAGGAGCAGATACAGTGCTTACTAGTTTCTGAGGATCTAGAGGGGCTTTGTTTAGAGATTTTTCCAGATACTTGAGGTGATTTGCAGGGACAATTTTTGGGCTAATAATCAAGGTGAATTTTCCATATCCAAGGAATGCGCAGAGGGTGGTTGGTTGTGCATGTGCAAGAATTTGGAGAGTTGAGCAGTTGTGGTGTTGTGGCAGAGAAATTGGGGTTAGATTTGGTGGAATTATTGAGGAGAATTTTAGGATTTGGGAGCCCATTTGGTAGTGTTATTTCTAGGTGGTCCCAGGGCCTTATTCAGAAAGTGCACCAAACTAAATTTTTAGAATTTTATGAGCACATTTGAGGGAAATTTTCTCATTTCTTATATTGCGACTACAACATAAACTTTTTGGGTTAGCGCAAAAATTGGAGAAAAGATTTCCAGCATGTGGGAATTATTATTATCACATGGGTTTTTCCTTAATTGTTGAAGCAAGCCCAAGTTTCTCTATTCCTATTTATTTTTACTCCATTCTGCTAAAATTAATAAAATGGATAAGTATTTTTGTGCAATTTCTAGTGTAATCTGATATTTTATGTGTGCGCTGGAATTTTTGGTTGCATTTGCATATTTTTTCTTCAGTTATCACTTAATAATTCCAACATCAATATTACATTGGCATAAAATTTGTGACCTAGCTAGCTATGGGGAAAAATCCTTTCTATGAACCCATAAGACAAGAAAAATATAACCTACTAAAGGCATAGATATAGGAGCAAAGATAGGGAATTGGAGATTAGCCTAGATCCAAAGGTTCCTATGTAGGAAATAGTTGAAATAGTCATGGGGGACACTAGTAAGGAGGACATGGATGTTAAAATATTCTTGAAGGTCCTAAATTTAATATCCAAAAATAGGGAAAATCAGAAATATTGGGAATATCTTATAATATCCCAATTTGGACTGCTTAGCAAGGCATGCCTGAAAAATGCATTTTTCAGGAATGTATGCTATAGCACTAGAAATCAGCCCTTGGATCCCTTAGATCTGATAATCTAAGACCCAAATCCAAGAGGAGATCAGAAACAAATCAAACTAGGTGGGTTAAACAGATCTCCCACACCTAGTATGGCTTGGAAATTGCCCAAATAAGGGACTGCAACAATCTTTAATAACACTGCTTCAGAAATAATGCAGTTTTAAGGAACAACGTAGAAGACCAATATGATAGCTCAAAAATAGCTTATACAATAGTAAATCAGATTTACAATGTGGCCCATACAATGTACAAGAGAAAGATAGAAGACTATAATGAGAAAAACCCTCAAAAGAGGTGCTGCAACAATTGTATTTCACTGTAAAGCCTTGACAGCGTTATTTTTATGAGCATACAGCAGTTGTAGGTTACAAATCAGATCTAGAATAGATCTTTGTACAATAGATTAGATCTATATCAGATCTTTACACTAGTCTGTCTCTATTTTACATACCCCTTGGGTTTTTCAGCAAAACATGAAGCATATGGAGTAGATCTGAGATCTCATGCAGCAGATCTGCAGAATTCCTGAAGCTTATATAGGATTATTCAGATCAGATCTGAATATGACATGGATAAGAACAAAAATCCATGGATCACCACTGTGAGAAACAAATTCTCATCACTATAGATCACTCCTTAGATGTTGCCAAAACTCCCTGCAACTCTCCTCTTGCAGATAATGCATTCTTCGAAGACAAACTACGTTGTAGACTTGATGAACAATTTGGCCTAATGCCAAGGTATGGATCTGAAGCTCTGAGGATCCAATACACTCTTTCCAGTGGGATAGAAGGCTTTCCCACTGAAAAGAGGCACTAGAATGACGTAGATCTGAACAGATCTAGCCTCCACTTACTACAACTTACAAAGACAACCAAACCCTCAATAGGAGCTGCATTGTAGTTGGAAGTAGAAGCTTGGCCAAATGCCTGATAGTGGACAAGAAATGAAAGACTCTTCCAAGAGGCCTCTCAAGGAAAGAGGTGGGATTCCCGATCAGGAACACCCAAGTGCTAAACAACACTATTCTCAGCTAAACATCTAGAGAATGAGAAGTGTCTAAATAGAAAAATCCTTTCAATACAATATGTTCAACAACCCTCTTCTGTTGTTCTCCTCTTTCTTTTATAGGATGAAAGCCTTGCAAAACCCTAAACCATCTCAAAGGTTTAGCTCCTTTCACATGTGTAGCCTCCAACTAGATCTGCGTTGTGCATCTAGGAGGTACATTGCATCTCGACAGTGTTGTGGATTTGGTCCTGTTGACCCAGTCAATTGTCACAATCCCTTTCACACATAAGGGAGTTTTATTAAGGCAGCCCATATTTAGCCTTGTTCATATGGGCATTGATTTATTTTGTTGTTTAAGGAGTTTAATTTTTCCTCCTTTACAATTTTATTCTTGCAACAAGACACATGAAAACAAAATTTCATATTCCGATTAGCTTGGGCTAATTGAGAATATTACAGTCCTCCCCTCCACAATGTTGCTTGTCCTCAAGCAACTGATAGAGTGAGTGCTGCAACTCCTTCCCTCTTCCATTGGTGACTCCATCAAATGATAAGTCTTCTCCATGAGCTAAGTGTTCACCAATCCATTCTTCCATGAATTGTTTCTTCAATGTTTTTATGAGAGGTAAATGACCCATCCCATAAGGAGTTAAGAACTCAAATGAAACAATCATGGTTGAACCAAAACTTTCCCTGAAACATGTAGCATAAGGTACATGGAGATTCTCAATCCCATGTGGCACATACATGCTCCACATCCTCCCTCCATATAAGCCCATAAATAGTACAAGTACATCATCAATGTATGGAAGAAAAACTTGGGTGATCTGGGGGATGGAAGAGGGGGAGAGAGGGGGGATGGGGGGATCTGAAGGATTGAGGGATTTGGATAGAATCTCAAAGGGATTGGGTCCCAGGAAAGGAGAGGTTTCAGGGATGGAGGAAGAGGGTTGGGAAGAGGTTCTGATGGTAGGTGAGGGAGGGCCAGATGAAGGGGGTGGAGGAGGAGTAGGCTGAGATTTGGAAGTGGTCTTTTTTTTCTTGACTTGCCCCCATTTTGGGTCTTGGTTTTCTTCTACGTGTTTATCTTTTTCTTATTTTTTGCTGCATCTATTAGCGAAATGACCATACTCATGACATACCTTGCACTTGAATGGAATTTTTTCATAGTCCAGCTGCTGAATATGCATCCAGTTATCGACCTTGAGCTTGATGGCTTTCGGGAGTCCTCTTCCTAGATCTACTTCAACACATATCCTTGCGCATGCTTGCATATTGTCCTTTGGTTCGCTTCTATCAATGTATTTGCCAATGACATTCATGATTGTTCGCACCGATTCATCTCCCTGACGATGCAAGGGGAGATGGGGTAGCCTAACCCATAACTGAACTACATTAGGGACATCCAATTCCGGGTCAAAATCAGGTGTCCATCTATTCAAATATAATCCTGTGGTGTCCATACTTCTGAAGATGAGGTCTCGGTCGTCCTTGGATTCGAAATGGAAGGTGTAGTAACCTCTGCCACAAAATCGAATGGATATTTTTCCTTGGGTGAACTGAGCCTAGTTTCGTTCAACCCATTTTTGAATAGTCTTGGGGAATGGCCAAAGTCCAGTGAACTGTCCAACCAAACCTTTCTCAGCTAAAGAGATTGTTGCTTTTCAAGGTAGGTTTGGCGGCAGGATGATCTCATGGATGATCATGGTATTAAAGATAAATATCACTTGTCAAAATAAATAAAAAATAAAACACAAAAAATTTCAAAAGAAAATAAAAAAGGGAAAAAATAAAAAAAACACACACAATTTAAAGAACAAAGATTAAAAATTAACCCAAAACAAAAACAAATTTTATTTTTTTAAGTTATAAAAATAATAATAATAATAATAATAAAACCACATCGCTAAAAAAATGATAAAAAAAATAATTACAATAAAAATAAATAAATTTAAAATAATAATAATAATAATAATTAAAAATATATATATTAAAATATTAAAAAAACTAAATTTAAAAAAAATAAATTTAAATTTAAAAAGAAAATAAAAATAAAAATTTAAAATAATAAAACTTTACATTAAAAAAATAAAAAATTGTGTGTAAATCTATGAAAATACATTTTTAAACAAAAAAAAAAAAAACAAAACAAAACAAAACAAAAATCATTTAAAAAAAAAAAATCACTTTTGTGAAAATAAAATTCCAAGATTTTTAGGCATGGTATTAAAGATAAATATCACTTGTAAAAATAAATAAAAAATAAAACAAAAAGAGAAAATTTTGAAAAAAAGAACACAATTTAAAGAAAAAAATAAAAAATTAACCCAAAACAAAAACAAATATTATTTTTTTAAGTTATTAAATAATAATAAAAACAAAAACCACATCATTAAAAAGGATAAAATAAATAATTACAATAAAAAAAATTAAAATAATAATAATAATAAAATAAAATATTAAAATAAAAAATAATTTAAATTTAGAAATTTAAATTTAAATTTAAAAATAAAATAAAAAATTAAAATAATTAAACTTTAAATTAATTAATTAATTAATTAATTAATTAATTATATATATATATATATATATATATATATATATATATATATATATATATATATATATATATAATTAATTAAATAATAATTTAAATTTAAAAAATTGTGTATAAATGTATGAAAAATACATTTTTAAATAATAAAAAATTAACAAATTCATATATATATATATATATATATATATATATATAAACAATAAATAAATAAAAAATAAAAATAAATAGAAGCCTTGGGGCCGCAGGGCTCAATTGACGGGTGGCGGAGAGCTGGAATCGACCTCCGTGGCCCCCAGGGCAGGGCGGCGGCAAATCCTGGAATCGACCCCTGCCATCCTACCGACTGCGGGGCTTGGGCAATAGGGAGTGGAGAGTTGCCCGAAATCGACCCCCGCGGTCCCCAACGCGGCGACGGTGATTCCCTGAATCGATCCAAAGCGACGGTGATTCTCGGAATCAACCCCCGCTGCCCTAGGGATCGCGAGGCTCAGCCGACTAGCAACTCTTCGTCGCCCATCGACCAAGCCCCGCGGCCCCTAGGGTGGCAGCTGTGGGCGACAACGATGATTTTTATTTATTTATTATTATTTTTTTTCATTTTTTATTTAATATTTTTTTTAATTTAATTTTTTTATTTTGTTATTTTTTTTAAATTAAATTATTTATTTATTTATTTATCTTTGTTTTACTAATTTTTTTATTTTTTTATTAATTTTTTTTAACTTTAATTTATATTTTTAAATTTGTTTTTTTATTTTATTTTTTTAATTTTATTTTTAATTTTAATTTCAAAATTTTATTTACCTTTTTTTTTTTTTCGAAATTTTTAATTTTTTAATTTAAAAAAAAAAAAGAATTTTTTTTTTTTAATTTGGAAATTATATATATATGCTTTTTAAATTTTCTTTTTAATTTTCTTTTTAATTTAAATTTTTATTACAATGTTGCTTTTAATTTTTATTTTTATTTTAAATTTAAATTACCGTTTTCTTTAATTATGTTGTTTCTTTTTTAACTTGAAATTTTTTTTTTCTTTAAATTATGAGTTTTTTGAATTTAATTTTCTTTTCTTTTCTTTTTTCTTTTTTTGAATTTTTTTGTTTTTTATTTATTTATTTTTAAATTTTTTTGTTTAAATTTTTTATTTTTACAAGTTATTTTTGTTTTGTTTGCACTTTTATTGGTTTTTTTTTTCTTTTTTTTTATATTTGATTTTTTTTTAATGTTTTTTTAATTTTATTTTTATGTATTATTACCAAGATGAAAATCACCATTCTAAACAAAAAGGATTGATGTTGCATCAACACTTTTCAAAATTAGCATGAAAATCATTAACATTTTAAAACAAATGTTCATACTTGATAAATAAAAAAAATTTAAGTGCTAAAAAAATGATCAGTTTTCTAAATCAACATGATATTTAAAAAAAAAAATTCAAAGAAAATTTGAAGTTCCAAAAATGTGCTCCAGCAAAAAATAAAAATAAAAATAAAAAAATATGTTATTCTACATCACCACTTTTCAAAATCAACATGAAAATCATGACATTAAAAAATAATGATAATAAAAAAAAATAGAAATAAAAATTAAAAAAAATAACAATAATAATTAACATGCCAAAACTATGCTCCAAAAAAAGGGTGATTTTTCATCACCATTTTTCAAAATCGGGTGTTTTTTTTGCTACCTTAAAAAAATGGGTACCAGGTAATTTTCTGGTTTGATCGGTAACTATGTTATATATGCCCATCCGGGTTATGTTTATAATGTCCACCCAAATCTGCCTCAGCTTGGTTCTACTAATGCACCGGGGGCATCTCATGTCGCTGAAGGTATCGTTGGATCTCTTTCCCACCCTCAACCATCACCATATCCTTAACCTCCTATGAGTTATGGTCAAGCTGAGAAGGGGACTAATTCCACTTACACCTATCCTCCTCTTGATCCTTCGTGTGTGAAATCTTACCAAGGTACAAGCACATCATATGCATTTCCCCATCTACATCAGTCAATGTGAGGGCCAACAGTTTCTCCACTTGGTTATCAAAATGTTTCTATGAATCCTTATTATCCTTATGCACTGCCCAGCGCTCTAGCCCCACCAACACCAGTGCATCAACCTTCCATGCCTCCACATTATCTGCCACAATAGAAACCACCTCCAGAGAATTAAGTGTATGCTCAGCAAAGTACTACCAATCCCCCTAACACCTAGAGAAGAAATAATGGGAAGGGTAACCAGAATCAACAACCTCAAGGTAACCAAGGCAATCAAGGTCAACAACCTAATGCCCCTAATGGTGACCAACCTAATCTCACAACCCAATAATAGGGCGGACAACCCAAGTAGAACAAGGCTCTTAGAACCAATAAACTGTGTCCTTGTTGCATAGTTTTTGGCCATTATACTCATGAATGTCCCCTTTTGCCTCAAATGCATCAGGCATGGGAAGCTCAAGTAGTTGCTTCTAGAGGACCTCATCCCATCGCTACCCCTCCTCCCCCTCCCTCTTCATCACAACCAAAATTGCTTACCAATCCATTCTGTTATCCTCCACAATGTCCCAAGGCTGATAATGGAAATCGATGAAGGTAACCTCAAACCACTTGTGTAATGTTCCTAATTAGCCCAAGCTAATAGGAATATTTAAATTTTTTTTTATTTTCCATTTAAGAATAAATGACTAATGGAGGACATGTAAAACTCCTTAGATCAATGAATAAATCAATGCACAATGTGAAAAAATCTATATCTGATCCATTTACATAAAATCCACTTGCATGTGAAACAAGTTTGAGCTATTTGACTGGGTCAACAAGACCAAATATATAGCGTTGTCTAGGTTCAATGTATCTCCTAAAGGGGCAGCGCGGTTCTAGAAGGAGGACCTCATGTGAAATGGGTTAAGTGATTCAAGGTGGTTTAGGGTTTTTCACATCCTCATCTTATAAAAGGAAGGAGGAGGCTCAAGGAAAAGGTTGTTGAATGTATTTGATCTTCAATAATTTGTCTGCTTAGACAAATTCTAGTTCTCTGGGTTGTTTAGCAAGAGACTAGTGAGGATCTCCTATTGGGGAATTTTTCATCCTTCCATTGAGTAGCTCTTGGAGGGTTTGTTCTTCTTCTCCACTATCTAGCATATGGCCAAGCTCCATCTCTCTTTGGCAGCGTAAATCCAGTGAGGGTTTCATTGTCCAAGTGAGCTGCAGCAAGTGGAACTCCAGATCTGCAAGATCTAGCTTATATTGGAACCTCTTCTCAGTGAGTGTGTCTTTTAACCTCCTAGAAGAGTGCATCCATAGCTTTTGGTTCAGTATCAGATCTTGGCATCAGGCCAAAGTGTATATTATCATAAACAACACATTTTCTCTCCCTGAACAACGTAATACTTGAGGAGCAGAGTTGTAGGAGTTTTGGAGTTCTCTTGGAGAAGAGATCTCTAGTGGAAAGGATCCTTCCTTTCACTGTGATGATCCATGGATTGGCCAACCAATCCATGTACCCTTCAGATATGATTCATTTTTGTATGTATTTACTACAAAATTTATGAATATTGTTGCAGAACTGTGACTTAGATCTCAGAGCTACTCACTATTGTTGATCATTTGTTGAGATCCCCAAGGGGAGTGTAATAAAGAGCCTATTTGGCTTTCTGATCTGTTATAGATCTATGTTTTCATGTACACATTTTTTTTAGATCTTCAAATAAATAATAAGAAGCTTCAGCCTCCTAAAAATCACGTTGTCCAGCTCTTATGTCTCATTCCATGGTTGCAACACCTCATTTTGAGGCCTTTCTTCATGTAAATCTATGTTTTTCCTAATGTAAATCATTTGAATCATATTCTAAGTTTCCATACTGAATTTATAGCATTATTTCAGCTAAAATCTTCAAAAATTACGCTATCCATGCTTCAGCAAATTTCTGCATAATCTAAACCATGGGAAATCAGGGTTTTCTAGCCTAGTTAGGAAAGGAGGAACTGTTTAACATACAAAAAAACCTTTGCTTTTATTGAAATTTGACATGGAAGTCCCTCATAACCCTAGCTATCAGATCCAACTACTTTCCCCTCTTATTTTTATGCATATTTCATAATGCACTCATTTTAGGGCATGAAAAGTTGCTTTTTCTCACCTTTTTTAGAACAAAAGTTGAGTAAAGGTTTTTGTAGCATTTGGAAATTGTTTTTGAGTGTTTATTAACACATTTAATGGTATATAAAGCACACATCCCTAAAAAATGTGTTTTTCAGGCCTGTCTTGCTGAGCATTCCCAAGTGGGAACATTACAGTGGTATTAGAGCAAGATCTTTGGCTTAGCCTGTGGCTTCAAGACAAAGTGTTGTAGAGAAAGGAGCAAGGTCAGAATTATGAAGAAGATGAGTTTTATGAAGAGCCTCTTCAAGGAGGGTAGACAGACAAAGGAGAAAGAAGAAGAAAATGAAACTCCTAGAGGGTTTCAAGGAGAAGAAAGTTACAGTGAGACCTATAGAAGGTTTCAAGAAGGAGAGGAAGACCCATGCACTTCCTACCCTCACAAAGAAGATGAATTGTATATGAAAAATAAGAGCATGGCTCCACCACTTGGAAGAATGACAAAAGAGGAGATCTCCCTGCTCCTTTTCTGGACTATGAAGGGTATTAAAGAAGATCTCAAGGAGATTGAAAGGGTGGAGACTTGTACCAGTGCTGTCACAACCTTGGAGGAGCATCCTTCATGTTCAACAATGGAAGAAGACTACATAGTTGCAGAAGAAGCTGTTGCTTCTACATCCCACCAAGGTATGATTAAAAATCCATCTGTTGTCATCTCAGCACATTGCGTGAAGAGATCTACACTTTTGTATGCTGTTGATTTAGAGCAACAAAGTTGCACTGCGCTGTGCAAGAGAAGTAAAGAAGGAAGGAAGCACCATTCCTCATGGGGGCATTCAAATTGTAGCTTCATTCATGAAGCAATGGAGGAAAATTTGATGAATGGTAGACATCTTGAAGTGAGAAACCTTTTCTCCTTTCTAGATGCCTCTTTCTCAATGAGCATTCCCCGGCTCAAAGAGAAACTTCTACCTATAGAATATCTAGAACCTCAATGGTTTTGGAAGGATATAGATGAGAGGTATTTTCTTGAAGATCTCAAAGGGATTGCATTTAAAAAGCCCTTGAAATGCAGAAGTTGTAAAACCATGAGGACACAAAGAGGATATGGGGAAGAGGGCCAGCCTCATTCCTATCCATTGCAGAAGGTTGAAACACCTAGAAAGGTGATTGGATTGCGTAGTGGAAGCATGGAGGGTCTTCTCCACTCATGTATTCAATCATCTATCATTAAGGATGTCTCATTATATGAATATTATGGCACCATCCATGGGCAGCATGTGTCATCACTATCAAAGGATGAGACCCTAAAGATTGTAGAAGGAAAATAGGAGGGCAAGCTTCACATGGTAAGAAAAATTTGTCCCTCTTTATTTCAGCATAAGAATGAAAAAAGAAGGCAAAGTGATCTATTCAAGCAAAGCAAGGACACATCATTCCATAGATCCTTCCATGATCCATGCCTTGATGTCTCCTTACTTGGAGGAATTCCACCAAGGAGTTCCCATGATGAGCAAAAGAGAAAAGTGTTCCCTCAACCTTGTGCATCCATGTCATCTCTTTCTAAGAGGGAAGCCAACACAATATTGTAGACTTTGGGTAAGAAGCATACTTTTTCAAATCACATCTTATTTCATGATTGCATGTATTCTCTTACTTTACATTTGTAGGCCATAACTCCCAAAGGGAGTGTTTTACCTTACAAGCTTCATGGCCAACTATGGGCAAATATTATTTTCAAATATGGCCACTCCCTTGATGGGCTAAGGGAGGTGTTACAACATGATGGGTGCTTCCCTAGGGCACCAAATATACATTTAACTTTCAGCCATGGTGAAATGATGAGGGCAGCAAGTAATTAGCATGCAAACCACTTACCACATCTAGATCTGAAGCAGGGAGGAGATCACCTGCGTTGGTTCCTATTGGGTGAGTTTGGGTACCACCCAAGTTTTTTGAATTTCTTGTCTCATGCCTTGTGTTTCAAGAAAAGAATTAATAAGAAGGAGGGATGTTTGTTTTGGTTGATGAGGAGAGAGTATGGACACCCCATGATGAATTCCATGTCCATACATCTACTTGTATCCATGATGTATGTACATGTATTTCTATTTAGAATGAATATCATAATCATGTATGTACTTTGGGTTGGGAGAAGATGCAACCTTATCATGGGATGGAATAAGGGAGCATGTTTATATCATGATGTTAATTATGCTCCAATCTTTATTGTAAACATGAGAGGAGGAAAGGTAAAATGGGTGGATGTATCGATTGGGAATGCAATCTCCCAAATTCACTTGAATTTCAAGAGGATAGAACCTTATATGGCTGCTACATTATATACTATGATTTCTTATGTAAAAGGTCATGTATTGGGCTTATGTCATGGGAAGGGCTCTCTCACAAGGGAGAACTTGGAGCAAGACATGTGTTGCTTGAATCATGCTCAACCAACACCTATTATCCTCCATTATTTCCAAGCTTTGAAGAAGCTTATGGCAGCAAAGAGGTGGTGGGATGGCCACTTATTGTATCATGATTTGAGGCAGATAGAGGATGGACAAAGCTGGTCTCAAAGGGGGGACTTGGGTCAACATCCAATGACACTTAGTCCACATTTCTGTTGGAGCACCTATGGTAAAAATGATTTTTTCACTATATGAATAGAAGGTTGGGCAGGAAGGCTCACTAGGATCCATGAAGAGAATCATGAAGGTCAAAACTCCTCTTGGCTTCCTGAGAACTACATTTTTGCAGTCCAGGATCAACAGCTCCACATCCATCAACAATGGGAAGAGGGACAGTGTGAGTTGAGTATATTTATCTCTCATTCCCAGCCTTATAGTTCCTAATCAATGCACATGATGTGGATTAATGACTGTTTCTATGAGCTATCAAGAATGCCTCCTCTTATTTGGATGATAACATGGAGAGTAAAGGCTCTTAAAGGGGTTGAAGTACCCTATATTTACAATCTCTCGTGCCTTGAGAAGACCAATGCACAACTTGTAATTCTTCCTTTGTATCTCCCAATTCTTCATGATGATAGCTCTATGGTTCATTCTGGGGAGGAGACAATTCCATTAGAGATTTTGCAGCACTCACCTTATCAGTGGCTTGAGGACAAGAAAAACTTTTGGAGGGGAGGACTGTAATGTTCCTAATTAGCCCAAGCTAATAGGAATATTTAAATTTTGTTTTATTTTCCATTTATGAATAAATGACTAATGGAGGACATGTAAAACTCCTTAGATCAATGAATAAATCAATGCACAATGTGAACAAATCTATATCTGATCCATTTACATAAAATCCACTTGCATGTGAAATAGGTTTGAGCTATTTGATTGGGTCAACAGGACCAAATCTACAGCGATGTCTAGGTTCAATGTATCTCCTAAAGGGGCAGTGCAATTCTAGAAGGAGGACCTCATGTGAAAGGGGTTAAGTGATTCAAGGTGGTTTAGGGTTTTGCACATCCTCATCTTATAAAAGGAAGGAGGAGGCTCAAGGAAAAGGTTGTTGAATGTATTTGATCTTCAAGAATTTGTCTCCTTAGACAAATTCTAGTTCTCTGGGATGTTTAGAAAGAGACTAGTGAGGATCTCTTATTGGGGAATCCTCCATCCTTCCATTGAGTAGCCCTTGGAGGGTTTGTGCTTCTTCTCCACTATCTGGCATATGGCCAAGCATCATCTCTCTTTGGCAGCGTAAATCCAGTGAGGGTTTCATTGTCTAAGTGAGTTGCAGCAAGTGGAACTCTAGATCTGCAAGATTTAGCTTATATTGGAACCTCTTCTCAGTGAGTGTGTCTTTTAACCTCCTGGAAGAGTGCATCCATAGCTTGTGCTTTAGTATCAGATCTTGGCATCAGGACAAAGTTTATATTATCATAAAAAACACAGTTTCTCTCCCTAAACTACGTAATTCTTGAGGAGCAGAGTTACAAGGGTTTTGGAGTTCTCCTGGAGAAGAGATCTCTAGTTGAAAGGATCCTTCCTTTCACTGTGGTGATCCATGGATTGGCCAAACAATCCATGTGGACAACCAATCCATGTACCCTTCGGATCTGATTCATTTTCTGATGTATTTACTGTAGAATTTTGTAATATTTCTATAGAACTATGACTTAGATCTCAGATCTACTCACTATTGTTGATCATTTGCTGAGATCCCCAAGGGGAGTGTAATAAAGATCCTATTTGGCTTTCTGATCTATTATAGATATTTGTTTTCATGTACACATTTGTTGCAGATCTGTAACTAAATAATAAGAAGCTTCAACCTCCTAAAAATCACGCTGTCCAGCTCTTCTGTCTCATTCCATGGTTGCAACACCTCATTTTGAGGCCTTTCTTCATGTAAATATTTGTTTTCCCTAATGTAAATAATTTGAATCATATTCTAAGTTTCCATACTAATTTTCCAGCATTATTTCAGCTAAAACCTTCAAAAATTACGCTATCCATGCTTCAGCAAGTTTCTGCATAATCTAAGCCATGGGAAATCAGGGTTTTCTAGCCTAGTTAGGAAAGGAGGAACTGCTTAACATAGAAAAACGCCTTTGTTTTTGCTGAAATTTTACATGGGAGTCCCTCATAACCCTAGCTATCAGATCCAACTACTTTCCACTCTTATTTTTACGCATATTTCATAATGCACTCATTTTAGGGCAAGAAAATTTTCTTTTCCTCACCTTTTTTAGAACAAAGGTTGAGTAAAGGTTTTTTTAGCGCTTGGAATTGGTTTTTGAGTGTTTCTTAACACATTTAATGGTATCTGAAGCACACACACCTGAAAAATTTGTTTTTCAGGCCTGTCTTGCTGAGCATTCCCAAGTGGGAACATTACAACTTGGGATTTGTTAGCTAGCCCTACCAAATCAGAGAGGGATATCTTTGTGATATTGCAGCAAAAAGATAAATAAATAAGGGTAAAGATATTAGGCTAGGTCTGAGCTCTAGGTTTTTGAAAATTTAGGGGTTTTTATGGATCAAGAGGAGAGGCAAAGGAAACCAGGTCAAATCCGAAAGATTACAATTGCAAGGATACAAAGGGGCATGGAATATATGTTCAATTACACTTAAAGGATTTTCAAATGTAGTGTAGGGTGGAAAATCAGAGGATCAAAGTGAGCATGACAAGCATGAGTTCA
The DNA here is from genome assembly GCA_034641835.2 of Pinus albicaulis. Classification (NCBI taxonomy): domain Eukaryota; kingdom Viridiplantae; phylum Streptophyta; class Pinopsida; order Pinales; family Pinaceae; genus Pinus; species Pinus albicaulis. The sequence continues at coordinate 951,333,165 of CM076580.1, read as the reverse complement.
TTTATTAGAAGATGAGCTACATAAACATGAAATTCCTACCAAAACAGAGCATAAGCAGAAAGAATTATGTTTAAAATATTATAGGAAGATAACTGAAAAAGCATTCATAAAAGTGAATTACAGTAGAAAAAATATGCCACAAAATCATACCACTTGAATCCCTATATATTCGCTGCAATTGAACTTGTATTTCTATAAATGTCAATTGTACACAAGAATCCAAGCCTTCTACTCATTCATGTCCAACCTTGATTATGAATGAAAACTAGATACAAATAGCCAAAAACCATCTTCCCCTCTCTCATGGGTCGAATCCCTCAAGATAGGATCAATTCCCCCAAATTTCTCCAACAAAACCTAAGACTAAGGAGGTTAAAAAAAACATCTCCTTTTAGCCTTTGACTGACCTAACCATCATAAATGAAACTCAAAATTACATCAAGATGGAATTATAAAGCCTATTTAAATTCATATACCTTATATCAACTCAAAACAAGATGAATTACATCATGAAAATCCAGATCTAACTGAAGAAACTCGAAAAATTGAACAACAGGGAAAAGCGCAGTGCCATCTTGCAGAGGACTTTTGACTGCCTTCCTAAGTTCCAAATCCAGATCTGAAGGTACCATTGGAAAAATTAGGATGTATAGTTATCATTAGACTCCTCAAGAAAGAAAAATGGCCTCTCCAAGGCTAAGAAAAATGCAATCTCCCATGGTCACTCCAAAAGCGCAGCACCTGGGTCAAAAATGTGGTAGAAACTGACTTTTTGCATGTTTTTTGAACTTTTCTCCCAGTTTGTTTGCTGAAATAGTACCAAAAGTGGATAGTTGTAATTTACAGGTGATTATATATCATTTGATGTATATTTTTCCTCATTTGGAACTCCTTGGAGCTGCGCTTTTGGCTGAACTGATTTTTTTGTGTTAAGCCAAAAACACCAAAAATTCAAAAATTTGCAAAATTTGCTCAAAATTTCCCAAAAATTGCCCCATGAAGTGAGGAGATGATATTTCAAGCAATGAGGGAGGCCTCGGCCAAAAAATAAAGTTTTTCGTTCTCCTTTTGCCTCATTAGGGTTTTCTTCAATTTCTTCTTCAATTGCTTGATTCTAATTTGAGAAATATTATTCCTTGTGCAATAATGCATGGCCATGTGCCTCTGAAGCTTATTTTTCCTCTTATCCTTCTTAAGAAGCATCTCCAAGTGGAAATTGACCTTGGCAAGACAAAACTACTTATTTTTCTCAATTTCTACTGCAATTAGGTCATCAAAGTCCTCTTGACCTAATGGTGGAGATGGTTCTTTTTGTTTCTCTAGTGCCCTCTTGAGACCTCGTGTTCAGGGTATCCTTGCTCTAACCTGCTCTTCTTGATCCTCTAAATCATCAACATCAACAACTGCCTTACCTTTGGCATCATCCTTCTCCAAATTTGTCTTGGGTTTTCTAAGCAACAATTGTTTGACTTGGAGTTGTTTGTTCTCTTGTTGAAGGAAAGTGATCATGAAATCTGCCTTGGAAAACTTGTCCTTTAGCTCTCTAATATCAACCTCTTTCTCTTGGATGATCTGCTCAGATGATTTGACCTCCTCATGTACTTCTAAATCTGCCATATGAGTGTCAAATTGTACCTATGTTTCTTCATGCAATTGTGCCTCTTGTGCTGGTGTATCTTCAATTTTTGTAGTAGGCTAAGCCATTTCCACACTGGTAGGAGAAAAAATCAGCCTCTTCCCTCTAGTTTAGGTCTTTTTCACCTCAACTCTAAGTTTCCTTGTGATAGGTTTGATTGTGGAACCCACCTCTTGTTGTCTTGGTGAATTCAATGGTGTAGAGTGATTGCTTGACTGAGTTGGAGTAGGCAAGAGTGAAGCTGAATGCATGAAACCATCCCAAGAAAATTTTACTTGTGCAAGCTGATGGTAAACAAGGATTTTCACCAAGCCATGATGAAACAAGCTAGCATGATAATCCTCTCCTTTGCTATGTACCTTCTCTGTCATTTTGACCATGCTTTTGTAAAGGTAGTGAGGTAAGTTGAGAGCCTTTACACCAGTAAAATGCATTAATAGTCTCACGTGATACTGATATAACCTGGCGAATGTACCCTCACATGTGAAATATTTCATTATCATTTTCATGAGAGGGGCATACTTTTCCAGCAAGTGTCTGAATGGAAAGATGTTCTTTGGAGCAGCTTTCTATGGAGGTTTCAAAAACATCTTGTAGTTTTCAATTTCTAGGTCTCTTTTCTTGAACCAAAGTTCGCCATTCTTTGGAATCCTTGCAGCTATGGAAATAGCCTCTACTGAAAGAGTGAATACAACCCCTTCAATGGTCACCTTATCTCTCCTTAGACTAGTGGCAAAAGTTCTTGTGAGCTTGTCATTGAAACCAAGTTCTTCAACCCTTTGAAAAAAGGCAAGGCAACTTGCATCTTGGAATGATTTCTTAAGAAATGGTGTAGTCATAACATCTTGTGTTGTAATAGGTTCATACCTGATGATTTGACCTCCCTTATGCCTCCTTTTCTCTGTAGTTTTTGAATCCATAGTAAACCCCAGCTCACTAGGAGGGTAAATTAGGGTTTAGTGTAGGGAAAAACATGGGATTCTGAGAAGTTTTATAAATGGAGGGGAATGAATTGATTCAAGGGAGTCTAAATTCTTGGGAAAATTTAGGGAGGTATGGATAGATGTTAGGGAGTGGGGGGGGGGGTGGAATTTTAGGAAATGAGTCAGGGGAAAGGGTGAAAAACACAACCCTAGCCTAGGAAAGTGTAGTGTAGGCTAGGGTTTGGAGGAAAATGTTGAAAATGAGGGATAGGGGTGAGGGAAAACGTTTAGGAAGGTATATGAAAGGTGGGGGAGGGTGAGTGAGCTTGAATGTGAGGGTTTTTCTCATCAAATTGACCAAAGAGACCATGAGACAAAGCAGATGCGGAAAACCCTAGGAGAGGGAATTCTAAGCTTTATAAGCATGCAATGAAGTAAAAAGAGGTATATGAGGGACCCACTTACTTGTACTGATGTTCTGGAACCTAAAAATGATAATGAAACCACTGAAAAATGAGAAATTTACCTTCCTAAGGAAAAGCACAGCAATGGTGAGAAAAGTGTGGTGCAACCAGTGAAATGCGCAGCGTAGCAAGGAAACTTAGTTTCCAAAGGCGAGAAACTGATTTTTAGAGGGTGGAAAGATACTTGGTGACAAAAAGATGTATCATGAAGGTGAAATGAGCAAATGACATGTTTGGTTTGTCTTTTAAATGGTTTGAAATCGATTTTTTCTCTTTGGTGATGATGTGGCCACACCTTGTCTTTTCACGAATTAACTTAATTGATTGTGTGCTTCAGCTCTAAAACCTTATTACATATATTTACATCTTGATAAAGGTCCAAATGAACTTTAGAAACATTTATTGAACACTTGTCCCTATTACTACTCCTTTTAATGCTAAATTTGATGATGACATGACTCATTTAGATGACTTTTTGACAATATGACCTAATGATGACACTACATGGAAGGATGAGTTGAATGATGACCAAGATGTCCAAGATACTTTTTCAAAAAGTAATGACCTGACCATGTTGATGTGTATTGACCATGGGACTGAAAGGAGTACTAATGACCTAGCTATCCTAACCAATGACCAAATTTTTATTCAAAAACCTATGAAACTATAAAAAAATTCCCTGTGACCCTATCAACCATATGCAAAAGCATAATTTGATCACTAGTGACTGACATGGCTAACAGACACTAACACATTCCATCATAAAAGGTATGTGGCTACCCAACCCAACCAAAATCCTTCATCCCCCCAACATTTACAACCTGGGAATGGGAATTACTAGATTCACATGATGGATTCTAAAGAAATCAACCTCCAAACTTAGTCGTGGAAATATGAAAATCATGTTGATAAGTCAAAGATGATTCCCAACCCAAAAGTTCCACCAAACCCCTATGATCATCAAATCGTAACTTACATATCCCTCAGCCTAAGGTAACAGTTCACCCCAAGATCACCAAAGGTCCAGTACGTTGAAATTTTTCTTCTTCTGAAGCCACCCATACCTATAGTATAGTAGATTACTTGGTGTAATATCATGCTGCCATGTCAACTCTAGAAGTCCTCCAAATGTGCCCATCCCAACGGAAATATCTATTATCTTATTTGGGAATTATGGATCCCTCTGATGATCGTTTGATTATATTTGATGTTGATAAAGCATAACATCCCCCCTTCCTTTATATATTTCCTTTCAGCACCAATCTCCATAAACAATGCCATTGTCTAGTGGTGTATAATAGACAAAGGTGCCTCCACCTGTGTGATTTCCACTAGTGTCTAGAAGCGACTTGGTTCCCCTGACCTATCACCATCCACCATCACCCTTCATGCATGGGATGGTCACCCCTTGCAGCCTCTCGGTCTCTATCAGAATTTCCCTATCACTGTCACTGGCAATACGGTCATGATCGATATAAAAGTCATTGATGCCCCTTTAAATTGTAACCTCTTGTTGGGTCGTAGTTACAACCTATGCCATGTCAATTGTAGCATCCTTTGTCTTTAGTAAGATGTGTTTTCCCCATAATGGAAAGATCCTTACTATTGATCAACTTACTTATTATGACCCTTAGTCATAGACATCTCCTCAGAATACCATCTCACAGATGGTGGGAAGAAATACCACTGCCATCATTACCACTATTTCCCTTGGAGTCTATAAATATTCCACGCTGCTTATGGATTATTATGGCCCTCCTCCTAACCATTATAATATTATCTCTTTGAGTGTTTACATGATTCAAGCATAATTTTACATTGGAAAATGACCTGGTACATCTTCCCAACAGCCAGATCCTCCCCAACACCTTGCTCAAGACTCAAATCCTCCTTCAGGTACAGTTCCTCCAAGCCAATTCCCACCTGATAATATCTCTCTCAGTCCTTTCCCCGAGGAATTGTTCCTCCAGGTCTGTCCCACCCAGGATCATTTCCTCTAGGTCATTATCTCTTTGGTCAGATACTTTTCTTATTCCCACATCTAGGAATATTTTCTACTCTTGTAATGGTTATGTTGAGTCTTCCTAACATCACCTTTGGGATCACAGTATGGTACATTGATCCTCCCGCAAACACTCCTCCTAACCAACTTAAACCTTATACATATTTGACCCCAATATAACTAGTTCCTACATCCCCTTCCTTTCCTTCAGTTCCACAACAACCTCAACCAAGAAGCCACTCATGTTTTAAAAGCATCTGATGAGGGGTGCAAAGCCCATAAAAATGGAAATAAATACAAGGCACCCCAAATAACTCCCACTCCTCATAAAACTCCAAAGCCTTCTCCTCCATGTGCTTTATTTGATGTTTTTGGGCACACCACTAGTAATTTTCCTGATATCCCTCATATTAAGAATGTGATCTCTGATATTTTTCCTGACCCTAACATTCCTACGGTCCACGTTACCTTACCCGAGTTTTCTAAGAATAAAAAAACCTTATGCATGAATCACCATTGTGTTTTGTGTGATAATTCTGGACATTATTCACACCATTGTCCTTGTCTCGAATATTTTCATGATATACTTCAAGTGCTTTGCAAGGTAGATGTCACTCATAGTGATTATACTTCCCCTCTACCTATGGATCCTGGCCCTAATGCTTCACTAGGATAGGAGGTTTCTCAACCCACCATTGTGATTCTGCCTCCTAATTTCGAGATGAAGGATAGTTCCTCCCATATTCTCTACATGTCTTCATCCATGGGATTGATATATTCAAATTCCTTAGGATTTTACTATTGTGAGTTTTTTGAACCTTATTTGGAAGACACTTCAGTCTCAACATCGGTAGATGTCACATATACTAGTCATTCGTCCAAATTTTCTGACTATGCGGATGTGAACCTTGTCTCTCATGAATATGCCTTAGGTAGTTCCTCTTCATCATGTGGTCCCTCTTCCTCCTGTCTTCCCATATTTCATTCTGATGAAGACATCATGGAAGCCATGACCACCCCTAATTATCCTTGGGATGATATGAACCATCATGCATACTTCCTTCCGCAGAAAACCCATGATCAATTGTTGTGGAGTCCAAAGACTTCATCCATGGTGAAGTTGATTGGTTCAAAAATCATTCATTGTATTCTCGTGCCTTTTAGGTGGATCCATCATCCACACCATATATCGGTTATGCTGATGGTTCGAGTTTCTTCTATAAGAATATAGCCTTGGTATCTTGGGCCATTTTCTCCCCTTTTCATTTATTAGTCCACTCCCAACAACGTCTACAACGAATCTACCCCCAATAATCAAGTTGAATATGATGCAGTGATAGGTTTTTTAGTTGATTCCCTTGATCATCGCATCCTTCACCTCCATGTTTGTCTCGATTCCTTGCTACTCATCATGCAATTTAATGTCGTTTATCATGTACATAATTCTATCCTATTTTGAAAATCTACGAGTAAGCTTCTTGTACGTGAATTTGAATCCATTTCATTCAATCACGTTCCTATAGAAAAAAACATTCTAGGTTTTCATTTATCACATGCATATACAAGAAGACATCCATAAAATGAAAAAATAGTGAACCACATCGTCACAAAAATATGCATAACCATATTATGTATCATAATATCCATCATATAGTGTTTGGATTCCACTAATTTAAATATAACTGACATGCCCATTGCATGCTACATACAAAAATGGGGGCCCACTCGCCCATATGCCTAATCACTATCCTTTGGAGGGTCTCGAGCTAGTGGGGCCACTCCCCTAACTCACAAGTCTCTAACTGCCTAATCAGCATAGTTGTGTGCCTCAAGATATCTTGCCACTCAGAGGGGAGACTTGTATATGCATTTGTGTAATTCTCTTCCAGCTCGTGCCATCCACGCTTTGTCACCTCAGTCAGTATAAGTACAATCTACAATGGACATCCTCTAGTAATGCATTACTATTTGGTCTATGTTGTGATGTTCATCCCCCTTTATCTGTAGCCCCAAGTGTTGCAACTCATCCCACATATCATGTCGGTTTTACCAGTGCTATATATGCATGCTACAAGTTTAAAAATCAATACCACATAAATTTATTTTCTAAACTATGCATTCAACCAAAATATAGCAAATACCACTTCCCATCTCATTCCCATGCTCACCCTGGTGGAAATGGTAGATCAGGACCCCCCTATAATTTCATACCACTATATGGATAGTCATCTATGTAGAGTGGCATTTGCTCCTAATGAGAAAAAAACTCAGGTCGAAACACACGCCTAACTTCTCCTCCTCCAGCCCATCATAGTAGATACCCCTAGGGACACATCCTAGGCACTTGTGGACCCCCATCACCTATTTGTACATGTGGTCAGATGGTGGGGATCATCTCAAAGAATAATGAGCATAAAATTATCCTAAAAGAACACTTACCATTAGTATGCTACCTGCATAGACCAAACTAGAGTTTCAATCATGTCGTCATCATCTAGGCCCACCCATAGTAGGTTCCTCCTAGTACACTCTCCACTAGCATCATTTACCCTCTTGTAATGTGGTGGAAGGCATGGCTACCCAATATTTGCACCACTATTGCGGTTGTAGCTCGTGCCTCAATTCTCTCCAAGTCATATATATGTGTCCTTTACCCAATTACTTGGTACACAGTGCCGATCCACAAACTCTCCAATATACCTCCCACAAGGAAAAACTGGATTGATCTCTCCCACCACCCCCAAGAGTGGAAACCCTATCAAAAAATATATCTCTTAGATAGTGATCATGATCATATGCCCCTGTATCAAAAAGGCCTCCTGATATGGATCCTAATAGCTCACAATTCGAGATAAAAGTGGCTCACCAACTCTTGTCAATGGGTTCATCATGTTCTCGCCATACTAGATTTATCTCTCCCATACCTGCCAAAAACCATCATATTTTTTCTATTCAGAGTCATCAAATAAATTTCTAGACCTCAACTTTATCTTCCAGGAAACCCCCAGCACTGCTTTCCCTTTAGGTCCACAACGCATTTTCTCCATCAAAAATTTCATTAGGTGCACTTTTAAGCCTATTTCATGTGCCCTAGAATGTTTAAATTGACCCAACAAGTGTGTTGTGATCATGAAGAAAAGAAAGATTTTCCCCCAGCCAAATGAATCCTTGATCTGAAACTTTAATCCACAGAAAATGATGAGTAGGGTTCAGCCACCAACCTGAAAGTCATATATCTGTATCATGATGGTCCATTTGTCTGTTACAAGCTTTCCAAGATTTAAGGCCTTCTCCTCCTCTCCAAATTATCCAACAGCTTATTATGCAAATGATTTGGATTTGGGAGCAAGAAGCCATTTTATTAAGAAAAACCCAAGTTTTTCCGTTGACCATTATGCGCAAAGCGTAGCTCGATTTGAAAAACTATCAACACCATTGGAAATCTCTTAGCTTCATTTTTATTAATTTGAAACGTCACCAGGAAGCCATTTTTTCCATGAATTCTCATTTTGCCGCCTCTTAAAATTGAATATCTTCATACGAGTCATCTATACTCTAGTACCACTTTAACTATGCACTTGTTGACTTATGTGTTTAGTTTCGTTGTGAGTGACCATTATTTACTCATGCATTTATGGTCCCCTTTGGGCCTGCCCCATCTGGCAGCATCATACAGTCACCCTTTTTCAGAGCATCAAAGATGAGTCACCCTTGCATCCATGGAGTCCGTTCAGAGTCCCATTGAGTCCTTTTACAGTACATCATCCATATTTTTGTCACATTCATCCCATTTCACTCACATTTTTCCTCCATGTATTCTAACCTGTCTCTAAAGAGCCTTTGTCTGAGTAATTGACCATCCCCTCTAAAATTAAGTCAATCGTTTCCAGTTCAACCATCCATATTATGCTCTAACAAGGGAATTCATCACTCCACCACTCATCTTGTTCCTTCATCATCATCCCTGGTGTCATTTTATCAATCCCATTACTATATCCTTCATGCCTTTATTGAGGAATCATCATTGCCTCAACTATGGAAGACCCTCTTTTGTCGACTTCAACACATTTATTCCAGGAGAGTGACTTATAGGGCGGTGTACGTTGGTTCTAGCCTTCATCATTATGCATTTCCTTGGATCAAGAAAAGGGAATCATCATTTCCCTTTTACTTGGTACTTTCTCACATGCTTGACTCCAGCTCATTATCGCATGATTAAGACTCATACACTTGATGGTCCAGTGATCCAGTAGGTTGTGCAAGAAATTCCCGAGTGTGTATGAGATGTTCCAAAACTCATGAGGGTTGGCCCTTCAGGTAGCCCCCGACGTGCCTGGATGTCAGCAGATCTGACATGCTTGGATGTCAACAGATTATGATTCAGCCTTAGATGCAGCTCTATAGATTTGACTAGTTTGGTTTCCACCGCTTGCAGTGCCCATAACACACATGTCTCCCTCAGATAGTCCATTCATTTATTCAGATCCCATTCATGTTCAACAGATCTTCTTCATCTGTGATCTCCCCTCTCCTTTCAGTTTGGGGGGTATTATGTCTCATGTACTCATATCAGTAGATGTTATTGTATTCAATCCTGACCTCTATTTTTCCAGGAAAATTATGTATATGAGACTCATTGTATCAATGTATCAATTTATGGCCTATTAATGCCATCATATCATGTATCATGTACTTTTTTTGTCAAACCCACATTTTTGGGCCCGTCATTATTATTTTTACTCATTTATCTCAGTGAGTATGGATATGCCTCCCTGGCCTCATTTGAGATTATGTACTTACCAATAAAAGGAGACTTATATCAACTAAGTAGGTCTCGCCCCCTAAATTATTAATCCTTCCTTGCTTTACTTCATCTCTCTCTCTCTCTCTCTCCCCTTCGGTGTCTCGTGAAAGTGCAACCTACAACATATTTCGGTCATACAATTTTCTCTTGACACTCTTATGTTGGGGGGAGATGTGTTATCATCTAAAAAAATTTCACCTAGCCATTTCTTACTAGGTGTAGGGGTAGTTTTACCATGGTAAAACCCACGTTCACCGTAAGAAATAATTTAGTAAACTATTTTTCTAAATTATTTCTTATTAAAATCCAAAAAACCCCATGACAATAATTGAATAAATTATTATTTATGTAATATTCTCTAGAAATAAATATTAAATCGTTATTTGATAATTATTTCTTATTAATTTTGACTTAATCACCTTGGAATAATTAAATAAACCATTATTTATTTATTATTCCTTATTTATCCCCTATTCTCCTTATGAGATAATTATTAAAGCACTATTTAATGATTATTCATTTCTTAATTCTCACAAAGTGATTACTAAATCATTTTTATTTGTTAATTACTTCAACCACTTCCTAAATAAAGATATTTGACCATTTTGAATATCTTTTACCTCTCAAAAAAAATAATAAAGCTAGATTTTGAGTTAGTCAATAATATTTTATTATTTTCTAATTCCTAATTTTGCTCAATACTTTGTTATAAATAGAGGGTTTTATATTCATTCTTCACCATGAACATTTTCATCGTCAACATTATAGCCTCATAGAATTTGAGCTTCCACTTGAGTTCAAGCACCTTTTTGTTTTTATTCCCATTGCAAATTGAGAGAGAGAAGAATGTTGTTGAAGCACAAGGACAAGAAAGGACCTATCCCACAGAGGGGGAACTGCGGACCCATTTTGTAATTTCTCCTCACCAGGTGTATTCATTAATAAAATCATCATTTGTTCAAGTCCTTCATTGGGTTATTACACTTCAATTTTATGTTGTTATATGTTTCTATTTGTAAGATTTATTGTGTTGCATGATTTTTCTCATATTTTTATTGCAGATCTGAAGCATAGAAGAAACCATATTTTGTTGTTAGGGTTATGAGTCAACTATAACTTAAGTAAGGTATTTTGGTACACTTATCCAAAACTAACATGCATGCCCATATTTTTTCTTTTTTTATCACTTGAAAATTTTGTTAGAAATATTATAGTGGTATCAAAGTTGTGACCTTGACAGCTATGGGGAAAACCCTTTCTATGACCCTAGAAGACAAGAAAAATATAACCTACTAGAGGCATAGATATATGATAAAGGAGAGGGAATTGGAGACTGGCCTAGATCCAAAGGTTCTTGAGCAGGAAATAGTAGAAATGGTCATGGGGGACACTAGTAAGGAAGATGCAGCTTGAGGGCTGAGGGAGATGTTGGAGGAGATGAGACAATACTATCGCAGTAGGGGCATCCATGGACAGTTCATAATAGGAGAGGGTTTAGGCACATCTCACCATATTGACAGTAGCAATCCTCAGATCCACTCTTACATTTACAGTGGACCACCTATATCTACCATTCCCACATTTTTTACCACGGGAATTGGAGGATAGCCAGACTTGGACAAGATTCCCTTAGCGGATTATTTCAGCGAGTATCACTTTTATGGGGGAATAGTTTTGAGTTTCTATAACCTTCAAGGACTTTTGTTAGCTCAAACATGGTAATAAAAGGAAGAGATCTGGTGAGACATCTGCGCAAATTTTGAAATTGTAGCGCACGGTTGGGAAATTGTTCCTTCCCACTTTTGATGGCTCTACCAAATGCACCGCTAGAGCCTGGGTCAAAAAACTCAACACTTAATTTTAGCTTAACCAAATGACAGAAGTGGAAGCCATTAAAATGGCTACCTTACACTTTGAGGGGGAGGCCTAAGATTGGTGGTTCCATAGGCTATCTACGATGGGACATGTCAATGTGACCTCTTATGAGGATTTTAAATGGAAGGCAATGGAGCACTTTAATAGGAGAGACCCTAAGGTACACTTCAAAGAGCTAAATCGACTCAAGTAGACAGGAAACTTGAATCATTACATCTCAGAGTTCTTGAGGCTATTAATGATGGTACCTTATCTATCAAAGCCCAGGAGGGTTCTTTTGTTTTTGTAGGGTCTAGTTGAGCCCTTACATCAATCGGTAAGGACGAATATACCTAAATTCACTTCAAGGCGCAATGAGAAAGGCCTGCAATTTGCAGGATGAAAATCCCAATACTGGAGAACCAGTACCCACTAGACCCCCTTTATCATAGAGGGGTAGAGACATCAGCCCCCCACCAAATATGGAGATGCCAAGGCATGGGAAATTAGATGATGAGACTAAGAGATACCTCCATAGGAGGAAGTTGTGCTTTACGTGCCAGGAGCCTTAGGAACCCAAACATAGGTGCACCAAAGGCAAGACCCACTACATTGAAGTATTTTTATACAGTGAGCCAGAGAATGAGGTTGAGTCGAAAATAGATGGAGAGGATCATGATCCACGGAGTATAGGAGGAGGTGCACCTCTTCACATTGAGGGAGTTATTGCTTCATTGAGGGGAGTTCTGAGATATTTTATGTTGAATATCAGAGACACAGTGCAGGGGAAACATGTGTCAATGTTGGTGGACAGAGGGGCTACACACAATTTCATTGATGTGCAAATAGTGCAGAGGAGAGGATAACCCACGAAGGCTTTTGAGGGGTTCTCAGTGTTGGTAACAGGGGACATGACCATACAATTTACTCGATATGTTCCTAGGTTGAATGTGGTTTTGGAAAAATATTATGTGACAGATCATTTCTTTGTGGTTTATGTACCAGTCACAAATGTGGTGATGGGTGTCCATTGGCTCTATTATTTGGGGTAATTCACTACTTATCAAAGGAAGTTGGAGATGGAGTTTACCGAGCTAGACAAGAAGCTAGTGGTCTTGAGGGACATCCATTCATACCCACCACAGGAGGTATCATCCCATCGAATGGAGGCTGAAATATGGAGAGGAGATATAGAGAAGTAAATAGAGCTTCGAGTTTTAGAGGCAGGCACCCCGGCAGGAGAGTTGCACCTCGATATTATTGCACTCTTGGAGAGGCACCAAGTTTTATTTGGGGACATTCCTCTAGGCTATCCACTAGACATGGGGTTGAGAACATTATATATTTAGAGGAGGGAGTGCATGTGGTGGTCGCTACCCCATAAAGGCATCCCAATACTTATAGGGATTAGATTGAGCAGGCCAAACATGAGTTTTTGGCTTTGGGGCATGTTAGTGTCAGTATTTGCATACTTCCACCAGGGATCAAAACACATTTTGCATGTGCATTTTAGGTGTCCCATTCTAAAGAAATTTTCAATAATTCCATTAGGTCATCATATAAAATTGTTCCACTGGTGGTTTTCCTTGTCAAGTGTGCCATTTTCCTTCACAAGCATATGCATGCTGACCCTCATCCATGTCTTCATCATTTTAAAAACGAGTATGCTCTCATTTCACTTTTAGTCAAAATCACTCATTGATTCAGTTTCTTTCATTTCTCATTAATTCACTAGGGTTTCATTAGGTCAAATCATTGCATTGTCTCATTTTCAATAAAGGGCAGCAGGAGGTGTGAAGGTGACCCAGAATAAACTCATGAATTGTTTCAGTCAGTTCAAATGTAATAAGTATTTAGTATCCAAAAGGTTTCCAATTCAGAAGTCCACATGCCAACACATCAAATTTCAAATACAAAAAGTGTCTACTTCAGCAATTGATCAAATTTCAAAGGGAATTGTCTTGTTCCAAGGGTGCCCAAGTCATCATTGTTCACAAGCACTAAACCCTAATTTCCTATCCTACTGAGATAGGGTTTGATATGTAAAAGAGGCATGTGAGAAGAGGAGCCATAATGTAGGTCATATCATTAATTATTAGGCCATTCCAACTCATAATTTCATGTCTCCATTATTTTTTAAGAAATCATTCCAAGAATCAATCCATTTGCCACTCATAGGGTCGGTTTCGCTTTAAACTATGATTTCGACCAAACATAGATGATTTGATAAAAGTGAGAGAGGTTTTTTTCCCTCATAGGTAAATAAAGAAAAATCTCCTTCATATTTTACACAGGTGTCATGGTTTTAGAGCAATGTCAAAAATACAGGTGCCACGGGAGAATTGCTGCACTTCTGGAGTAACCTTGGGAAAATCAAGTTTTCTCATATCTAGAGTGTCTAAATGACTTGTTTGATGAGTCCAATGATAACTAGATAGAGAGATATTTCCAATGAGCTATCATGAGCTCAATTTGTAGTTGAGGAAGGCCTTCAAAAGTGGCCTTCACCAGCACTCTGCATTTCTGCACCCTCATTCAGCACTTTTTTACCAGCCTTGGAAGAATCAAATTTTTACAGATAAAATGAACTCTAAATAGAAAACCAAAGGTATATTTTGAAAGTAGACAAGATAATATTTCCAAGGAGCTATCATGGCCCATTTTGGACACAAGGAAGGCCTCCAAATGTGGTCTGCAAAAAGGCGTTGCGCGTTTGAGGAGTGGCGCTACACATTTGAAGAGTGGCGTTGCGCCCTTGGTTTGGCGCTATGCATTTACCCAGCAGCGCTTGTGTAGGGAAGTTTTCAAAGGGTTTTCTCACTTCCATCAAGATCCAAACTCATCACCAAATTCCTCAAGAAGTTTTCATCAATAAGTAGCCATAAAAACACCTCTCCCTGCATAAATTGGACGTGTCATTGAAATATTTGAAGTGTTTGTTATGAAACCTTAGGATTCATATCGCTAACCCATTTTTCATGCACCATAATCCCTATTCATATCCCTAAAAACACATCTCAGTCACACATATTGTTAACTCCTAGGGTTTTCATAGACCTAGGTTCTCATTTAAATTCCATTCCCTCCATTTGCCTAAACTAGTCATCTCATCTCTCACTCCCTTCATCTCATTCCATTTACCCTAGGGTTTACACTAGCCTAGGCTCCCTTACATATTCCCATTTCCCCACACCTTCATTCACTTCACACTCCTTCATTTCATTCATAATATCCCTAGGGTTTTGACATCAAATACATCATGGAAACCTAGCAGAGGTGAAATTAGAAAGCCTAAGAGAGCTGATTTGGGCACATTGGCACATACTTATCAGAGAGGCTTCAGGCATGTGTTTGCTTCACTTGCAGTGAAAGGGGCCATGCCTTCTTCATCAACACAACAGGTAGAAAAAGGTAAGGAAAAGGTAATAGAGCCAAACATTGATGATGAGGAAGGCAAACATGAGACAAAGCATGAATTTTAGTTGATTGAGATTGATGAGGAGGATGAGGATAGAGCCACTAATGCAGTTATCATAGGAAAGGAGGATAATATTAGTGAGTTTCAAGCTAATATTGATAAGGCACAGTATGTGATTGACTTTCTTGAGCTAGAAAATTAGCAGTTGAAAACTAAGTAAACCATTAGTGAGGTCAAGACAATCAGAGCTCAGAGAGAGACAGGAAAGGCCAAGGCCTTTCTGGAGGAAACCTTGGTCAAATTTGATGATAGTGATGATTAGGAAGATTAGCTTTCGAGACATAGATCGAGGACAATTGGTCTAAAAAATGCTTTAGCTTGAGAAAGGTAGAAAGCGGCTAAATTGGCAGAGCAGCTTACTCCAAGTGAGCTGCTTTCCATAGATATTAGCAGAGAGAGAGAGTCTTGGCTTGAGAGAGATAATTTGCATCTGGAGGGCCTACTATACAAGGCAAAGAAATACATTGACATTCATAGGAAGATGGAAAAACACTATGCCATGAGAAACAAGATTGCAAGGGCCAAACTCGAACAAGCCCATGCAAAGATTCGGGTTTTGACCAAGAAAAAGGAGAAGGAGAAGTTGGAAATTCTTTTTTAGTTGTCCCACCAGGCCTCCAACCCTTTATCAACAAGAAAATTCCAAATTTTGCACACCTTGTGCAAATTTTGATTTTTGACAGTTTAGCATGCAGAAAATTGGCTAAACATGCAGTGCCACTGGTGTTGCGCTATTTTTTGGGACATCCAAATGGAAAATTGTTAGCATCCTCATGTTCCTAATGATTATTAAATCAACCTCAAAAAATTTCAGGAGATTTGGAGCAAAAATGGTCCCTCAAAGAGGCAAAAAACCACAAAAAAATCATGTTTATGCCCTCTTTTTGACCTTGGCGCTGCGTGTTTACAAGTCTTGGGAGAACAGGTTTTTGACAGGGCATATGGAAACCATTTTGGAAATTGAAAGCATATATAGAAACTAGAATCAGAGACATTTCTAATGAGCTATCACGGAACTGATTTGGACAAGGGGAAGGCCTCCAAACGTGGCTTAGAAAACATGTCAATTTTTATGTCATGGCGTTGCGCGTTTACCAGGAAATTTACAGTTTTACTAGTTTACTCAAATTTTGAAGTTTCAGCTTTGTTTCACTTTTTACTTTGGGTTAATGAAAATTTACCGATGTAAATGTAATATTTTACTTTTACCTAAGGTAGATTCATTAGGTAAATCATTAGTTTGAAGTCAAATGTATGTGTTCTAAAAGATAGGAATGAGTCACTTTCCTCATCCTAGTCTTTAGCTTTCAATTCAACTTTTGGTGTAACAACTCCCTCACCTCATGGATTCGACCCATGAGGATGAGAGGTTTGCATCAATATTTTTAATGGTTTTCATCAGTTGGAGATATTTTATTGATCAAGTATCATTTCTGGCTTGGAAATTAATGGAAAATTGCAGCTATTTTCTTGGGATCCCTGTGTTATGAGTTTTAAACATTATTTCTTCTCTGTGATTGATTTGTTAGAATGAATTGTTAATTCATAAACCATTTAAAATCTATAATATACTTGATTTCAAGTTTGAAATACAAAATTCATATTTAGTTATGCTCTGTTTTGGGAAATTCAGTATAATGTGTTCATTTTCTTCAGTTTAGAGAAAATACATTTTAGACTCTTTCTCTAGCTCCTCACTAGTCTTTCCATCTCATTTAATCCTCTTTAAATTTTTAAACCTTTTACCTACCTTGCCCCATCAAGAATATTTTAGTTTCATCCTTTTGGCCCTAATCTATCCTCTTGACCTAATCCTTGTTCAGTGAGCCCAACCTTAAAATCAAAATCGAAACCCTTTGTTTTCCTTAGTTAGCCTAACAAATATTTCATCCAACCCTCTTGGTTGTGATTCTATTGATATATCCCTCTCTGACTTGGTAGGGCTAGATACCAAGTCCAAAGTTTGGTTTTAGGTTACCTCGAGATTGCCTTCTTTAGCCTGAGGATCAATCCGAGTGATAACATTTTGGCGACTCCACTGGGGAAGAAAAAGTAAGATCAAATCTTCCTTGGAAAAGAATGACAATGATCAGATCTAATTGTTGATGGTGAACAACAATTGGACACATATGAAGGCTAAACTCTTCACCTGGCGACTCCAACTTGATGTAAAGACTCCACTGGAGGATCGACCTTGCTAGCAGGAAAATGGAAGGATCTTACACAAAGGTCAGGTTTTCAAAGTGGAATTGTATTCAAGATCTAATCTACTTTCTTGTAAATTACTTATTTTCTTTTCTTGAAACAATCCTAAAAAATTTTCGAAGTTTGTTGTATGATAATGATCAAAATCTTGATTCTACATATTTGAAAAGTATAAATACTGATTTTTCCTTTGATCTCGGTCCACATCCTTCTTCTGAATCTTATGATGACTATATTCAAATTTATGAGCCTAAATAGATCAAGACTGATCCTACAGCTTCTGTACATATTCCTACACCTTCTATAGTCCCAGATAGATATAAACCTCTCATCTTACCTCCTATACTCCATTCTTTCCCTGAAAATCATTACCTATATTTGTTGAGGTTTGATGGTGAAAATGACAATATCACTGCTAAGAGACATATGTAGAATTTTGAGACTTTCCTTGACCTTTTTGAATTTGACGAAGAGGATGTCAGTATCAGGCTATTTTCTCTTTCTTTTCAAGGCAGAGTCAAGAGTTGGTTCAAAAACTTGCCTTCTGTGAGCATCTTATATTTCCCACAGTTCTTCAAAGTTTTTCTCGATAGGTGGGTGGTCAAACAAAACCCTTTCCTGATTCTAGAAGAGTATGCCCAGCTAAAAAGATAGCTAGGGGAGACAATACAACAATTTTCTGCTAGATTCAATCAAGTCTATTATTCGATACCTCTTGATATAGGAACCCCTCCTGGGTCAACTCTTTTACATTACCCGGATGCCTTTGATCCGGAAATGGAGTTTCATCTGAGAAAAAGGAACCGTGCCACACTTGAAGAGATGTAGAATAGTGCAGTAGATGTAGAGGCTAATATGTTGATCATAAAGGCGAAGATGAAGGAAGAAGAGAAGAAGAATATTGCAGAGCACTTGACAGCTTTAGAGGTAAAGCTCAAAATTTTGGTAAGTACAATAGAGGAAATGATGCAAAGGATCACCATGAGCGATGTATTTTCTGTTCAAGATCATCATGACCCACTTATCCCAGAAAAATAAGAGATTGCAATCCCTAAAAATTATCCTCCTAATCCCAGCCACAGATCAGAAAATGGATTTGTAGATCAATCCGAGGAGAAAATTTATGATAATCTAATGTGTATGATTAGTGATATTACTTATATTTATTATTTGCCAAAGTTTGATTAGTATGACGATGATTATGTTCTCCAAACATAAACTAATCTTGCAGAGCAATCAGCAGTTGGTTTGTGGAAGGAGGAAGTTCAGTTTCAGCAACTCGAATATGGTGATCATCCGATGCATATTTATGATGACAGAGATGAGGAAAATGCTGAAAATTTTGAAATAAGTGAAGGATATTTTCCTTTATGTTTTGCTTCATTTCAATTTCTGAAAGAAATTTTTTCCAATATTAGAAATCAACAATCTTTCAGTTTTCATGTTGAGGTTGAGATAGATAATGAACTTCTTGAGCAAGTTTTTAATGAGAAATCTTCTCCTGAATTGGTTGAGGAAATCATTTGCAACATAGAATCCTCCTTAGCTCCATATTTGCAGCCACTGAATGCCATTGAATGTCAAGTTGCACATGAAGGCTTGGAAGCTGAAACATATGATCAAATGATACAAGATGATTATGTATGATTGTGTTTTGAAGCATTTCAGTTTTTAAAGGAAAATTTTCATAATATCTCTAAAGAAAAGAATGAGAAACCTGTGGAAAGTCATGCAGTCTCACTAGAAACAATGGAAAATAGGTTGCAGCAGTATTTCAAATTTTTCATGACCCAGTAGCTGATGTGTTAGATGATATCTCAAGTAAAATTCCTTCTCCATTAGTTAACTGTGAGCCTGAAAAGAGTGTTGATATAAACTTGATCCGACAACCGACTTCATTGACTTGTTCAGTAGGTGTTTCATTACAAAGCTCATATCAGGAGAGTAATGAAGAAAAAAAAAAAAAATTGTTGATCATCAGGAAAAAATTAGTTATTCACGAGTTTCAGGATCCTTTTGTCAACTTGTTGCAGTCATCAAAGAAATAAAGCACAGATGTTAGGAAAAATTTGAAACCAAGGTTCAAAGACTACATAGACTAGAGCAGTAATGTATTAGATGGGCTGGAAATCAATATGTATTCCTATGAAGATCCATTCGCATCTTTCTTGAGGTCAGCCGGTGGGCTCATGCTTTGCAATTTCATCAAGATTTGATCTATTGACAAGTTTTCACGAGAGTTTCCCTTCAGTAGTTCTCTCTTCTTACTCATAAGCAAGCACTTGCAGAGAATTCAAACAATAGCCACAATGCTTACATGGTGGCATTGTTTGTTCCATTTCACTTGATCAGGTGATGTATGGATCAATTAGAGTAGGTTTGATTGAATAAGCTCAATTCTGAGCATCTTTTTCAGTTTGTCATTTGTGTTTAGTCTTGAGTCAATCTTGAGTTAGTTTCTTGAGTCAAGTTTTCAATATTCAGTTTGGTTTTTAGCTATTGACTCCATGCCCAATGGATAGGTACTTGGTCTACGGTGTTCATGGCACATCTAAGGAGCTACCATCCCCAGCTGGAGCCAATGTTAGTGTCAGTATTTTGGATACTTCTACCATGGATCAAAACACATTTTGCATGTGCATCTTAGGTGTCCCATTCTAAATAAATTTTCAATCATTTCATTATGTCATGATATAAAATTGTTCCACTGGTGGTTGTCCTTGTCAAGTGTCCCATTTTCCTTCACAAGCATATTCCTGCTGACCCTCATCCATGTCTTCATCATTTTAAAAAAAAATCTTCTCTCATTTCACTTTTAGTCAAAATCACTCGTTGAGTTAGTTTCTTTCATTTCTCATTAAGTCACCCGGGCAACATAAAATCATTGCATTGTCTCATTTTCAATAAAGGGCAGCAGAAGGTGTGAAGGTGACCCAAAATAAACTCATGATTTGTTTCATTCATTTCAAATGTAATGAGTATTCAGTCTCCCAAAGGCTTCCAATTTAGAAATCCACATGCCAACACATCAAATGTCAAATAAAAAATGTTTCTACTTCAGCAATTGATCAAATGTCAAAGGGAGTTGTCTTGTTCCAGGGGTGCCCAAGTCATCATTGTTCACAAGCACTAAACCCTAATTTCCTCTCCCACTAAGCTAGGTTTTGCTATTAAAAAGAGGAATGTGAGAAGAGGAGCCATAAGGTAGGTCATATCAGTAATTATGAGGCCATTCAAACTCATAATATCATGTCTCCATCATTTTTAAGAAATCATTTCAAGAATCAAGCCATTTTCAGCTCATAGGGCTGGTTTCGCTTTAAACTATTCTTTCGACCAAACAGAGATTAATTTGACAAAAGTGAGAGATTTTTTTGTCCCTCATAGGTAAATAAATAAAACCCGCTTTCATATTTAACACAGGTGTCACTTTTTAGAGCAATGTCAAAAATACAGGTGCCACGGGAGAATTGCTGCACTTCTGGAGTAGCCTTGGGAAAATAAAGTTTTCTCATAGCTGGATTGTCCAAATGACTTTCTTGATGATTCAAATGATAACTAGACAGAGAGATATTTCTGATGAGCTATCATGAGCTCAATTTTGAGTTGAGGAAGGTCTCCAAAAGTTGCCTGCACCAGCACTCTACATTTATGCACCCTCGTTCAGCACTTTTTTACCAGTCTTGGGAGAATCAAATTTTGACAGGTCAAATGAAATCTAAACATAAAACCAAAGGTATATTTGGAAAGTAGATAGGATAATATTTCCAACGAGATATCCTGGGCCCAATTTGGACACTAGAAAGGCCTCCAAATGTGGTCTGCAAAAAGGCATTACGCGTTTGAGGAGTGGCACTGCGCGTTTGGGGAGTGGCGTTGCGCCCTTGGTTTGGCGCTGCACGTTTACCCAGCAGCATTGCGCACTTGTGAAGGGAAGGTTTCAAAGGGTTTTATCACTTCCATCAAGCTCCAAACTCATCACCAAACTCCTCAAGAAGTTTTTCATCAATAAGTAGCCCTAAAAACACCTCTCTTTGCATAAATTTGATGTGTCATTGAAAGATTTGAAGTGTTTGTTATGAAACCTTAGGATTCATATCCCTAACCCATTTTTCATGCACTATAATCCCTATTCATATCCCTAAAAACACATCTCAGTCGCACATATTTTTAACTCCTAGGGTTTTCATAGACCTAGGTTTTCATTTACATTCCATTCCCTCCATTTTCCTAAGCTAGTCATCTCATCTCTCACTCCCTTCATCTCATTCCATTTACCCTAGGGTTTTCACTAGCGTTGGCTCCCTTACATATTCCCATTTCCTTCATTTCCCCACACCTTCATTCACTTCACACTCCTTCATTTCATTCATAATCTCCCTAGGGTTTTGACATCAAATACATCATGGCAACCTAGCAGAGGTGAAATTAGCAAGCCTAAGAGGGTTGATTTGGGCACATTGGCACATACCTATCAGAGAGGTTTCAGGCATGTGTTTGCTTCACTTGGAGTGAAATGGGCCATGCCTTCTTCATCAACACAGCAGGTAGACAAAGGTAAGGAAAAGGTAATAGAGCCAAACATTGATGATGAGGAAGGAAAACATGAGACAAAGCATGAATTTCAGTTGATTGAGATTGATGAGGAGGATGAGGATAGAACAACTAGTGCATTTATCAGAGGCAAGGAGGCCAATATTAGTGAGCTTCAATCTAATCTTGATAGAGCACAGTACGTGATTAACTTTCTTGAGCTAGAAAAATAGCAACTGAAAACTAAGCAAACCATCAGTGAGGTCAAGACAATCAGAGCTCAGAGAGAGGCAGGAAAGGCCAAGGCCTTGCTGGAGGAAACCTTGGGTAGATTTGATGATATTGATGATGAGGAATATTAGCTTCTGAGATAGAGACCGAGGATAATTGGGCTAAAGAAGGCTTTAGCTCGGGAAAGGCAGAAAGAGGCTGAATTAGCATAGCAGCTTAATCCAAGTGAGTTTCTTTCCATAGAGATTAGCAGAGACAGAGAGACTTGGCTTTAGAGAGCTAATTTGAATCTATAGGGCCTTCTATAGAAGGCAAAGAAATACATTAACATTTAGATGAAGATGGAAAAACATTATGCCATGAGAAACAAGATTGCAAGGGCCAAGCTCAAACGAGCCCATGCAAAGATTCGGGTTTTGACCAAGAAAAAGGAGAAGGATAATTTGGAAATTCTTTCTGAGGTGTCCCTCCAGGCCTCCAACCCTTTATCAACAAGAAAATTCCAATTTTGGCACACCTTGTGCAAATTTTAATTTTTTGACAGTTTAGCATGCAAAAAATTGGCTAAACGCACAGCGACACTGGCGTTGTGCTCTTTTTTGGGACATCCAAATGGAAAATGGTTAGCATCCTCATGTTCCTAATGATGATTAAATCAACCTCAAAAAAATTTAGGAGATTTGGAGCAAAACTGGTGCCTCAAAGAGGCAAAAAACCACCAAAAACTCATGTTTCTGCCCTCTTTTTTACCTTGGCGTTGTGTGTTTACCAGCCTTGGGAGAACACGTTTTTGATAGGGCATATGGACACCATTTTGGAAAGTGAAAGAATATATAGAAACTAGACTCCGATACATTTCCAATGAGATATCATGGAGCTGATTTGGACAAGGGGAAGGCCTCTAAAAGTGGCTTACAAAAAAAGTCAAATTTTCTGTCATGGCGCTACATGTTTACTTTGGGTAAATGAAAATTTACCAATGTAAATTTCATATTTTACTTTTACCTAAGGTATATACATTAGGTAAATCATTAGTTTGAAGTCAAATGTATGTGTTCTAAAAGATAGGAATGAGTCATTTTCCTCATCCTAGTCTTTAGCTTTCAGTTCAGCTTTTGGTATAGCAACTCCCTCACCTCATGGATTCGACCCCTAAGGATTAGAGGAAGTGGTTTTGAAGCCTATAATTTGTATTTTTTAAGTCTTTGTAATGGTTGGCATCAATTGGAGAGATTGTATTGATCAAGTATCATTTCTGGCTTCGACATTAATGGAAAATTGCAGCTATTTTCTTGGGATCACTGTGGTATGAGTTTTAAACATTTTTTCTTATCTGTGATTGATTTTTTAGAATGTATTGTTAATTCATAAACCATTTCACATCTATAATATACTTTATTTCAAGTTTGAAAGATAGAATTCATATTTAGTTATGCTCAGTTTTGGAAAAATTAGTATAATGTGTTCATTTTCTTCAGTTTAAAGAAAATAAATATCATATGCTTTCTCTAACTCCTCACTAGTATTTCCATCTCATTTAATCCTCTTTAAATGTTTAAACCTTTTACCTACCTTGCCCCATCAATAAGACTGTAGTTTCATCCTTCTGGCCTTGATCTCTCCTCTTGACCTAATCCCTGTTCAGTGAGCCCAACCCTAAAATCAAAATCAAAACCCTTTGTTTCTTTAGCTAGCCTAAAATCCTTTTCATCCAGCCCTCTTGGTTGTGATTCTATCGAGAGATCCCTCTCTGACTTGGTAGGGCTAGATACCAAGTCCAAAGTTTGGTTTGAGGTTACCTCAAGATTGCCTTCTTCAGCCTAAGGATCAATCTAAGTGATAACAGCGCACATTAGGCCCAATTCTAGTCACTTTGCTTCTTTCATAGTGCTATTGAAGAAGAAGGATGGGACCATCCGTAGGTATGTTGACTACATTTCCCTGAATAATGATACCCTAAAGAAAAGGTACCTGATTCCACATATTGATGAGTTGATGGATGAAATTAGAGGCATCAAGTACTTCTCTAAGATAGATTTTTTCTCGAGGTACCACATGGATGAGGGAGTAGGGTATCCTGAAGAAAAAGTTCATGTGTCACTATGGGAACTTTTATTTCTTGGTGATGCCCTTTGGGCTAACCAATGCTCCAACTACGTTCTAGTCTTGCATGAACCATGTGTTCCACAAGCAGTTGTGAAGATAGGGACTGGTTTTTTTTATGACATCTTGATTTATAACAGGATGTGGGAAGAGCATCCACAACACTTGGAGGAGGTGCTACGCATCCTAGAGGAACAAAAGTTGTATGCCAAGATGTCCAAGTGTGATTTTGGACTAAAAAATGTGTTCTATCCCGGCCATGTAACTGGGGAGGATGATTATCATTTAATTTTCCCTTGAATTAAATTAGAATAAAATTGTAATTCCACATCACATGACAACTTGTACGAGTTAAATAAGTTAGTTTGACTTAATTGGTTTAGTTAATTCAATTTGAGGGTCTAAATTGAGTCATGTAAAGTGGAGCATACTTTTTAAGAGCCCTGGTTGATTTTATTTTGAGTTGTAATTAATTAACTCAGTTTATCTGAGTTAAAATCAGTTTAACTTGTTCCAACTGTTGGAGGAACTAGTGAGAGGTCAAAGTATGGAACTTTAACTTGAACCACATACAGTGATCAATCATATAATTGATAAATAAACCATAACTAACTCATGCATGTCAAATTAGATAATTCCCAGTCGAGATTTGATTTCAAGGGAAGTGTACTATCAGTTGTATAATCATCCAAATTGTACAAGTGGTGCATGCAGTAAAAGGAAGGCCCTAGATGTATTGTGAAATTATAATTGGGAATTTCCCTAATTAAAAGGGGTTAGTTACCCAAGGAAACAACACAAGCAAATAGGGATCCAGGAAGGAAGAAAATTGGTTAATTATTGGCCTAGGCTTATCTAGGAAGCAGTGATACATATAGAGATAGTGCACAGGTTTCTTAGGCTTGAGAAAAGCATTGTAATCTTCTCATATTTTCCTACTAATGCAATATACAGATAGCAGGGTTTTTAGTTGTGGCTTTCCCCAGGAAATCATTCTATAATGTGTGATTTAATTCTTTCTCTTGTATTTTTTGTGATTTCACGATTATTTATTGGTTTCTACTATTGGTAGAGTAGATTCAAGTCTATTGTTTTAGCATATTACAATTAGCAATTTGAATCTACGTGGATTTTCTACAAGGAATGTGATGGAGTTTCATGGATTCCTAGTAATATGTACTTATTACAGGAGGTTTGTGGGGGGGTTTCCCATTTGTAAGCACCCCTCATAGATGTGATGAACAAGGGGGTGTTTTTGTGGACATATGTATCCCAGGAGTATTTTGAGTGCCTCAAGCAGGTGATGAGCAGTTTCCCAGTGTTAACCCTGGCTGATTTCTCACAACCCTACCTTAGGGAAATTTTGATACAGAGGGGACACCCAATTGTATTTGAGAGTTGGAATTTGCAGATACATTAGAGGTTGTATTCTATATACGACAAGGAGATGCTAGCCATTATGCATGTTCTAGCCAAGTTTTGACACTACTTAGTAGGCAACAAGTTTAAGGTGAAGACTGACCACAACAGTCTCAGATTTTTCTTAGAGAAGAGAGAGTTGAATGAGAGGCAATATAATTTGGTCACCAAAATACATGCATGTGATTTTTACATAGATTATTTCAAGGGAATAAGATTGTGCTAGCATATGTATTATCTAGGAGGTCCAAGACACTTTTTCTCATGACCATTGCTCAAGATTGGAGAGCACAATTATTGGTTGAGTACTCCAAGAACCGAAATGCATGTGAGATATTGGATGGAACAACTAGTGATAACCAATATAGAGTGATGAACGAGGTGATCTACTACAAATACAAAATTTAATTGGTACTAGGCTCCTAGTTGCAGGAGAAGATCATGCAAGCTACTCATGACTCACTTTTGGCGGGACATTAGGGGTTCCTAAAGACATACATGGCTATCAAAGAGAGTTTCAATTAGAGACGCCTCAAGGAACATGTTTTGAGGCATGTTCAGAAGTGTGACACTTTTCATAGGAACAAGGGTGGCCAGACACATTCATTTGGCCTATTGTAGCCCCTTCATATGCCTTAGAGGAAATGGGAGAGCATCTTTATGAACTTCATCACAAGTTTTCCAGCAGTAAAAGGGCGAGATTGCATCTATGTGGTGTTTGACAGGTTGACTAAATTCATCCACCCTTTCGCCATTCCAACTTGGTATTCAACTTCACAGGTGGCCAAATTATTCTCCTAGGAGGTGTTCAGGTTAAATGGTCTCCCTAAGACCATTGTTAATGACAGGGACAAAATATTCATGGGAGGATTTTGGCAGGAGTTGTTTTGACTTCTAGGGGTTGAGCTCATATCTAGCACTATCTATAATCCACAGATAGATGACCAGACTGAGATAGTGAGTAAGTGGTTGGAGGGCTACTTACGCAACTATGTGACAGGGCAACAACGTGCATGGGTGAAGTGGCTACATCTGGGATAGTACTGTTATAACACCGCCTACCACATGTCCATAGGTATGTCACAATTTTCATGCTTTATATGGTTATGATGCACTAAACTTTTCCAATATGGTTTTTGGATATATTAGGACCACAAGGGCCAAGGAATGGATACAAGAGAGTCAAAATATCCTTCGAGCTCTCAAGTATAACCTCCAGATCGCGCAAAACCAACAGAAGTTATATGCATACAGGGACAGATTTGAGAGGCACTTTAAGGTTAGAGACTTAGTATTTTTGAGACTCCAACCATATAGGTAGTCCACACTGAAGCAGAAGGGAGAATAGAAACTCAAGCCACGTTTTTATGGGTCATACAGGGTGATCTGGTGAGTTGAGGAGGTAGCATATGAGTTGGAGCTCCCACCAGGGAGAAAGGTGCACAACATATTCCAAGTCTCTTGCCTGAAAAATGATTTAGGATATAAGGTTACAATATCCATGGATGACGAGGGGCATTTGTTCTAAGTTTTAGAGGCCATATCGGAGGTGAAAGAGAGAAAACTCTAGAGCAAGTTCATTAAGGATTTTCTAGTTCGATGGAAATTTTTGCCAAAGGACGATGCCACATGGGAGGGAGAACAAATACTACAACACCCAACATTACAGTTTCTTAAGGACAAGCAACATTTGGTTGGGGGGGGGGGGGACTGTAATATTCCCTTTAATTAAATTTTTCTAAGTGAGTATCATTTTTTTTCAATTTTGGTGGTGGAAAATTTTTGGGCATAAAACTTAGGAAAAGTCGTTGAGGGAAATCAAATTAAATTTAGGGAGAAGGGAGGCTCTAAGATATTAGAAAGGAGGAAGAATTATCTAGATGGTATAATTTGGGGACCACCTCAAAGGATAAATTTTAACTCCCTCGAGGAATTCAATGTGGACAGAAGAGATAAGAGAGGGAGGTTGAAAGGGAGGGCCCACAAGGAGAGAGAAGGGAAGAAAAGATAAATAGAAGAGGGGATTTTCATTTTTGGGTCTTTGAAAGTTTGAAAATTTAACATTTGTTCACTTGAGTTGTTGAGCCAATTCAACGAGTGTTTTTCAGCACAAGGGAATTTCCAACTCTTCTTTGATGAACTTTGAGTGTCACCCTAAGATATATCTTGCTAAAACTTGGAGTTGTTCCAGAGCTGGTTTCAAGGGAATTCGAACTATTCTGCATGTAGACTAGGTGTAGTAGAGGGAGGATGAATTAATTGGAGGAGCAACTACAATTCTTACTGGTTTTTGGGAATTTAGAGGGCCTTTGTTCAGATATTTTGTCGGAGACTTGAGGTGATTTGGAGGGCTAATTTTTGGGCTAATCATCAAGCAATATTTTCCATATTTATGGATTGCGGAGAGGGTGACTAGCTAGGCCTGCGTATGAATTTGGAGATTTGAGTTGTTGTGGTTTTGTGGTAGAGAAATTGGGGAAGGATTTGGTGGAATTTTGAAGGCGAATTTTAGGAGAGATTTTGGGAGTTGGGATCCCATTTTGTAGTGTTATTTCTAGGTTTTGTGAATTTATGGTTGAAGGAGGAACTCACACTTTTTGAGGGGTCCTAGGGTTAGTTGGAAGGAGCCCAAACCTTTTATGTGTTTTTTTGGCCTTGTTGAGAAAGTGCACCAGCTAAAGTTTCAGAATTTTCTAAGCACGTTTGAGGGTAGAATTACCATTTCCTATCTAGCAGCAACATCAAAGAATTACTAGGTTAGCACATAAATTAGAGAGGATATTTCTAGCACATGTGCATCATTATTATCACCTAGGTTTTTCATTTCTTGTTGTGTCAAGCACGATTTTCTATGTTCCCATATATTTTTACTCCAATATTCTCAAGTTAATAAAATGGCTTATTATTTTAGTGCAATTTCTGGTGTAATCTGATATTTTGTGTGTTCAAATTTTTGGTTGCATGTCCATATTTATGCTTATATTATCACTTAATAATTCCATTAGGAATATTACAGTTAATGACTACTTGGAAGTATTCATAAATCTTTAAATAATCTTGAGAAGGTGCTTGAATATTGTATACAAACTCATCTTTCTCTCAACACTGAAAAGTGCCATATGATGATGAACAAAGGCATTTTGTTGGGATATTATCCACTTGTTGCATGGATATAGGTCAATCCAAAAAATATTGAGGTAATTTTAAATATTCCTAATCATAAGACACAAAAAGAGGTACATGGCTTTTTAGGGAACACACGCTACTATAGGCATTTTATAGATAATTTTGCTAAAATTGTATCTTTATTATTTTCCCTAGTTTCAAGGGATAAATAATTCATATGCAATGACAAGCGTAAAAATTATTTTGTATATATTAAGAGGTGTGTAACAACCGCTCCTACCTAGCAAGGACCAAATTGGAATTTTTCGTTCCACATCTCCACATATTCCTTTGATACATCCATTGGGGTTGTGCTAGGAAATAAAGAAGGAATCAAGCCTTATGCCATATACTACATCAAAAATCAATTGACCCCTATAGAATTAAACTATATGGTAACTAAGAATAAATTTTGTGTTGCTATACATGCTATGAACAAATTTAGACATTATATTACAAGCTCTAAAAAATTTCTATATATTTATCATTATGTTATTTGATTTTTAATGAACAAACTAGTTACCAATGGTAGACTTACTAGGTGGCTATTGTTACTATAATAATTTGATATCACCATTGTAGAAAAGCCAAAAAAGGACGATGTTGTTGTTGATTTCCTATCTAAATTTCCTAAAAAGTATGATAATCTTCCTATTTAGGATTATTTTCCAGATGAATCTCTTTTCATGATTTCCACTTACTCATGTTGGTATGTGAATATTTCTAATTATCTTGTTGTATGGAAACTTCCACACCAACTTTCTCCTAGGGAGAAATGAAAAATAATTCAACAAAGTGCCTGATATTTTTGGTTGTATGTTCATTTCTTTCATACTAGCCGAAATCATCAAATTAGGAGGTGTTCAAGAGAAGATAAAATCCATGACATTTTAAAGGATCATCGTGATGAGCCTTGCGGTGAAAAAAATTTTGATAGTAGGGTAGGTCACAAGGTGCTTCAGATATGTTATTTTTTGCCTACCATATTCCAGGATGCAAGAAAGTATGTGCAAACGTCTGGAAGTTGCCAGAGGCTGCCCCAAACTATCCAATCAGATGAAATGTCATTACAACCTCAACTAGTGATAAATCCTTTTGAGAGATGGGATTTAGATTTTATTGGAACAATTAATCCTCCATATCAAAAAAATTATTATATTTTGGTCTGCACATATTACGTCACCAAATGGGTTCAAGCTAAGGAAATTACCAAATATACCGAATGGGTTGTTTCAAACTTTATATTTTAAGACATCTTTGTTTATTATGGAATTGCAAAGGAGATAGTTATAGATGGAGGGCCACAATTCACTTCCAAACTAATTGAGAACTTTGTCAAGAAATATAAAACTCGTCATTGAGTTACTTCACTTTAATATCCACAAGCTAATGGAAAATTGGATAGAACTAATAAAGTGCTCGAAGCAATTCTTATGAAGATTTTGGTGATTCATCATCCAGATTAGGTTGAAAAACTTCTAGAGGTGATCTCAGCTTATAAAATTGATCAGGAGATCATTTGGTATGCTCAAAATTGAAAGTGCTCGAAACAGGACCGAACCTAAGCAACTGGAAAGGTCTCGTCGTTGCAATTATGGCATCGTGAACGGTTCAAAAAACCGATGTCGTATGAGGAAGATATCGCATTATGTCTGTTTTCCCAAACAACAAAATTTTGTGACTGGGATGCCCAGTCAGTAGGTAGGTACAGTCAGCAAGTATATTCTGGGAATATTCCATTTTCCTAAGTTAACAGGATTTTTCCACGTGGCAGGTTGTGGGGCGTTGATTTTTGTGGTACGAGATGGTTTCTGACTATTGATGTTTTTTATATGGGGCGTTGGATGAGCGACACGTGGCAAGCCCAGAGGCTACCACGTGTCCTCAGGAAGCTATGGTAAAAATTGTTGGAGGGCACAAGAGTCAAATCGGAGACCTCAAGCCCGGGCGCAGACAGTTATACCAACTGCTCTACGGGTGATTCTTAACCCTATAGGGTTGTGGCTTTCATACATGGTTTAACAAAGGTATGGGCAGATAAAAAAAGGGGCCAGCCCTAACCACCATATACCCAGGGGCTATGACCAAGACCCTAACGTGTTAACCGGTGGTTGTATTAAACATAAACTCTGGCGGGAATCAATGCCATCACATGCGCGGTGATATGGCATGTAATGCCACAGTTTTCATAACCTTTAACTCGTTCCATGCCCATGTAGCGGAGTTTTAAAAGCCCTTAACCGCATCGTTTTAGGTGGGGGGCCGGCTTGTGATCACCCTGATCTAACCACTATCATTTAAACCTAATGGTCTATTCTAGCGAAGACTGTAGTGGCACCCTAATTTTATGGTTTTTACTATTTTTAAATTCAGTTAAGTGCCAGTCTCCACTTTTAGTGGAGCTTTTCTAGCTAACATTAGAAAAAATGCATTGGGAGGTCAATTTTCGACTAATTTGGGTAAAAAAAGAGTCTACTAGACTAATTTGAGCATTCTGGAGCCATTGGTGCGGAGAAAATAGCCATTAGAGGCCTGTAAACACATTTAATTTACAATTTTGAGCATAATGACAAAGAGGGACATGCCATTGGGAGTTGGACCAACAAATTTAGCTCAGGAGGGGTGAACTACTTCGTCATGCCTACTATGTAAAACTTGTGTGTGATTGTATTTCTCTGTTATACACTATTTTATGGTGTTTTTAAGGATTTTTTTCATGCTTAAAGTTCAAAAATTCATCTATGTTTCATGGTTAAAAGACTCATTCCTTAAGCAAACAAATGGAGACAAATTGTACATTTTTTTATTACTGAAAGGGCACTTAGCATAGAAAAACGAATACACTCCTTTCAGATCAAGTTGGTATCAGAGTTAGAGTTTAATCTCTGGTGTTTTTGTGTGCAAAGATTTGTTAATTGTTTGCAAGGGTTTTCATGCTTACTAGGCTCAAGCTTAAGAGAGGAAAAGGAAAATTGGTGGAAGCAAGAGGTTCTCAAAGGGAACTACAACAAAGGAGGGCAATATTGCCACATTATCCACCACCTAGTTCACCTCCAAAAGAAGTAGAAGAAGCAATAAGCATTCCTCCAAGAGAAGAAGAAACCCATGAAGAGGTGGATCCCAAAGAAGAAGAAAGAGTGTTCAAGAAAGCATTCCTTGACATGACTGAAATGGTGAGACTCCTTTATCAATAAAGGAATGAAATACTAGAAGGAGAAGGATCCAAACTTCACAAGGAAGGTCAGGGATCATCAGGAGGCCACAATGATGAAGATAAATCAAAGAAGGGAAATGGAGGAAATGGAGGCAGTGGAAAGTCACCATCCTCACCCTCATCATCATCATCCTTTACTTTTTCTTCAGTACACCAGTCACACAAGTCAAATAACAGTGGTAAAATTCATTTTATAAAACTTGATGTTAAGTTTGAATTGCCAATGTTAATGGTGAAGTCAATGCAGAAAATCTTGATAATTGGATTAGGAAATTGGAGGTTTATTTGAGAATTCAAAACCTTCATGATGATGATACCAAAATCCAACTAGCTTCATTGAGGATGGAAGGTGCAGCTCTTGTTTGGTGGGAATCCAAGACAAAGGAGGAGATCAAAAAGCATGGTAAGATTATTCTATCATGGACTGATTTCATTACTGCAATAAAACATTTCATTAGGGGTATATTTGCAGAGTCAAGATACTCTGCTCAAGTACATAGGAGGCTTACATAGCTACCTAAGACATACTATTCTCATGTTTAACCCTCCAAGCTTAGTTGAGGTATTTTTTCAAGCTACACATTTAGAAGCAAGAGGGAAAAACATTACTGATGAGAGTAGGAAGAAACATTTCAAGGGGAAAAACAAAGAGAATACCTCAAAAGGAAAAGGCAAAAAGAATGCATCTGTCAAGAAAGAGGGAGAGAAAGTGGTTTGTAAACATTGTTCAAGAGAATTCCATGAAGAGAAAAATTGTTGGAAATTAAATCTTGAAAAGAGACAAAAGTATAACAATAACAAAGGGAAGCAGAAAATTGCAGCTACAACTCAACATGACTTAGGAGAAGATTCAGGTGATGAAACTAAAACAACAGCCATAGGATTGAAGAACATGAAGGGGAAATAAATTGAAATAAAATCCAGTACTGGTACTTCAAACTGTCACATACAAGCTCCAAATGAAAAAGAAAGAATTGAACTGTTTCATGTGAGGGTCATATCCAAACATACCAAGATTGATACAGTGTTTGATAGTGGATCACAAGAAAACTTAATATCTAAAGACTTGGTTAAGAAACTTAATCTTAAGACCATTCCACATCCAAAACCATATCCACTTGGTTATATTTGTAAGGATGCAAATTTATAGGTTTCAAAGAAGTGCATATTGCGCTTTGCATAACAGCACACTTTGTTGAAACAGTTGAATTAGATGTGGTTAAGCTTGATATTGTTGTGTTGGGTAGTCCTTACTTGTATGACATGAAAGCGATCTTCCATCGCCATGAGAACAAATACCATTTATTCAAATATGGCAAGCAGTACATTGTTAGAGCACATCGCAAGAAGAAAAATATTGCAATGGTAAATGTTGGATAGGTAAAGAGGTTGGTGAATTCAAGTAGAATTTTTTTCTTCTAATGATTAAGCCTAAAGCTGATGTTAAACATGAGTCATTTGAAGATTTTGATCCTAAGTTGAAATCAGATTTATATGATGTAGTTGAGGCACATCATGAGATGTTTCAAGAGCCAACAGGATTGCCTCCTAAAAGGGAGATTCAACATGAGATTCAGTTACAACAAGATTTTCCTCTTCCAAACATCGGCATGTATCGCATGTTGATAGTGGAGAATGTTGAAATAAAGAGGAAAATCAAGGACTTGTTGGACAAGGGATTCATAAGGCCAAGCTCTTCGCCATGCGGTTCACCCATAGTCATGATTCCGAAGAAACATGGGACTTGGCACATGTGTGTCGACTTCAGAGCTAGGAACAAGATAACAGTAAAGAATCGATACCCACTCCCAAGGATAAATGATTTGCTAGATCATCTGAAAGAAGAAAATTTTTTCACTAAGTTAGATTTACGAAGTGGATATCATCAAGTAAGAATTGCAGAAAGTGACATATGGAAGACTGCATTCAAAACCAAACAAGGACTCTTTGAGTAGTTGGTTATGTCGTTTGGTTTGTGTAATGCACCGACGACTTTCATGCATGTTATGGATAATGTTTTGTGTCCATTTCTTGATGAATTTGTGATTGTGTATTTAGATGATATACTCATTTTCAACAAAAAAAGAGAAGAACGTGTCTTGCATGTAAAAAGGGTACTTGATGTTTTGAAAAAAGAGCAATTATTTCTTAAGATGTCTAAGTGTGAATTTGGAAAGACTTCTCTGGTTTATTTAGGACACATTGTAGGAGGAAGCACGTTGAGAATTGACCTTCTAAAGTGGAAGCCATTTTGAATTGGCCCACTCCCAAATAAGTAACCGAGGTAAGAAGTTTCTTAGGCACAGCTCATTATTGGAGAAAGTTTATTGCTAAATTTTCTGCCATAGCAGCTCCTATGCATGCAATGACAAGTGTGAAGAAAGGCTTCCAATAGGGAGGCAAACAGTAGCAATATTTTGAAGCTTTAAAAGACAAGATCAGTTCAGCTCCAATCCTTGCATTACCGGATTTGAGACAGCTATTCGAGATACAAATAGATGCTAGTGATTATGCCATGGGTGCAGTACTTTTGCAGCATGGTAAGCCTATCGCTTTTCATTTTGAAACATTCAATGGTGCTGTAATTAATTATCCTACATATTAAAAAGAGATGTATGCGTTGTTACAAAATGTCAAGAAGTGGAAACACTACTTGATGGGTAAAGAGACAATTATACATACTGATCACCAACCATTACAGTATTTTCAGTCGCAAACAAAATTGCAACAATCACGACATTTCAGGTGGATGGGAGTTCTTCAACAGTTTCACTTGGTTATAAGGTACAAGAAAGGTATTTTCAATAAAGTTGTTGATATTCTTTCAAGGCCAATTATAAGTGCTTCTACTTTACTTAAAAATGATTCTATTGTACACGAGAGTTACATAGAACAGTATGCATCTTATGCTGATTTTAAAGATGTGTATGATAGTTTGAGTAAAGGGAATCAAGTTGAGGAAAATGATTATCACATGCATAAAAATTTGTTGTTTCATTTGGGCAAGCTGTGTATACCACAAGGAGAGAGACTTAGTGTCATGAGATAGGCTCATTCGTCTCATATTGTTGGACACTTTGGGGTAATCAAAACAGTGGCGCATCTACAGAGGTATTGCTATTGGCCTCAAATGTTAGATAGTTTGTCACGTTTCATAAGAGGATGTTCTATGTGTGCAACAAGAAAGCCTAGCAATAGGAAGCTTGCGTTGTACACACCACTACCAGTACCATCAAGGCCATGGGAGAGTGTCTCCATGGAATTTGTTGGAGGTCAACCTATGTCAAGAAAATAACATGATTATCTTTGTGTAGTTTTGGATAGATTTAGTAAAATGTGTATACTTATGCCATGTAATAAAACCCTTATTGCTGAAAAAACTACTAAAATTTATTTTCAACATGTATGGGTTCATTATGGTTTTCCAACTTCTATTATTAGTGACAGGGATTCCAGGTTCGTTGGGAATTTTTGGTCCAATATTTGGAATATGATGGACACAAATTTGAAAAAGAGTATTGCTTTTCATCCACAAACTGATGGGCAAACCGAGGTGGTGAATAGAACCACTGTGCATCTATTGAGAGGATATTGTAGCAAACATCTCAATTTGTGGGATGAAAAACTGCATTACAGTCAGCACGCTTACAACCGGGCCAAGCACTCTTCTACAAATACTTCACATTTTGAAGCCTACTTTGGGTATTTTCCGAAATCCCCATTAGACTTCATCTTCGAGAAGGATGTTGCAATAGATGGGCATAGTGATATTGACAAGGCTCGAAAGTTCATTGATAAAATTTAGATTATTCATCAACAAGTTCAAGAAAATCTTGAGAAGAGTCAAATAAAATACAAGGAGAGGCATGAAAAACATAGATTTGTTCACAAGTTTCAAGAAGGAGATGAAGTGTGGTTGCACATAAGCAAAGAAAGGATGCAAGGATAAGGTAAAAATATCAAGCCCATTAATTATGGTCCATTCAAGATCATTAAACAAGTTGGTAATAATTCATTTCAACTTGACTTGCCTTCATATATGCAAATGTATTTCGTTGTCAATGTGGAGAATTTACGTTTGTATGATCCTCCTTTGATTGATGATCAAGGGAGTGATATTCAGCTGCCATCTATAGAAGATTTCTCGCCAGAAATTCTGGACGAGCTAAAGGAGGATTCCATCCTTGACAGGAGGACGTGCACTTCTAAAAGGGAAAATGTAGATTATCTTCGAATTGGGCTCAAGGGCAACAAACTAAGTAAGGCAAAGTGGATGGAAGTGGAAAAGGTGAGGGAGTTGTACCCTCATCTTCTGAACAGGTAATTAAAAGTCTTTTTGGGTCCAAAATCTTCCCAATGGGGAGGTGTGAGTAGGAGATCATGTGTTATGCTCAAAATTGAAAGTGCTTGAATCAGGACTGAACCTGAGCGACCGGAAAGGTCTCGTCGTTACGATTCCATCGCCACGAATGGTTTGAAAAATCAATGTCGTATGAGGAAGATATCACATTCTATCCATTTTCCCAAACATCAAAAATTTTGTGACTGGGATGCCCAGTCAGCATGTAGGTACATTCAATGGATATAATTTGGGAATATTCCATTTTCCTAAGTTAATATTATTTCACCACGTGGCATGTTGTGGGTCATTGATTTTTGTCGTACGAGATGGTTTCTGACCATTGATGTTTTGTATATGGGTTGTTGGATGAGTGACAGGTGGCAATCTTGGAGGCTGCCATGTGTCCTCGAGAGGCTGTGGTAAATTTTTTTGGAGGGCACAGGAGTCGAACCGGAGACCTCGGGCGCAGGCGTGGACAGTTTTACCAACTGCTCTACGGGTGATTCTTAACCCTATAGGGTTGTGAATTTCATATATGGTTTAACAAAGGTATGGGTGGATAAAAAAAGGGGTCAGCCCTAAAGAGCCAGCCCCAACCACCATATACCTGGTGGCTATGACTGAGACCCCAACGTGTTAACTGGTGGTTGTATTAAACATAAAATCTGGCGGTAATCAATGCCATCACATGCGCGGTGATATGGCATGTAATGCCACAATTTTCGGAACCTTTAACTTCGGGTTCCATGCCCACGCAGCAAAGTTTTAAAAGCCCTTAACCACTTGGTTTTAGGCAAGGAGTCGGCTTGTGACCACCCCGACCTAACCACTAGCATTTAGACCTAAGAGTCTATTCCAACAGAGACTGTAGCGGCACCCTAATTTTAGGTTTTTTACTATTTTTAACTTCGTTTAAGTGCGAGTCTCCACTTTTAGTGGAGCTTTTCTAGATGACATTAGGGAAAATGCATTGGGAGGTCAATTTTCAACCAATTTGGGTGAAAAAAGAGTCTACCTAGACTAATTTGAGCATTATGGAGCCATTGGTGTAGAGAAAACAACCATTAGAGGACTATAAACACATGTAATTTAAAATTTTGAGCATAATGAAAAAGAGGGACATGCCATTGGGAGTTGGACCAGCAGATGTAGCCCAGGAGGGGTGAAATGATTCATCATGCCTACTATGTAAAACTTATGTGTGATTGTATTTCTCTTTTATACACTGTTGTATGGTGTTTTTAAGGATTATTTTCATGCTTAAAGTTCAAAAATTCATCTATGTTTCATGGTTAAAACACTCATTCCTTAAGCAAACAAATCGAGACAAATTGTACATGTTTTTATTACTGAAAGGACACTTAGCACAGCAAAACTAATACACTCCTTTGAGATCAAAAACTACTTTGAAAAATACCACACTTTTTTTTTTGTATGAACTTAATTTTCTATGGTAAGAATATTGTCTTTCCCATTGAGTTTGAAATAAAGGCACTCAAAACTGCTTTGGAGGTGAATTTGGACCTGATTACAACTCATAAACACCATCTAAAATAGTTGAATGAATTGGGAGAGATGTGATTAGTTTCTATGTCATGTGCTGAGATAATCCAACAATAGGTTTCCAAGTGGCATAACAGGTTCATCTAAAATAAAATGTTTCAAAAGGGTGATTGGGCTTTATTGTATGATTCTGGATTTAAGGATTTTAAGGGAAATCTCTATACCATGTGGGTAT
This sequence comes from Pinus albicaulis, assembly GCA_034641835.2. Classification (NCBI taxonomy): domain Eukaryota; kingdom Viridiplantae; phylum Streptophyta; class Pinopsida; order Pinales; family Pinaceae; genus Pinus; species Pinus albicaulis. The sequence continues at coordinate 951,295,054 of CM076580.1, read as the reverse complement.
GTCCTTACAAACTGGATACAGTCTTCGACAATGGGATTGTAAAGCTAACAATCATCAATGAGTCACAAACTTCTTTGTTTTCCAATTAATGTTGTTTTACAGAAATATAAACCTGTGGATAATTATGCTTTCCCTAAGTGGGTGGTTCACTTAGAACAACAGAAATAAATATATCTAACCTTTTCCTTAAAGTGAATAGATAAAGGGAGAGAAACCTACTTGTAATCTGTTCACCTTCCCTCGCCTCCCTTTGTCGCTTCCGTTACTCTCAATCCAACTTAACTCGCTTGATTGATACCTACCATGGCAAATAGAAGACAAAAAACAACATAAAGGCAATATCATCTATTCAAATTAAAAAAATTGAATTGATTAAACTCATTAATACACATATAACATCATTGAAACGTGTATTAGGAAAGGAACAAATGACTTTATTATGAAGTCAAAGGAAGAGTACAACCAGTTGATCAATTCGTTGTCACTGATCCAGCTTGATTCCCATCCTCATCACATCCAGCAAAATCACAGTACATGCACAACACCTTCAAGAGTTAATATCTCACCAGCATAAGTCTACTTAACACAAATTATTACTCCCCTGTGCACTATTTTCAGTGCTCTATTTATAAGTAGATGAAAGTAGTTTGACATAAATGAATCATTTAATGGATTTCATAAAAATGGATGAAGAGGCTTCCTTGTTCATGGGAATAGGAGGATAAGAGGTTTAATGACTTCATGGGTTCCAAATTCAAGGCTATTAGATGAGGTGAGAGCTAGAACAACTTCTATAAGTCACTAGAAGTCGAGGAGATTCCTAGAATCCAATGAGCAATTCGCTCCCAGTTGACCAACGCACTCCAAAGTGGGTCTAGATCCTCTCCAACGCAGTCTTGCATGGGAGTAGATGCCCTGCAAAGTAGTTAAATCTATCTAGGGGTGCATTGATGGCTTGATAAGGCACTTCAATTGGCATCTAAGCAATGAAATTTTCATTAAGGAAGACCATCATGTGATGACTTGTTTAGGGCATGTAGCAACCAATTTTAGAGTATGATAGACCCTAATGAATATTGATATGTGCTTTGGGATGATTCCCAAATCGATCGGTAACATCTGCCCCCTAAATCATGAAGTCAAAAATTAAAATGTTGAGTGATTTTCTTTACGACATGATGAGGAGGAACTGAATCAGAAAACGACCTGCATCAATTACAATACATTATATCATGATATATGTTCATCTTGTACATGAATTCTTGAGGGAGGCATATCCCATACTCAGCACATAAACTATCATAACATCAGGAAGTCGTCTACAGATATAGGTTGTCTATAAATATAGACCCATGATAGGATTACCATCTGAGTAATGACCATTGTATGGATGATTTGGTACTTCTCCTGAAATCGCAGCCCGAATGGTTGAAACTAGATACGGGGTCCTCTATCTCGTTCACTCAATTGCTTAAAGTACGAGTCTAAGCATGCGAATATATGATCTGAAGTCGAACACGGGAATACATCGTCTGATTACCAACTTATTATGTAATTCGTAAAACAGACACGAGAGAAACCACTGTTGATGATAATGGCTCTCAAGTTACTGCAGTACGTTCTGCATGGTGTGAATAGGTGATTTGATGTCGAACACCATACAAATTATTTCGGTCGAAGGCCTGTGATTTCAACCTATTGTCGAAAGTGAGAAACTTGTCATTGATATAAGCAAGTTCCAAAGTACTAAAAGGTTGTTTCTAAGTCAACTGCGTGGATGATGAGCTGATGTTGACAGGAATCGACTCGTCACAGAAGGGAATTAATGCTTCCCTCATCAACGACACGAAATGGGAGTAATGATTTTGGAGACAGAATGTGACTAATGAAGAAATTTCAGGGATGGAAATCAGGAAATGAAGGTTTATGAGTATTGCAAAGGATGAGGAATAACTGAGTGACTTCTCTTGAACATATCATCAACACTAAATGAATTGGCAGCATTTGACCCAAAACTGAAGTGATGGATGGTATGATAGACCATAGGTAAGATAGACCGTCAAGCAAATTACCCAACCCAAAAATCATGCAAATGAAGTGAATAAGTGTCATGTTCAAGAGCGAATTGCTATCATAAAGTGTTTTATCCCTTTCCAATTTTCCCTAGTCATTGTTGACCAGTACCTCTTTTTTTTTTAACAAGATTGAGGAGGATAACATATGCTTGATGTATAATTCCACCCTTCAGGTGAATCCATCGTTATTTGATGCTTTAATGAGTCTAGCGAAGGTGAAAATCGATCTTTTCATGATGGACAAGTTTGTCGCTATTTGATGATTTAACGAGTCTAACAATAGTGAGGACTTGTCCCTTTTTAATGTTTATAGAGTTTTAAAATGGGACTAAAATAAAACTCCACAAGTTATTTTTCGTATAATAGTCCCTTAGATCCGAAAAGCACAAAATAATATCTGAGAGAACCTCCTAGCCATGTTCGACTAGGGTTTTCCTTTTTTGTAATCATAATCTATCTCAGTCCAAAAAAAGGGTTAAACTTATACTGAGTAGATGTCATTTCAATTCCTTCAACGAGCTTGAAAGGACAAGCGCTCGACAATATTTTCATATTTTGAGAGTCTGAAAAGAGATGAAAGAGAACTCCAGGGGGGCTCCTTTTTCGTATTTAACAAAGCTCTAAAAAGAGGTAAAAGTGTGCTTTGAATTATTTTTTCATGTTTAACAAAGCTCGAAAAAAGAGGATAAAAGTATGCTTTGAATATTTTTTTCATGTTTAACAAAGCTCGAAAAAAGAGGATAAAACTATGCTTTGTGGTCAATATCGCATTTCACGATCATGCACAACTAACTCACTATAATTGGATGCAAACCTGCTCAAAGAAACATAAAATGGATTAACAATACCTATTTAAAATAGTAAAAATGGGTAAAAACCATAGTTGTTTCATTAAATATGGATAAATTAATCAAAAATACTATTAAATTAAGAAATTACCAAGTCATTTTTACCATTTCACCTTTTGGATTTTAGTGCTCTGAACCTGTTTTACCCTCGAACTTCAGCAGCTAATTGCGACATTCTGTGGTCATTTCTCATGCCACCCGGACCAGGTAAAATATATCACCCTCCTCTTTCTATTGAATGCATTATTTTTCAATTTCATGCACATTTTCTATGTTTTGGGGCCCCTAGGGTAAATATACAATGCCCTAGGGCCAGCACATCCTTGAATGTCAAAAAGTGTGTTGCAGAGAGGCTAGAAAGAGGCCCAGTTCCTTTGCAACGCTCTGTCTCTCACTCAAGGGTGCGTTGGGCACAATTCAAAAATTTGCATCTTTGTTTCTACCCAAAATTTCCCCAATTTTTGCATGGAATGGATCCTAACTAAGCCTATGGTTTGATTTCAGACTTTGATCGGATCAAAATGTAGATTACATGGTGAGAAAGAGAACATGAAGAACAATATATGGTTTTCATAAATGATCCCGGCACTGTGAGAGCCCTCAGAGACTGTGGGTTTCTCAAGTACTTTTGATTGTTAAGAATGAGGCAACACATGGAACTATTGCAATTCTTGATCCATTCACGGGACCCGACAATACATGCATTTCACACTAGGGAAAAAGTGCTCCCAATATTGGTCGATGAAATTTACTTTCTCACAAGTTTGTCGAGACACAGTGCCCCCATTTCCCTTGTTGGCTCTGCGTGTGGCGGTGAAACAATGAAGGACTACATTCGACAGTTTTTTCGACTAGGAACTAAG